>CM060254.1:18007517-18325017 GCA_030684275.1 Acipenser oxyrinchus oxyrinchus | reverse complement strand
AGAGCGACATGCGGACAGTATGAAAACATGACACCATCGCTTGGGATTTCATAACAAGCAGGACAATGCGTGCTTTATAAACAGCTTAAGTGTTCTCTTCTTATGAAGTATTCCATGGGGATAGAATCATTGTTAAAACAAAAGAAGTGTGAGAAAGTTTTCTTGGAAGGGCTGCAGCATCTTTTTGGGGGGTTGTTGAATTATATGGGCCCAGTAAAAGAGAGCTCACAGACTGGTGCCAGTAGACAGCTGGGAACGCTCTCATCCCAGTTTGTTGTGCTCAGAAGAAGCGCTTGATTCAAGTCTGATGTAAACAAACTGAGGAACACTAATGAAAACACATACCAAGCGTCAAGCAACACTTTTGGTTTTGTTATTGCAGATTTGTGAACTTTAACCCTTTTGGGGTCTTCCAATGAACCAGCGACGGGAGACGACAGTGGGACTGATTTTGCTGAACATAAAGGTGTAGCAGTGTGGCTTGAGCAGGGAAGAAGCCTGTCAGTCATGCACATGACACGCCATGGCCGGAAACGCAAAATTAGAGCTATCAGTGTAATGAAAAAGATGATGACCATGGTGTGCAGTATATCAACAGTGTGTACAGAATAGCACAACCGAATACTCCTACTACTCCCTTCTGCTTAATAATAATGTTAATACCAAGTTTCCTCCCAATTTAAGAAGTGGTTATCCAGATACATGCAAAGCATGTAAGTGTGGCAGACAGATATCCCAGAATGTCATTGTTCTGACAATCTTAATGTTAGTACAGCAGTCTCCGCGTATAGGAACACTTCTAAGAGAACACTTCGACAAAGAGAACACCCTTGTGGTGAAACTGATTTTCCTCCATTGTAAATGCTCCGCCTAAAGGTACAGGAACTTCACTTAAAAGAACACCTTTTTGGTACCGATAGCGATTCATTCACAACTGATACAGTGCTGTTTTTTAACCTTGTAACAGGGTGAAGTGTTACATGTGTGGGTAGTCACTGGAAAATAGTGACAGACACAGATCATTGGTGTTGATACGCCGCTCAGGCACGCAGATTTAATTTTAACACCGAACTGACACTAGGGTACCAGCGATGGTAGACCTAGTGTCACATTTAATAAAGCAATAAAAACAAAAAAAAAAAACAAAAGCTAAAAATAAAAGTTTGCCACACAAAATGACGAGCCCTAGTCCCACTAAAAGGAACGTCCCGCTCCAGGAACCTACTACTCTACAGTAACCCTCTTTATACTGTTTTGGGATCCACCTCCCCTAAGCTGACCTACTTCTGGTGTTATTTCTGAAGTCCTGGCCTCCCAGCGACTCTGGGCCATTCTGACAGTCCTGGCTGGGCAGTCGCCTTCACAGGCCCCATCTTGCAGTTAAAGGGCTCCGTAGTAGTCGTTCCCGCAGAGCGGACGCTTCCCTCCTGGATGTAAACAAACTCTCACTCAGCGCCCGTCTGTACAGCAATGGCCTTGCAACAGCCCCGAGCTGTAGCGCAGCCGCTTTTTGAGCTCTGCGCAGAGTCCAGAGGCACGTCCCCCCAGCCAATCCAGACCTCCCGATCACTTTAGCTCAGGACGAGCCTGCCACTCAACTGGTTGCTTAGCAACGCGTCTCCAACTGCGCATCGCAGCTGATTTTCCACAGGCACACATTTGCGCAGGAACCAGCGACCCGGTTCCCTGTCACAAACCTGATATCTCATCATCATCAAACTTAAATTCAAATCGCTTATTCAATCGTTTCAAAACGGACTTGTCATTGCAAGAGTGTCTTGAGGAACTGATTGGTTTATTCAATCTTTCCAGAACCGCGGTCATGTATCATTATTGTGATTTCCACAAGTGCAGCTCATCGCTACAGAATGGCATGTAAACAAACGGCAAAACGCGCCTCTGTTTCACTTGCTACAAAAAGTTGGAAACTGTTCGAGCTCTGTAAAAAAAACCTGAATCAGACACAAATCGCTGAGCAATTTGGTGTTTCCCGTTCTGGTGAGTTGCACCATTCTGTTAAATAGTTTTGTACATGTCTTGAAAATTGCTCCTGTATATGTATGTAAGAAATAATAATAATTACACAAACTAGCTTTTTTAAGGAAAAAATAAATTTATTATGTATCCTCCACTGAGAAAAAATAGTTCCTAAGGACTATTTCATTGTATCATATATATTTTTTACTTTTTTATTTACCTTTCGAAAGTCATTAATGTTTAATTATTATTATTAAGGCATAGTAATATTTAATAGATCAGGTAAGTGAGTAGGTCGATTATGTCGTGCCGTGCAATGAGACCATTTTTACTGCACGGTCATGTGATCTTGTTCAGCCAATCACAGCACTTAATTTATCCAAGCCATTTTATAACTATAATTAATCTACACCCAGGAACTTGAGAGCGGATGTCAGCAAGCTACCAGCCTCTGCAGGTGTCTGCCTGATTTCACTGGGCGTCTGGTCGGTAGGGTCCACTGTAGCACGATGAGGAGAAACAGTCCCTTCTGGTTTTGCCTCCCTAACACATGCGAGCGCCAAGGCCAATACCCGCCAGAATCTCCAATGAAGACTACTTCTCTGAATGCAGAGTGGGTCACACACCAGCACTGAGCTTCTCTCTCGCTGTTTCTGTCTGTCTATCTCTCTCTCTGTCTCTCTCTTTCTCTTTCTCTCTCTCTCTCACTCTATCTCTCTCTGTCTCTCTCTCTCACTCTATCTCTATCTGGCAATTTTTATTCTTGGGCAGGCTAAATTATCAATATTAAAGAGTAGGAAGAGAAAAGTGGCTGGGGATGAAAATATAAATCTGCTCAGTATTTTTAGTTTGTTTCTGGTTACTCGGATAAAACTGGGATACAGTTTTTTTAAGATGATGAACAATCTGGAGGAGTTTGAAGTGTTGTGGTGTGTAGATAGTGCTCTTTGTGAAGTGAATGAAGAAAATGAGCTAGTTCTGTTTTTTGAAAAAGTATTTTAAATTTGTGATTGTGTGTTTTTATTTTTGTCTTCAGTGTTGATGTGCTGGGGAGGCTTGGGTTGATCCCTGGAGTCAGCAAAATAAATATTGTAAAAAAAAAAAAAATGTTAATAAAGGAGTGTTAAAAAGTCAAAAGTCTCTCACTTTATCTCTCTCTGTCTCTGTCTCTCTCTCTCTCTCTCTCTGAGCTGTGATAAGGAAGCTCTCATGATGCTTGCCTGCCTGTCGGTACCAGGCCTGTCTGTTGCCAGCGCTACAGTAATAACAGCTGAGTTCTGGTTTATCTAAATGGAGGGTGCCTGAGATGTCCAGTAAATCTGGGTTTGGGAGGCCATGGCACAGAAGAGAGAGTTAGAAGGAAGCACAGAAATGAAGTGGACAGCAGCAACAGCAGCAGCAGGGAGGCTGGTCTGAGAGCTCTCACCACCAAGACATTCTTTGAGGCCTGCACTTTCTGTTGTCATTGCACATAAACAAGTTTAACATTCTCAAAAAATGGAAATAAAAAAAACTTCAGTGGAACAAAGTACTGGGTCACAGATAAATATTTTGTCTAATAAACCTATTTTTTTCTTTATTTGTTTTTTGGAGATAAATACTATCACTTTGTGGTCACATGTTGCCATTGGTTACCATTGTGTTTGCATAATCAACATTCCCACACAGTTTCTCTTGTTGTATAAGAGATGTCATCGTGTGCACTTTGGGCAAGAATAGAGTGAGCAGCTCAAATTGAGGGAAAAGTGCTACAGAGGGTCCTTACCAAGTTTCAACACAAGTGGTTCTCTAAATAAAGTTTAAAATAAATGAGTGTATAAGACTACATGTGTATATGGATTAGACAGGATGAATAAATATTGAATATTAAATAAATAACCTGACACTGTATACAGTTATGTTTTTTTGTTAAGTATAGGAAAACTACAAAGCAAAATCTATAGGGTGATGCAAGACTCCTGGCCACAGCTGTAGATACTACTGTAGAAACACTAACACTGTATCTCAAATCATTATTCCTGATAGCATTAAGACTATATTTATATAATTTGGATAATGTTTCAACTCTAAACTTAGCATGCTTCCATCATTGGTGATTCCAAACCCACATATAAGGGGAAGGGCGGCGCCATTCCCTCCCAGCCCAGTAAAAAGGCCCCTGCGCTCACCTCTCCACCACGTCCTCTCCACTCCAGCAGGTCGAGCTGTCTCGCACCAGCTCCCCTTCACACAGGAGCTCCGCCAGCGCAGAGTAGAAGGTCTTGTAGCGTTGCATGTAGCTCACAAAGTCCCTGCCACAAAACAATTAAACACAGGCTTTCAAAACAGGCGTACTGGACCTCTCCACAAACTCACAAAGGCTTCAGTTTGACCCAGCACTAATCTTACACTATTTTACCATCATCCAAATTAGTCAGTGCAAGTTTGGATGAAATCAAAAGAAACACTGACAACTCAGCATGGTCGGTTTATTACAATTTAAATGTCACTTTATGAAGTTTTATGCATTTGCTTAATTTTTTAACAAATGTGATCATGTTTGTGGTATAGAGAGGTGAACCAACCGTAGAAAACATCTCTCTAAAGGAATCAGCCAAAATCAACGACTCAGTACAGCCAGGATTTGAACCCAGTGAGCTCCCAATGGCACGACTCATACTGTACACTAAAAAAGATCCCCTTCTTCTTATCAACTCCAGGTTTAAAGAACATGGGCTGTGTTTGAAGGCACTTTTAAAGATGTTCCTCTAGTGACATTTACAAGGGGGATCTGGATATATGCTTTACCTTTTCTTTTGTCTATTAGATTATTAACCAACCTTTACCAGACCATGAACAAGGTGTGTTGACATGTTAGTGTAGTAGCTAGTTGTCAACAGTTAAGAGGTTTCAGCTAAAAACAACAATTCCATATACCCTGTAGAGCACTTCCGTCCACTATGCAGGTCTCAAATGTGAGGGTTTGAAAGGGTCCCATCGCTATGCAGGTCTTAAATATGTGGGTTTGAAAGGGTCACATCGCTATGTAGGTCCCAAATGTGTGGGTTTGAAAGGGTCACATCGCTATGCAGGTCTCGAATGTGTGGGTTTGAAAAGGGTCACATCACTATGTAGGTCTCAAATATGCAGGTTTGAAAGGTGTGAAATGGTCACATCGCTATGCAGGTCTCAGATGTGTGGGTTTAAAAGGGTCACATCACTATGAAGGTCTCAAATGTGTTGGTTTGAAAGGGTCACATCGCTATGCAGGTCTCAAATGTGTGGGTTTGAAAGGGTCACATCACTATGTAGGTCTCAAATGTGAAGGTTTGAAAGGGTCACATCGCTATGCAGGTCTTAAAATCTGCGGGTTTGAAAGGGTCACATCGCTATGCAGGTCTCAAATGTGCAGGTTTGAAAGGTTTGAAAGGGTCACATCGCTATGCAGGTCTCAAATGTGCGGGTTTGAAAGGTTTGAAAGGGTCACATCGCTATGCAGGTTTCAAATGTGTGGGTTTGAAAGGGTCACATCGCTATGCAGGTCTCAAATGTGTGGGTTTGAAAGGGTCACATCGCTATGCAGGTCTCAAATGTGTGGGTTTGAAAGGGTCACATCGCTATGCAGGTCTCAAATGTGTGGGTTTGAAAGGGTCACAGCTATGCAGGTCTCAAATGTGTGGGTTTGAAAGGGTCACATCGCTATGCAGGTCTCAAATGTGTGGGTTTGAAAAGGGTCACATCACTATGTAGGTCTCTAATGTGTGGGTTTGAAAGGGTCACATCGCTATGCAGGTCTCAAATCTGCAGGTTTGAAAGGGTCACATCACAATTTAGGTCTCAAAGTGTGGTTTTGAAAGGGTCACATCACTATGTAGGTCTCAAATGTGTGGGTTTGAAAAGGGTCACATCACTATGTAGGTCTCAAATGTGCAGGTTTGAAAGGTTTGAAAGGGTCACATCACAATGCAGGTCTCAAATGTGCAGGTTTGAAAGGGTCACATCGCTATGCAGGTCTCAAATGTGCAGGTTTGAAAGGGTCACATCGCTATGCAGGTCTCAAATGTGTGGGTTTGAAACGGTCACATCGCTATGCAGGTCTCTAATGTGTGGGTTTGAAAGGGTCACATCGCTATGCAGGTCTCAAATCTGCAGGTTTGAAAGGGTCACATCACAATTTAGGTCTCAAAGTGTGGTTTTGAAAGGGTCACATCACTATGTAGGTCTCAAATGTGTGGGTTTGAAAAGGGTCACATCACTATGTAGGTCTCAAATGTGCAGGTTTGAAAGGTTTGAAAGGGTCACATCACTATGCAGGTCTCAAATGTGCAGGTTTGAAAGGGTCACATCGCTATGGCAGGTCTCAAATGTGCAGGGTTGAAAGGGTCACATCGCTATGCAGGTCTCAAATGTGAGGGTTTGAAAAGGGTCACATCAATATGTAGGTCTCAAATGTGCAGGTTTGAAAGGTTTGAAAGGTCACATCGCTATGCAGGTCTCAAATGTGCAGGTTTGAAAGGTTTGAAAGGGTCACATTACTATGCAGGTCTGTGATAAAGAGAAAAAAGATCAATGCTGTAAATCTCCCTCCCAACTAGAAAGGGTGCTGTGTAAAGGTGAGGGTATGCTGCCTCGGTGGTAGGTGGAAACTGGAAGGTGACCATATTAGGAGGGGTGCGTAGCTGCAAGTACTCCGGACGATTCCATTGCAGTCAGCTACGGGGCAGCCCTCTATTGGAGAAACCATGGCGACGCGTTGACTGCAGGGAGGAGTTTGCTGGGTACAAAGGGGAAGCAGCAAAGTCAGTACCTGGGCTATTGCGCTGAGAGAAATGAGCCACCAGCCGGAGCTGTTCTTGTTTTGTTTTTGTGTTACGTGCTGTCTGTGTTTGTTTTTACAGCAGAGGAGTAGGAGCGAGGGGCTGCAGCCACTGAGCCAGCACAATCCCCGGAGCACTTCCCTCACAGCACGGCACCAACCACTCACCACAACAACGTCACTCGCATCCTGTCACAGTTGGTGACCAGAAGTGGGATCCAGAATGGACGCCGCCGTGCTTGGAGCAATATTGGAGGCACAGGAGCGAAGACATCAAGAGGGAATGGCAACTATGATGGAGTGAATGCACGCAATGTTCCTGGAAGCCAATCGGGGGAGGGAACCGGCGACCGAACCAACGGTACCCTTACCGAAAATAAGGGTAGTAAAAATGTCGCTGGAGGATGATCCCGAGGCCTATTTGTTGGCCTTTGAAAGACAGGCAACAGCAACACAATGGCCTCGGGATTGGTGGGCTACTCAGCTGGGACCCAATTTGATTGGGGAGGCCCAGGCAGCCTACCAAGCCTTGACTAATGAAGACGCCCTCAATTATGACCGAGTGAGGCAGGCCATTCTCCAGCGGCTGGATATTTCGGAGGAAACACATAGTCGCCGGTTCCGGGAATACCAGCGACCCCCAGGACTGCGACCTCGGGTGGTGGCGCAACAGCTGGTGGACCATGTGACCCGGTGGCTATGCCCCGGCACCAATGATGCAGAACAAATTACGGAGATAATCGCCATCGACCAGTTCATACAGGTGCTGGGGCCAGACACGCAAAACTGGGTCAGTCGCCACCGTCCCACCACCCTGGATGCAGCAGTCAGATTGGCTGAAGGGTTCGAGGATGCCCTGCGTACCCCTCCAGTGGCTGCCATCCCGACTTCTGCCTCCAAAAAGCCACGAGCCGCGGAACTCCCACCACCATGTCTCACCCTCACTTCCCCTGGACCAGCACTGCAACGTCACCCCATGGGCGGCCTCCCTCCAACACAATGGAGATCGAGGGTGACCCCCAGCGGGGTAAGAGCAGAGCACCCCTCCTTGTTGTCGAGCCGGCAACGGGACATGCAAGCTCCGTGGGCACCCTTTCGCCCCACTTGTTACCGGTGCCAGGAGGTCGGCCACCTCGCCAGGAACTGCCCGGCGGCCATGGAATGTGGTGTGGCCTTGCATTATGCTCTAACAGCACCAGGTAAGTCCAGGGGTAATGATTGGGAGGGGCCTTGTATTGTTAATGTACGGGTTGGTGATGTGAGCACCCACGCATTAGTGGACTCAGGATGTGGGCAAACTTTGATTAGGTGAGCTCTATTGAAGGGGGTACCTTGGTGGTCACAGGGGGTTGTGGTCATTTCCTGTATCCATGGGGATAACAAGGACTACCCCCTCACCAAATTAGATTTGACAGTTGGATGTCATACCCGCCGCGTAATCGTGGCTGTGGCAGAAAAGTTACCATATCCAGTTATTTTAGGTCGAGACTGGCCGCATTTTGACAGCATGATTTATAAAACGGTAAAGCCAGTCTCTAGTAAGACCATGGGAGCAGCAGGGGAAGCTATTGGGAATATTTTTCCGCTGAACACTGATCTGTTCCATTCTCAATTTCGCCCGAAAAAACAAAAAGACAGCGGAGGGTTGAAAAATGGGAAGGAACATTAATGAAACAAGGCTGGGGTTTGGTAGAGGAAACTTCAGAATCGGTCAAATGTAAGGGTAAGGGGATTGGGACTGTGACCTGCGGGGACAGGTTACTGAGACCCCCAGTGCTGAAGCTACTTTAGCTCCGTTCGATATTCCGAAATTCTGGGACCGAGATGTGGACCTAGCATTGGAACAAAAGAACGATCCTTCGCTGGTACACATCTGGGGGCAGGTTCGGTCTATCAAGGGGAAGGATGTAGAGGATAGCCGGCTGCTTACATATCCCCACCACATTATTGTCAGGCACTTACTATATAGAGTATCCCAAACCACGAGCACAAGCCAGATTGTAACACAACTACTCGTTCCTCAGTCTTTTCGACGTGAGATCATGCGGATGGCTCACGATGTCCCCTGTTCGGGCCATTTAGGTATCGATAAGACTCGGGAACGAATATCGGCTCGATTTTATTGGATGGGAGTTTTTAGTGAGGTGGCGCGATATGTAGCGGAATGCCCGGAATGCCAGCAAGTAGCGCCGGGGCGGGTTCGCCCGGCCCCGCTGGTCCCACTGCCCCTAATTTCAGTTCCCTTTGAGCGCATTGCTATGGACATAGTGGGTCCATTGAGCCAGTCTGACTCTGGATATACGCACATTTTAGTAGTGGTGGACTACGCGACTAGATATCCAGAGGCAGTACCATTGAGATCCACTAGTGCTGCAGCAATTGCCAGAGAGCTAGTACACATTATAGCGAGGGTACGGATTCCAAAAGAAATCCTCACTGATCACGGAACCAACTTTATGTCACAATGTTTGAAAGAATTATATAAATTATTGCGAATTAAGTCCATTCGAACCTCTGTTTATCATCTGCAGACGGACGGTTTGGTGGAACGTTTTAATCAGACTTTAAAACAGATGCTGAAGCGGTTTGTCAACCAAGAGCAAAAACATTGGGCTAAGCTCCTCCCCTTCTTGATGTTTGCAGTGACAGAGGTGCCTCAGAGTTCGACCGGGTTCTCTCCCTTTGAGCTCCTGTATGGGAGACAATCACGGGGGATTCTCGATCTTGTGAAAGAAGGGTGGGAGGAGCAAACAAAAACTTCCAAAAATATAGTGAAATATGTAATTATGTTAAGAGACCGTGTGGCAGGCTGGCTTGCAGTGGTGACGTCACGGACCAGGAAGTAACTGAAACCACAACAATGGATGGGCGGGCTAAACTGAACGCAACGGCGTTCAGTTGATTTTATTAATAAACAAACAAAACAAAAGATTTAAACAAAACAACAAAACAAAAGGGCACGAGGGCCAAACGAATAAACAGACAAACAAGTAAGTGGCGTGCTGGCTGAACCAGCACGTTTTAGCAATTGTTTTATGTCGTCTCTCTCCGCTCTCTCTCCGCTCTCTACTCCAAAACTCCACCAACTAAGAACAGACAGCTGCAGGTTCTTATACTCTGGCCGAGGGATTAACTAGCTGTTAATTATCTTATTACCCTCGGCCACAGTCTGCATCGTTTGGTAAGGATGCATGACTGTCAGCTAGTTAAATAATCAGTAGCTGATCAGTCATGCATCCTCACGAGGTTTTTAAATATAAATAATAATAAATACGCTGGCGCTGTTATCCGCCGCAAACAATAATACAAATAATAATAATGGGGCGGGACACTCCGCACACATGCCCCCCTGTGCGCAGCACACATGGCCTTTTCGCCACCTCCCCTTATTCCCTAAAGTCCCGCTAGCAGTCCTGGCCCAGGAACAGGGGAAGCAAGGTGTCTCCGGGCGCCACGGCGGGATGTCCTCCTCCCACCCCAACAACTGTAGCGTCCTAGTGGACCACGCACAGGCCGGCTCCTCTGGCCAGAAAAATTTTGGGGTGGTCTCCAGACCTGCCCCCTTCTTCATGGCCGGCAGCTCCCTCCGTGGGGCTCCGGCCACAGTATTTCCTGCAGCGAAATTGCTGCGGGGAGCTGGTCTCCTGACCTCCCCCTTCTTCATGGCTGGCAGCTGCCCTTCATGGGGCTCCAGCCACAGTATTTCCTGCCGCGAAAGTGCGGCTGGGGAGCTGGTCTTCTGACCTTCCCCACTTCTTCGTGGCCGGCAGCTGCCCTTCATGGGGTTCCAGCCATAGTATTTCCTGCCGCGAAAGTGCGGCTGGGAAGCTGGTCTCCTGACCTCCCCTTTTCCGTGGCCGGCAGCTCCCTTCATGGGGCTCCAGCCACAGTATTTCCTGCCGCATGGCAGGACTGGTAGCCACCCCAGGCAAAACAGGACCCTCGGGAGGAGACGGCAGCAGCAGCGGACCCTCGGGCGGCGACGGCAGCAGCAGCGACCCTCGGGAGGCGACGGCAGCAGCAGCGGACCCTCGGGAGGCGACGGCAGCAGCAGCGGACCCTCGGGAGGTGACGGCAGCAGCAGCAGTAGCGGACCCTCGGGAGGCGACGGCAGCAGCAGCAGTAGCGGACCCTCCGGAGGCGAACTCGGGAGGGGAGCCCCTGGCCATGGAGGCGGCAGCGGGAGCTCCACTTCTCCCTCTGGTAACTGGTGGCTCTCCAGGCGATGCGGAGCAACAGGCAGCCTCAGGCGATGCGGAGCAACAGGCAGCCTTGGGCGATGCGAGGCAGGCATCCTTGGGCGGTGCGAGGCAGGCATCCTTGGGCGGTGCGAGGTAGGGCAGGAGCAGTCCTTCCCATGACAGTGGAGGTGGAACCAGCAGGCATTCACCCTCTGCTGGTGGAGCTGGGAGCGGCAAGCAGTCCTCCCACGGCGGTTGAGGCGGAACCAGCAGGCATTCACCCTCTGCTGGTGGAGCTGGGAGCGGCAAGCTGTTCTCCCACGGCGGTTGAGGTGGAACCAGCAGGTATTCACCCTCTGCTGGTGGAGGTGGGAGGGTCAAGCAATCCTCCCACAGCGGTTGAGGCGGAACCAGCAGGAATTCACCCTCTGCTGGTGGAGCTGGGAGCGGTAAGCAGTCCTCCCACGGCGCTTGAGACGGAACCAGCAGGCATTCACCCTCTGCTGGTGGAGGTGGGAGGGGCAAGCAGTCCTCCCACGGCGGTTAGGCGGAACCAGCAGGCATTCACCCTCTGCTGGTGGAAGTGGCGGAGGCAGAGGCAGCTCTTGCTGCTCTGCTCCTGGTGGAGACAGAGGCAGCTCCTGCTGCTCTGCTCCTGGTGGTGGTGGAGACAGAGACAGCTCCTGCTGCTCTGCTCCTGGTGGAGACAGAGGCAGCTCCTGCTGCTCTGCTCCTGGTGGTGGTGGAGACAGAGGCAGCTCTTGCTGCTCTGCTTCTGGTGATGGTGGAGACAGAGGCAGCTCCTGCTGCTCTGCTCCTGGTGATGGTGGAGACAGAGGCAGCTCCTGCTGCTCTGCTCCTGGTAGTGGTGGAGACAGAGGCAGCTCCTGCTGCTCTGCTCCTGGTGGTGGTAGAGACAGAGGCGAGGGCTCCTCTCCCCCTGGCGCTGGAGACGGCAGCGACGGCTCCTCTCCCTCTGGCGCTGTAGAAGGCAGCGACGGCTCCTCTCCCTCTGGCGTTGGAGAAGGCAGCGACGGCTCCTCTCCCTCTGGCGCTGGAGAAGGCAGCGACGGCTCCTCTCCCTCTGGCGCTGGAGAAGGCAGCGACGGCTCCTCTCCCTCTGGCGCTGGAAAAGGCAGCGGCGGCTCCTCTCCCTCTGGCGCTGGAAAAGGCAGCGACGGCTCCTCTCCCTCTGGCGCTGGAGACAGCAGCACTGGCTCCTCTCTCTGGCGCTGGAAACAGCAGCGGGGCCCCTCCCATATCTGCAGCCAGGTAGTTGAGCACCATGGCTGCGATGTCTGGGAGGGATGCTGGTTGGTGTTTCTGTTCCCAGGCCTCCCAGCGCTCCCCATCTCTGCCCACAGGAGGTTGATCACAGCAGGGAGGGCGACCATTATATCCCTCTCAGGCTCCGCCAGCCAGTCCCAGATCCCCTCAGAGGAGACGGGATTCTTCCGCCTCGGAGGATGCGGGTCCTCTCTCACCCTTTCTGGATGCTCAGGCTCCTTCCTCTCCTGCCATGGAGGGGTTGGTCCGTGCCACGTGCCCAACCTCACCAACCGCTGAAGCACCACTCCTCACCCTTCAGGCAGGTGAGGCAGACGTCCAGCGTGGTAAGGACCTGCTGCTGTTGCTGCGCCTCCTGCTGCTGTTGTTGTTGCTGCTGCTTTCTCCTCCGGCTACTCTTCCCCATTTTTTTTTTTTTTATTTTTTCCAAAAACACACAAAAAAAATACTGTTTGAAAAAACAAACAAAAACGTCCTTTTTCTTTCCTGGTCCGGCTCTTGGAGGCGTTGTTTGTCCCACGCAGGACACCATATGTGGCAGGCTGGCTTGCAGTGGTGACGTCACGGACCAGGAAGTAACTGAAACCACAACAATGGATGGGCGGGCGAAACTGAACGCAAAGGCGTTCAGTTGATTTTATTAATAAACAAACAAAACAAAAGATTTAAACAAAACAACAAAACAAAAGGGCACGAGGGCCAAACGAATAAACAGACAAACAAGTAAGTGGCGTGCTGGCTGAACTAGCACGTTTTAGCAATTGTTTTATATCGTCTCTCTCCGCTCTCTCTCCGCTCTCTACTCCAAAACTCCACCAACTAAGAACAGACAGCTGCAGGTTCTTATACTCTGGCCGAGGGATTAACTAGCTGTTAATTATCTTATTACCCCTCGGCCACAGTCTGCACGCGTTTGGTAAGGATGCATGACTGTCAGCTAGTTAAATAATCAGTAGCTGATCAGTCATGCATCCTCACGAGGTTTTTAAATATAAATAATAATAAATACGCGGCGCTGTTATCCGCACCGCAAACAATAATACAAATAATAATAATGGGGCGGGACACTCCGCCACAGACCGCCTTGAATTGGTTGGTCGTTTGGCACAAGAAAACCTAAAACTAGCTCAGCATCGCCAGGAGCAACAGTACAACAAACAAGCATGAATTCGGACCTTTCGGCCAGGTGATAAAGTACTGTTGCTACTTCCAACCTCGGAATCTAAGTTGTATGCTAAGTGGCAGGGGCCATATGAGGTGATACGGGGAATTGGTAATGTAAATTATGAAATTAGACAACCCGATCGCCGGAATAAGACAGAAATCTATCACGTTAATTTGCTAAAACCCTGGAATGAGAGGGAGGCCCTATTTGTAGCTGGTGACAGTTTAGAAGAGGATTTTGGTCCCACTGTCAATCCACCAGCTACAATTCATATTCCGATGGGGGAACAGTTACTTCCGGATCATAAAAATGTTCGATGCATATCCAATGCCCCGGGTGGATGAGCTCCTCGACCGACTGGGTAAAGAACAGTTAATTTCGACCTTGGATCTGACAAAGGGGATACTGGCAGATTCCACTCACTCAGAGCTCAAGAGAGAAAACTGCTTTCTCTACCCCAGATGGCTTGTTCCATTTCCGGACCATGCCCTTCGGGTTGCATGGAGCTCCCGCCACCTTTCAGAGACTGATGGACCAGGTCTTAGCTCCCCATCATCAGTACTCAGCCGAGTACATTGATGATGTGGTGATTTTTACCTCCACCTGGAAGGAGCATATTGGTCTGGGGGCGGTCCTGTCCCAACAAGTTGACGGGGTAGAACACCCTATTATTTACTTGAGCAAAAAAATGGCTCCTAGGGAAATTAACTACTCCGTCATTGAGATGGAGTGTTTAGCCATCAAATGGGCTACTCACGCTCTTCGCTATTATTTGTTGGGGCGTTCTTTCTCTCTTATCACTGATCATGCTCCTTTAAGGTGGTTACATGCGATGAAGGACAATAACGCTCGGATAACTCGGTGGTATCTGGCGCTGCAACCCTTCCACTATACAGTGAAACATCGTGCGGGTAAGGAGCATCAAAACGCAGATTTTTTTTCAAGGGGGAATGTAGAGTTGGCCGAGTGTTCCTTCGGCATCACTCTGAGGGGTGAGATATGTGATAAAGAGAGAAAGGATCAATGCTGTAAATCTCCCTCCCAACTAGAAAGGGTGCTGTGTAAAGGTGAGGGTATGCGGCCTCCTAGATTTGCCACCTCGGTGGTAGGTGGAAACCGGAAGGTGACCATATTAGGAAGGGAGCGTAGCTGCAAGTACTCCGGACGATTCCATTGCAGTCAGCTGCGGGGCAGCCCTCTATTGGAGAAACCATGGCGACGCGTTGACTGCAGGGAGGAGTTTGCTGGGTACAAAGGGGAAGCAGCAAAGTCAGTACCTGGGCTATTGCGCTGAGAGAAATGAGCCACCAGCCGGAGCTGTTCTCGTTTTGTTTTCGTGTTACGTGCTGTCTGTGTTTGTTTTTACAGAGGAGGAGTAGGAGCGAGGGGCTGCAGCCACTGAGCCAGCACAATCCCCGGAGCACTTCCCTCACAGCACGGCACCAACCACTCACCACAATCCCTGGAATAACAGAACACAGTTTTCGTGCACAGAAGATAGTGGATTAGGAGTGTTTTTCTTTTGTTATTTTGTTTCTTAAAACTATATTAAATAAATCACAGACATTTTGGGAGAATCTGGTTTGGACATTGTATTTATTGCACCACGTCACTCGCATCCTGTCACAAGGTCTCAAATGTGTGGGTTTGAAAAGGGTCCCATCGCTATGCAGGTCT
The DNA here is from genome assembly GCA_030684275.1 of Acipenser oxyrinchus oxyrinchus. Lineage (NCBI taxonomy): Eukaryota > Metazoa > Chordata > Actinopteri > Acipenseriformes > Acipenseridae > Acipenser > Acipenser oxyrinchus. The sequence goes on along the minus strand of CM060254.1, from coordinate 18,309,935 downwards.
CAAATGTGCAGGTTTGAAAGGGTCACATCACTATGCAGGTCTCAAATGTGTGGGTTTGACAGGGTCACATCGCTATGCAGGTCTCAGATGTGCAGGTTTGAAAGGGTCACATCGGTATGCAGGTCTCAAATGTGCGGGTTTGAAAGGTTTGAAAGGGTCACATCACTATGCAGGTCTCAAATGTGCAGGTTTGAAAGGGTCACATCGCTATGCAGGTCTCAAATGTGCAGGTTTGAAAGGGTCACATTGCTATGCAGGTCTTAAAATCTGCGGGTTTGAAAGGTTTGAAAGGGTCACATCGCTATGCAGGTCTCAAATGTGCAGGTTTGAAAGGTTTGAAAGGGTCACATCGCTATGCAGGTCTCAAATGTGCGGGTTTGAAAGATTTGAAAGGGTCACATCACTATGCAGGTCTCAAATGTGTGGGTTTGAAAGGGTCACATCGCTATGCAGGTCTCAAATGTGTGGGTTTGAAAGGGTCACATCGCTATGCAGGTCTCAAATGTGTGGGTTTCAAAGGGTCACATCGCTATGCAGGTCTCAAATGTGTGGGTTTGACAGGGTCACATCGCTATGCAGGTCTCAGATGTGCAGGTTTGAAAGGGTCACATCGGTATGCAGGTCTCAAATGTGCGGGTTTGAAAGGTTTGAAAGGGTCACATCACTATGCAGGTCTCAAATGTGCAGGTTTGAAAGGGTCACATCGCTATGCAGGTCTCAAATGTGCAGGTTTGAAAGGGTCACATCGCTATGCAGGTCTTAAAATCTGCGGGTTTGAAAGGTTTGAAAGGGTCACATCGCTATGCAGGTCTCAAATGTGCAGGTTTGAAAGGTTTGAAAGGGTCACATCGCTATGCAGGTCTCAAATGTGCGGGTTTGAAAGATTTGAAAGGGTCACATCACTATGCAGGTCTCAAATGTGTGGGTTTGAAAGGGTCACATCGCTATGCAGGTCTCAAATGTGTGGGTTTGAAAGGGTCACATCGCTATGCAGGTCTCAAATGTGTGGGTTTCAAAGGGTCACATCGCTATGCAGGTCTCAAATGTGTGGGTTTGAAAGGGTCACATCGCTATGCAGGTCTCAAATGTGTGGGTTTGAAAAGGGTCACATCACTATGTAGGTCTCAAATGTGCAGAAATGAAAGGTTTGAAATGGTCACATCACAATGCAGGTCTCAAATGTGCAGGTTTGAAAGGGTCACATCACTATGTAGGTCTCAAATGTGTGGGTTTGAAAGGGTCACATCGCTATGCAGGTCTCAAATGTGCAGGTTTGAAAGGGTCACATCGCTATGTAGGTCTCAAATGTGCAGGTTTGAAAGGTTTGAAAGGTCACATCGCTATGCAGGTCTTAAATGTGTGGGTTTGAAAGGGTCACGTCACTATGTAGGTCTCAAATGTGCAGGTTTGAAAGGGTCACATCGCTATGCAGGTCTCAAATCTGCAGGTTTGAAAGGGTCACATCACAATGTAGGTCTCAAATGTGTGGTTTTGAAAGGGTCACATCACTATGTAGGTCTCAAATGTGTGGGTTTGAAAAGGGTCACATCACTATGTAGGTCTCAAATTTGCAGGTTTGAAAGGTTTGAAAAGGTCACATCGCTATGCAGGTCTCAAATGTGTGGGTTTGAAAAGGGTCACATCACTATGTAGGACTCAAATGTGCAGTCTTGAAAGGGTCACATCACTATGCAGGTCTCAAATGTGTGGGTTTGAAAAGGGTCACATCACTATGAAGGTCTCAAATGTGCAGGTTTGAAAGGGTCACATCGCTATGCAGGTCTCAGATGTGTGGGTTTGAAAGGATTGAAAGGGTCACATCGCTATGCAGGTCTCAAATGTGCAGGTTTGAAAGAGTCACATCACTATGTAGGTCTCAAATGTGCAGGTTTGAAAGGGTCACATCGCTATGCAGGTCTCAAATGTGCAGGTTTGAAAGGGTCACATTGCTATGGCAGGTCTCAAATGTGCAGGTTTGAAAGGGTCACATCGCTATGCAGGTCTCAAATGTGCGGGTTTGAAAGGTTTGAAAGGGTCACATCACTATACAGGTCTCACATGTGCAGGTTTGAAAAGGGTCACTGTAAAAGATCGAACCTCTTCGCGGTTCGTTGCCCCTTTAAAAACACCGACCCAACACACACAAATGGATTTTTAAAGCGCGGTTGCGCTATTTTTAATGAACAATACAAAACAAAATAAACAAAACAAACACCTAGCTCTTCTTTGAGCAATAACTAAAACAAAACAGGAACCTAAATTAAACAACAGGACAGCTAAGCTGTTTACCTGTAACAAAACAAAACCAACAAAATCACATACACAAAAAAGGACTCACTCTACCTTTTTTTTTTCCTTTTAAATTACGGCTGTACTCACACACCAGCACAGTCGGGCTTCTACCCTCTTCAGCAGCCGCCCTGAGCAGACTGACTGCTCTCCTTAAATACCCGGCACCTGGCTCCAATTTTCAATAGTAGCCAGGTGCAGGTAATCATTAACAATAAAACAATTAAACAATTAACAAAACAAACCAAAAATCTGCCTTACGCACATGTTTTTCTGCAGGGAGGTTTTAACCCCCTCCCTGCTGTCTCACACATCCCCCCCCCATGTTTTTTCAAGACACTGGCCATACAACGGCCACCTCCCTCCACCCTTAAAAGACCACCCACCCTCAAGTCCACAAATGTCAATTTTCGCCCTCTTCCACGGGCGGGCTTCAGGGTGGGTTGGTCCCTCCGGCGTTTCCAGGGAGGGACCCAGGACCGGCAAGGAGGGACCCAGACGGCTTGTCCAGGGCGACCATAGCACAGACTGGTGACCGGGAGCTAGGACTGACAGGCAGAGGCGTGCGCCTGTGGACCTGCACAGCGACCTCTGGAATCCCAGGTGGAGCACAGCACTAGGTAAGGGGAGCGGAGCAATCAGCAGGGGGAACGCTAGTTACCTCTGCCCCTTAGCGTAGCGACGTCTGCTTCTTGAGCAGCGACGTCTGGGATTCCAGGGGGAGTGGAGTAAGGGACCAGGCAAGCGACTGTGCCTGGCTGTACTGAGTCCAGCGAGGTCTGGGCATTTCGCCAGGTGTCCACGATGACGGACAGGGAACCTCCCTCGCAACGCCGGACTCATTTGCACGGTTGGTTGTTCTGGAAGTGGCAGCTCCACCCCCTCTGGCTCTCGGGACGGCAGTTCCACCCCCTCTGGCTCTCGGGACGGCAGCTCCCACTTTTGCAGCAGCAGCTCCAGTTCAGTTGGCTCCCGCTCCTGTATTAACAACGGGGCCACGCCCAGCTCCTGCCTCTGCCTCTCCATTTTCTTTGTCTGCTCCTCCTGAGCAGCGGTGTTCTTATTGAACCTCTCTATTAAATCTTTAAAATCCATATTTGGGTCATTAGGGGCGCCCCCACTCGCTGCCACCATATGTCTCAGTCACATCACTATGTAGGTCTCAAATGTGCAGGTTTGAAAGGTTTGAAAGAGTCACATCGCTATGCAGGTCTCAAATGTGTGGGTTTGAAAGGTTTCAAAGGGTCACATCACTATGCAGGTCTCAAATGTGAGGGTTTGAAAGGTTTGAAAGGGTCACATCGCTGTGCAGGTTGTGTTGCACTTCTTTAGTCATTTTACATTGACGGTGAAACTGGCCCCACCCCTTCAGGGGTTTCTTTCCTGTCCTTAACCAAGCATCTGCTTGCCCTATGGACTGACATGCTCTAAAGCCAGTAACATGCTTTGCGCCAGAAGACACTCCTGAGGTGAAATGAACTAGCAAGTGAAACATGAAATAACCTTTAAACTAGTGTAGTGTAAAATGAAAGTACAATACATGTTTGCTATAACCTGATTCTCTCAAAGCTGCCCATGTATGGCCTATCTAGTAATGCACAACAGGTAAGAACTTATTTTATCAGCTGCAATCTCTGTAACAAGCAAAAGAGTGGCCACTAAACAAAGGAGGAAAAAACAAACAAAAAAAAGAGCCTATATTGCTGGCTGTAGGATAGTGGCTTCACCCGAGGTCATGCTTACCGAGATATCTTTTTCAGACTTCTGGGTTTATCATTCTTGGAGGATTTGAGAGGAAGCGAGCTAGGACCAAACGTCAAACGTCAGGGAGAGAGAGGGAGTCGAGGCAAGCGGGAGAGCAGCGGGAGGGATTGGGAAGAAGAGAAGAAAAGAGCAAGACAAGAGGGAAAAAGAAAAAAAACATTACTCGAAATCAACATGCACATGCAGATAAAGAGGCATTCTGTCATACACACAGGGACCTGGCAGAGGAATCACAAGATCTCTCCCAGAGAAAGAGCTTTTTATACATACTGCTGAATGAACCATGTAACAGGGATGCTGTGGGTGGTTCACTGACCTCACAGGACACAGATGTTTTCTTTGAAAACGCCAGCCAAGGCACACAGATTTATTTACAGTTTTCACACCTAGTGTAATACCCAGGGCAGTACCACTAGTGGTAGCCGAGCGAGCAGGCAATACACACACACACAGTGTGGGAACAGTATAAAAACAAAATGGGGTCAAAAAAGTGCCAAATAAAATACTGAAAAAACACACCGAAAAATAAAAGGTGACCTTGTAATGGCCATGCGCTACCTCCCCTACACAGGAGGGTCCCGCACCAGGAACAGTACGCTAGCACACCCTCTGTAAACTGAAGAGGGTGTGCTTGGTTTGTAAAGTATGCGCGTTCTCCACCCAAAATAAATATGAATTAGCTCAGTGACTTGTTACGTGATTTAAGAGGAGTGTGAACTGAAGCTGATTTATAATACACTAACATGTACAGGGTTAATATGTACTTACAACACAATAAGATGCTCTGGAATGTGTCTTCACGATTTGTTATAATATGTGGAAGAACTTTGTCTGCCACAGCAGAGCATGGCACTGTGTGCTGCCATGAATTGAGTGATATGATATTGAGGGAAACACCATAATATTAAGTTGAAAAACAAAAACTGTTACATTTAAATTGAGAGAATTATAGCTGTGTAGCAAATGTAAAGCCACTATCTCAAAATGTGTGGTCTGTATTACTGATTTGGACAGAGGCAATACTGGAGCTATGACAGACTCACAGGATAGAGTTCCAAATATGAAGACAATATCTCACTGTGCTTTTTCTATCATTCACAACCTTAATAAGTCAGATTGAGTCAGAAATCAATGTCAAGGTCATTGACTCATAGAAGGCAGGGTTTATATAATCATAGAATAAAATTGTGTACGGAATGAGAAGCCAGTATCTCAAAATACCCACTGAGAAGCATAGTATATATACTGTAGTATAGTATACAGTATATTCTATATTCTATACACTTAGAATGAGTCATGTATGGCATTACATTGATACAATGGGGGCTGGTTTCACAGGCCACGTTAAGCACTAATCTTGGGTTATACAATGTTACTGTAGGTACAGTAAGGTAGTCAAGAGATTAGTGCTAATGGGGGTCTTTGAAACCAGTCATAAATGTTATTATGAAAAGATTTGAATTGTTTTTAGTGGTAATTATTTGGAAAAAATAGGACCAAATATATTAAAAAGGGAACAAGTAGTAATGTTAATAAAGCTAACAGCAAAGCATTGGTTATCACTCTGTTAAATACACTAGATTTGTGAACAAAAGCCAGGGGGAGTTGTACTGGGAATGGCTTCATGAAGTAAAATGTGAAATAATTCCTAGTTGTTGTAAAGCAGAGAGCTCCTCACACCGAGTCCAGGGCAGTATGGAAGCAGACAAAGGGTCAGAAATAATAGGAAAAAACCCCAGTGCCAAAGATGTGAGTAGTGTTCTCCTTCTCTTACCTTCTTTTCTTGGAAAGCCTGCCAAGCTGGGCCTCAATCGGGGGCTTGGGTGCAGGAGTAGACCTAGGAGGAGGGATAGTCTCTGGGGAGGGGTGCACCACTCTCTCGGCTGGCTGGCCACACACTTTGTCCACCTGGGGAAAGAAGAACAAAGATGGGCTTTTCAGTTCCAGTTCATTCTCCAGGGAAATGCTGTGCTTTTTAATTAAGACAAGTAGGTCAATAACATTATATCACCAGCCATGGTTGTAAATAGAAAAACAGAGCTAATATGATAAAGTGAATTACCACAACATACATGCACTATATGCACATAGATGGAAGGGTACATGGAAGGGTGGCACATGGCATGCTGTGTGGATTAATAATTCAACTTGTATCACAGTTCTGGTGTTTGTGTTAACTGACAGAAAGTGAGAGCGGTGTAGTTACGTTTTATTATGGGTTATTATTTAGTGTGGGGTTTAACGATTGACAAAGCATTTTAAATGTATGCTATACTGCTTTCAATAAAGGGTTGGCCTGTTTCCCTCATTCTCTGCTTCTTGTTAAAGATCTTGGTACCACTGAAAAGATACTGGCCCCCTCAACATGCAAAAGATTGTCTCACAAGTTTGGTGGCTTATTAAGAACAGGGTGAAAAACTAATCAAAAAGTTATGTTGAGATCACAAGATGAATTATCTCAGATTTGAAATGTTGAGATCCAGACATAACACATTTTCCTTTTCCTTTTTTCTATGAGTCACCAAACACAGTGCTGTGATATAATACCCATTCACTACCAACAGAGAAAGACTGGAGGGGATTCTTCATTTTACAACCCAACATGGGATCTCTGCAATGGTGACTGTCGAGACTTGTACCACTTTCACATTTTACAAACACACAAAGAATGAAATGACAGGATCAATGAACAAACCAGTCAATTCCCCTGGCAGTAGGCATACTGTTTCCTCATTTGATTAGCACAATCAAAGCTACTTTACGGCGCACCATATATTGAAAAATCGACAATGTAAGGAACGCAGATTAAACCAAACAATCTGACGAAAAGCTCCTAATTGCCAGATCAATGTCAGACCCAGGGCCAGGAGCACTTAAGGTAATTAAGGGAAAGCCTCACTCACAGCAGACAGCTCTCAGAAATACATTCAATTCAATTACCTACCTCCGTTACAGTTGTACTTTGTAATGAAAATGTATGGGGGGATTAAATCTTTTCTTTTATTGTATTAGTCCCATTTCATGTGGAATTGTAGTAATGGTCCTAAAAACATTCAGCAACAACATTCATATTATTGAGTCACCTGAAATGTCCATCGTAAGGGTTTGCAGTCTGTGCTTCTGGGTTCTGTTTATACCCATATTGAGTTAGTGATGCTTTCTCTAAACCAGCCTCTCTATACCTGCTTTTAGCTGGTTCAGAGAATCCTAGTTGCCCATTTGAGTCATGTGACATTGTAACATTTTAACCCTGCCAGTCCCACCTGCTTTCTCTATCTATATATATCAATGATGAGCAACTTTGACGGCCACGAAATCCACTAAAACCCTTTAGAGGGCCATACATTTATTTTATTGGCTACGCAAGACCTCTCACAATTAAAATGATATCCTAAAATGTTCACCTTTTTCTAAGAAAGCTGGGATGGGGTTTGTTGCCTGATCACCTCACTCACACTACTCGCTCACTAAATATCTAGGTATCCATGAATAGATAATTGTCACCTATTAAAAAACGTGTTTAAGATTTCAATGAGCAATCCCTCCCACAAGTGCACTGCTACCCAACATATGATGTATTTAATGACAATGCTGAATGACTGGGTGGAGCATCTGTTTCTAGTGTTACCCAAAAACCCTTTCCCAAATGTCCTGAGCAATCATTATCCAGAAGCCTATTTTTGAGTGTGAAACAGCTGCACTTGTGGGACAGCCTGCTCATTAAAATCTGTTTTTTAGATCTGATAGTTGTTCTGTAAATAATTTGTTGTTCCTATAGTTTGTGTCGGTACTGTATATTTAGAGTTCATTTTGTTGTGCAAACCAAGTGTGAGCAGTCAAGCCAAAAAAATTATTGACCTTCCTGACACAATGCAATTGCACACAAGAGACATTAGATAATAACAACATTAATCTCAGGAGTCATTGTTTGGTTAAATATTTAGATAAACTAAATAAACAACTTTGCATTAATTGATTCTTGGTACTCATGAAAAAGACTGATTGTGTAAAACTCATTCGTGGTTTCTAGGTAACTTAAATATATTTTACAAAAAGGAGCCGGGGAAGGTCACACTAATACATGTGATCAACTGAGAGCAGCATCTCCGCATGTTTAATCTCTAGCCTGGGCAAAGCAGCCAGTCTGTAAGGAGGAAGTGAAACCCCTCTGAAACTCAACCCCCAGGCTGTGATATTCAACCCCCAGGCTGTGATATTCACCCCCAGGCTGTGATACTCAACCCCCACGCTGTGATACTCAACACCCAGGCTGGGATACTCACCCCCCAGGCTGATACTCATCCCCTAGGCTGTGATACTCAACACCCAGGCTGGGATACTCACCCCCAGGCTGATACTCATCCCCAGGCTGTGATACTCAACCCCAGGCAGTTATACTCAACCCCCAGGCAGTGATACTCAACCCCCAGGCTGTGATACTCAACCCTCAGACAGTGATACTCAACCCCCAGACAGTGATACTCAACCCCCAGGCTGTGATATTCAACCCCCAGGCTGTGATATACAACCCCCAGGCTGTGATATTCAACCCCCAGGCTGTGATATTCACCCCCAGGCTGTGATACTCAACCCCCACGCTGTGATACTCAACCCCCAGGCTGGGATACTCACCCCCCCAGGCTGATACTCGACCCCAGGCTGTTACACTGACCCCAGGCTGTTATACTCGACCCCCAGGCTGTGATACTCAACCCCCAGGCTGGGATACTCAACCCCCAGGCTGGGATACTCAACCCCCAGGCTGGGATAAACCCCCAGACTGTGATACTCAGCCCACAGACTGTGATACTCAACCTCCAGGCTGTGATACTCCCAATAAGAAGGTCTAAACAATTGTGTAAGCGGTTCTTTACATACATGTAAGAATGTATGTTTGATATACCTCTTCCAAAATTCTCTGGATATGCATCTCCCATGGGAGGTAATATAAGGAATACTGCACACCCAACTCTACATAATAAGGCTGTAATTCCTTCAAGGGTTTGGTTTAAAACAGAAGAGCACTAAGTAGTAAAGTGTAGTTTATTTGTTATAATTACAGTGAAATATCCTCTGTTAGCCCTTTAAGGACCGTGGTCGTGTAAACACGAACATAGGGAAGTGTCATTCTGGGCCCGTGATCGGGTAAACCCGATAAAAACTTAGTTTCTTTGACTTCCTGGACCACCGTACTTTCAGTACAGCTTGTTAACACATATAATTGGATAGGGGAGGGATTGAACTTTACTGCTTGATTTGTTTGTTTTTTGTGTGACATCGCTGAGACGGGCATTTCATTTTTAAAGGGCGGAGACACTTTACAGCAACATGCATAAACAAATCATGACACAGGAACTTGTCTACAGCTAAGAACAAAAACAGGGAAACACTGTAAATCCGATGTACTTGACTTACAGTTATATTAGAACATTTATTCTGTCTCCTGTGTTTAAATATATATGTTTTTACAACATTTATAAATATCAAGAAACGAGTGGATATAAGCAGATCATGTTTCATGTTTTAAATGTTTCCGTTTTTTTTCTCTTATTGAAGAACTATTATTTTATTATAATATAATATAAATATTATAATATATATTATAATATAAATATTTATTTTGAGAAATTAATTGAGAGTAGTGTCCATTATTGCTTACAAAGACCCTGAGAATAAACGTGTATGATGTCATTAGAATCACTCAGATGAAACAATGTCTTGTTTGCCCAAACATCAATATTGTTCAACAAAACTTTCAGGAAGTATTGTAAGGTCCCTCAGGTCACAGAATAACACATGTTTATACACATATCTCTAAGCAGAATACATAATAATAAAAAAATACTTAACTTTAAAAAAAAAAAAAAAATCATGTTGAAAAAAAAAGTGAAGTACTTTATAATTAGAGCCTGTGAAATTACTTTTATAATCTTTGTTTTATTTTTCACAAATTTAATGCAATTTTGTTTTATTTTTTAGACATTTCATTTTATTACAGATTGTAACACAGCAGGGAGGGGGTTAAAATCCTCCCTGCGTAAGACATACAAGAGGCACATTTTTTTTAGTTTGTTTTATTGTTTAATTAGTTTTGTTAATTGTTTTATTATTAATTATCCCCTGCACCTGGTAGTTATTGTTAAATTAGAACCAGGTGCAGGGTATTTAAGGCGTGTAGATAGTTAGCACAGGGCTGCTGTGTGTAGAGCCCGCTTGCGAGTGTGTGCAGGCGGACCACGAGAGTGAAGGTTTGTTTGTGACAACTGTGTTTATTTTGTTTTGGTTTGATTTACAGGGAAACAGCTTTCCTGTTTTTTAGTTAGGTTCCCGTCGGTGTGTTAAGTAGTGCTCAAAGAGAGCTTGGTATTTATTTCAGCTTTTGTTTTATTTTGTTTTTGTGTCTGTAAATTAAAAAAATAGCGCTTCCACACCTTGAAAACTCCATTCCTGTGTTCTGGGTCTGTGTTTTAAAGAGGCAACGAACCGCGGAGAGGTGCAGTTCTGTTACAAGATACACATTAATGAAACAACTCAAATAAAGGTATATCAATAATAGTGAAGTATACATCATGTTTTAACTACATATATATTTTTTATTAAACTTTTTTTTACATTTTGACAAACGGATCTTGCACAGAAAAATTACTTAGTTACCATAATTTGTCATTTGCGGCACTAACGGTAACGTACAGTCCCTCACTCTTTTTAAATACTGCCCATGCCCTCAAAAAATACAATAATATAAAATTATATATATATATATATATGTATGTGTGTATATATATATATATATATATATATATATATATATATATATATATATATATATATATATATATATATATATATATATATATATATATATATATATATATATATATATATATATATATATATATATATATATATATGTATATGTATATTTACACTGCCCTACTATTGTGGGGCTGTCATAATAAATTGCACATACAGCAATCGGCCCATTACAAAACTGATAGGAATTATTATTATTTATTTCTTAGCAGATGCCCTTTTCCATGGCGACTTACAGTCGTAAACAAAAATACATTTCAAGAATGTATTAATAATACAATTAGGAGCAAGATAAAAATACAGTGACTAAGAAAAGCTGATTCATTCATTCAAATCCATTCAAAACCAAAACAGCATTTGCTCCAGTGCAAAGTTTGCACCACTTGAAATAACACAAAGAATTAGCATACTAATACAAAAATATAAGAAAACAAGCCATATTTTCCCCAAAAGGAATAAACAGCTAATGCTTAACAACAGTATCTTTCGAATCCCATTCCAGCCGACAGTTGCAAAATCTCTACATCATTATTTTGTCACCATCAGCTGCATACATCCCCTCAAATTCTTTGCTGCGTTGTTTAATTGTGGTTTAGGCATTTTAGAAACAAACACCTCTTCCATCACAATTTTAATTCCCAAACGACTCGCTCCAAATTATACATCTGCGCAAGTGCTAGTCAGAGCTTCCGTTTCCCTTCAGACCGTGTCTATGGTAACGGCTGAGCCTTGACAACGTTTGCAAGTATTTTTGTATAAACCTCCCAATTGAAAAATGTCATTCTATGGTAGCTTTATAATTATTTTTCGTTTTTATTTTATTGCATTTTGTTTTATTTTGTTGTATATGTTGCATTTCATTTTATTTTGTGCTAAACATTATAGAAAGAGAGTCAAATACAGTCACAAAAACTGGGGGAGCATCGCACTGAAAAACTCGTCCTGGGAGAGCATCCCACTGACAAACGGTTGGTCCTTAAAGGGTTAAGGCCAGCAAGTCAAGGGACCAACAAAATATGGCCCTAATAGTGGGTGGGCCCTGTAACTGGTGGTCTGTTAACATTCCAATGGAATTGGGACTGTATGAATATGTCCTTAATTACAGGGTCGCTTTCTACAGAGGAGCATTTAAATGAGGTTCCACTGTAACTGTAAACAACAGGATTAATGATTTCTCTAGTTCCTTACATTTGTATTTAATTTCTATATCGCTCAGTTGTTTTTTTTAAAGCATTTTCTTGAATTTGAATATTTTTTTTTTCTTTCCCATGAATTTTTCTATATATGTACAGTATATACAAAATTTTAATTCATGAAATTGTTGCAAAGGATCATGATGACAAATGGAACACTTAAGTACATCCCAAACATGCTCAATCAGGTTGGGGATGGCCATGGAAGGCGTCTGAAGTCTCTGTCTTTCTCATCAAACCATTCTGACACGGAGGAGGGTACATTATCATCTTGAAAGTCACCACAAGGGTACAAGTGCAGCAACGTTTGACCTTCCAGAGTAATTAAAAGAGCCAGCGTATACCAGGAGAACATGCCCCACACCAGGGTGTACCAGGAGAGAAACACACCAGGGTGTACCAGGAGAACATGCCCCACACCAGGGTGTACCAGGAGAGAAACACACCAGGGTGTACCAGGAGAACATGCCCCACACCAGGGTGTACCAGGAGAACATGCCCCACACCAGGGTATACCAGGAGAACATGCCCCACACCAGGGTGTACCAGGAGAACATGCCCCACGCCAGGGTGCACCAAAAGAACATGCCCCACACCAGGGTGTACCAGGATAACATGCCCCACACCAGGGTGTACCAGGAGAACATGCCCCACACCAGGGTGTACCAGGAGAACATGCCCCACACCAAGACAATGCCAAATCCAACAAGAGATTGGGAGTGTATTTTAGTTGACAATGAAAGTAATTGCAATGCACACTGACAACTATTCAACACCCAACCTCCTCAAAGAAGGCACACTGGAAACTAACAGAATGGCAGAACACATTCTGTAACTATTATAGCCCACAAGCAGTAAAATCACCTTCCAAGTGGAGTCTGTTCTGCTGCTGAGCACATTTGTATAGCTCTCCTCATTTAGGAACACATGTAAAGACTTCAGTGCAAGTACTTAACAAGTCTCTGTCTTTTGAAACAAAGAAGAATTGCGTTTCAAGTTCCCGACTCGGTTCTTGCACTGTATTAGGAATCTGTCCAAGGCATTTCAAACATGCAACTTGTTTGTTTCTCATTCTGTAACATTCAGATGGTCTTGCATGTTATTAACACAGCAATATAATCACAGCTTCCTTTTTTCTCATGCTGAAGATCTTTCCTTGTATTTTCTACTTCAATTTGGAATATGCAGGGATCTCAATGACAACTTATATGTTAAAGCTTTGGCTGTCCCTCCTTTAACATTATACTATAGAACTATTATAGATGTGCAGATATTAGTATGTACTTATATGTGTGTCAATGAAAACCTGACAAACTACCTTGGTTTTGATTCTGAACATCAGAAAATGTTTAAGGTTGTTACTGTACATATCTTTCAGGTACAAACATACAATGACATCCATCTCAAATGGTAGTGTGGGTATCCTGTTTTGAAACAGATTCTCTCAACTTGTTGAGTCTGATTGTCTGTCTGTCACTCAACATGCTGAGCACGGTAACTGCCTTGATCTTCCCCAAACTTGTATCATGCTTTCAGTCAGGACAATCTTGTGCTAAATAATCACCTTTATTATAATACAAAATCTTACAGATTTCCAAAAACACTGACCCAACAATGGGTGAGTTAAAATAGCTGGAGCATCCTGGTGCCACCTGCTAAAAAACAAACAATAATTTTTGTTCATCCCGGTGAACAAAAATATTAGCCAGAGGAGCATTGTGTACTCCCCCCTGGAACAAGGCTGGGAGTGAGGTGGTGGTTGTTGGGGAGTGAGGTGGTGGTTGTTGGGGAGTGAGGTGGTGGTGGTTGGGAAGGAGGTGGTGGTGGTGGTTGGGAAAGAGGTGGTGTTGGTGGTTGGGGAGTGAGGTGGTGGTGGTGGCGGTGGTTGGGGAGTGAGGTGGTGGTGGTGGTTGGGAAGGAGGAGGTGGTGGTGGTGGTTGGGGAGTGAGGTGGTGGTGGTTGGGAAGGAGGTGGTGGTGGTTGGGGAGTGAGATGGTGGTGGTTGGGAAGGAGGTGTTGGTGGTTGGAGAGTGAGGTGGTGGTTGGGGAGTGTGGTGGTGGCGATTGGGGAGGAGGTGTTGGCGGTTGGGGAGTGACGTCGTGGTGGTTGGGGAGTAAGGTGGTGCTGGTTGGGGAGTGAGGTGGTGGTGGTTGGGAGTGAGGTGGTGGTGGTGGTTGGGGAGTGAGGTGTTGGTGGTGGTTGGGGAGTGAGGTGGTGGTGGTTGGGGAGGAGGTGGTGGTGGTTGGAGAGTGAGGTGGTGGTGGTGGTTGGGAAGGAGGAGGTGGTGGTGGTGGTTGGGGAGTGAGGTGGTGGTGGTTGGGAAGGAGGTGGTGGTGGTTGGGGAGTGAGATGGTGGTGGTTGGGAAGGAGGTGTTGGTGGTTGGAGAGTGAGGTGGTGGTTGGGGAGTGTGGTGGTGGCGATTGGGGAGGAGGTGTTGGCGGTTGGGGAGTGACGTCGTGGTGGTTGGGGAGTGAGGTGGTGCTGGTTGGGGAGTGAGGTGGTGGTGGTTGGGGAGTGAGGTGGTGGTGGTGGTTGGGGAGTGAGGTGGTGGTGGTGGTTGGGGAGTGAGGTGGTGGTGGTGGTTGGAGATGGAGGTGGTGGTGGTTGGGGAGTGAGGTGGTGGTGGTTGGGAAGGTGGTGGTGGTGGTGGTTGGGAAGTGAGGTGGTGGTGGTTGGGAAGGAGGTGGTGGTGGTGGTTGGGAAGTGAGGTGGTGGTGGTGGTTGGGAAGTGAGGTGGTGGTGGTTGGGGAGTGAGGTGGTAATTCGAAAGCACAGCAGGACTGAGATTGTGAAATAGGTTTATGTACCTTATAGTAGTGCTGGGATGAACACAGGATTTTCATGTTCGGATATTCGTTCATAATTTAAATAATCATTTGGATATTCATTAATTTTTCAAAAAGCAATAAAAGCCATTATATTGCTCTGAACGCAGGCAGAGACAGCATAGCAGCAGGGGCAGGGGGCGTGGTCGTGGCCCCTGTGTGTGTACTTTTATTTTACAGCAAGCCCTTACAATATGCAACACATTCAAAAAGAAAAACATCCCAGGAGTAAAGAATAAGTTGTGTATGACTTACTTTACCCCAGTGAATGAACTACAAAACCAAGGATGCCAAATAGCAGTTCAAGTTAAACATAGTTTTGTTTATTCCCGAAAGTACATCAAGTTGACAATGCATTTTATTTATTTTCATTTTTTCTATCCTTGCCATTTCCTCACAGTAAACAGTGGCCATCGACATGTTTTCATAAAGTAATAACATGAGGTTTACTTGTGCCTTTTTGTAGCTGAACAAGCAAACAAACTGAAATTTAACTTTAAACACTTCAAATAAAACAAAACGTGGAAACAGCGTTGTAAAGTGAAGGGGTAAAACTCACCGCTTTGGTTCTCGTTTATTACATTCCACATAACAGAAAGTTGTAACAAAATACATATAATATATACAGTCTATATACAAATCATTTTCAGGAAGCTGGGTACTGTTTAAGCAAGGCATTTCAGAATACTTGACTTTTTTTCTGTCCCATGAGATTGTGGCTCACTCTAAAGCAGCACAACGTGTTTTTGTCCCAGATGGCTTTCCATAGAGATCACTAAGGGAGTGCAAGGTATTTTTGTCATTTGTAGCGAATACAAACATCTGATTTTTGTATCCGAATACATGTCAAAAAATATTTGTCTGAATATCTCTCCCAGCACTACTTTATAGGTTGATGGGAACTTGCCGGTAATTGGCTTGTAGATTGACCAATGAATGTACTAGACACTTGTGTTAATGAAACCATAGATGTCCTGCTTGAAAACCTCACAAGCATTATAATCCTAGCCTCTTTATATTGCATTTAGCTGTAATCCCGCACTCTTGATCTTATACACATATTTGTAGTATTTTAGGTGCTGTTTATTTGTTTGCATGTTCATTTTTTTTAAATGTATGAATTTCTTCTATTGAACAATAATGGAAGATAAAAAAAAGCATGAAACCCCTTTTTTCTTATTTTTACAGCGATATCATAAACCATGTTAAAAGGAAAACTTTAAATGCAGGAATGTTTACTTGAGCCCTAAGTTTCATTGTGCTGGTCCTCTGGAGTTTACAATAGTAAATCTACACTTCATGGGAAGTAAATGCAAAGTCGTTACAGACTCTAAGGAGACAGGGAATTTGGCTGGAAGTGAACAAGTTGGCCCTCCTCAGTGGGAATATAGTCTTCCAGCCTCCAGCGGTGGTCCATTCCCCAGGTTTATTTGTCCAAGGATTAGCCCTGGAAGCTTGTGAACTTTCTCAGGGCACTCTCTCTCATTGCTATGCAGCCTGCTGTCTGTGGAGGGATGCTCACCCTTTGTGCCTAGGCGGATTTGCATTCTACACGGCGAGCAGGACTCACACGAAAGGACATCTCTGATTACAGTGAAGAGGTTCTCAAAAGTTTAAACAGAGCCTTGAGCTAGTGTTGATATGTGGTCTGTGTGTGTGTCATGCAGTTTTCCCATGCTTTCCCCATGGCTATGCTATGCTTTTACCATAGTTCTCCCTGGTTTGCCATGCTTAGTAATATGCTTTACCATATCCCGTTATTCTTTGCAATGCTTACTTATGTTTAAGGCTGCGATTTTGTCACAGAGGTCACAGAGATTGTGAATTTGAATAAAGTCTGTGAAATCCTGGAAATGGATGTAAAAACACATCCATTTCTATCAAAAATGTATGTCATGGAATGAAAATACAAATCTGCGAGTATCTGTAGATTGTTTGGTTGTGTATGCATGCAGCCTTTACTACGTGCAGCTATGTAGGTCAGCGAATGAGATTTGTAGCTTAGCTGAGCGAGCCAGCATGTACATGAGCTGAAGTTTATGGGGTGAAATTGGGTGAAAATATTGCGACAGAAGTGCAAGCAAAGTGACAAATATTACTGCTAAGCAGAGAAGTGAAAAATATGCAAAGGGACCATTTGATGAAAGTGGTGGCACGATGTTCCCTATCAATTCGAAGACGACCACCAAAAATCCTTTTGGGATATGCCTGAGCATTCACTGAGCATTTTATATCACAGCTGCTGATAGGCCCCTCTGGGGAGTGACTTCCTCGATCCTGCTTTCCGAGGGAACAAACAGTCACTCCACGGAGCTCACTTCCTCCTTTGCTTCTCACTGTGGTAAGGTAAGGTACTAACCCAAACCAGTTGATGTGATTGAGTCTGTATGAAAGAGCTCTCGCTCGAGTTTTCTGGAATTTCCCTGCTTTATTTTTGAAAAATATTGCTGGAAGTCAGCTTGCCACTTCCCCAGAATCAGAAACTCATCTTCAGAACTCAGCTATTATCGTTGTGCTGTGCTTCGTTGTCTTCTGTCTTTCACCAGTCTGCATCGCTGCTTTCTAACCACAGCTTCTGCTGTTACATGTTATTTTCTTATGCTTCTTACAGCTAAAAAAAAGAGACGTGTGATTTCCTACACCGGGACTTGGCTCTGCCGCGTCCCACTGTTGGCTTAAAAACTCTTCAGTCTACCCGCCTAGTGTGGCACAACTCGCTGTTGTGTGAGTGTGTGTCTTTTTCTGTTACTGGCGCTTTGCAGTTATAAAAAAAAACAACAACAAACAACAACAACGTGTGTCTCCTCCACCGGGGCCTGGTTCTACCTTGCCCCGCTGTTGAGTAGAGGCTGTCTCAGCCTGCCCACCTCGGTGTGCGAGGCCTTGAAAAAAAAAAGACAGTACTGTCTAAAATATTACTGTTTAAACATTGCCACCACAGCTCTTGAAGCCAGTGCTCCACTCCAGGGTACGCTTCACACTGCCTCCGTCATGTGACTGCACGCGGTTAAGGCCAGACTATTGCCCACACTGTACCCTGGTGCAGCACCGTGCACTTAAAAGACTGCTCTCTCATTGCATACTGCAGCCATCGAGCCTGTGTATCTATCCCGGCATATGCTACACGCTACCCCGTGTTGTGTGACTGCACACAGTTCAGGCTAGGAGCCTGTCCCCAGTGCCCTCGGTGCTTGCACCCTCGGTAACCTCGGAGCCTCTGTTCTCTCGGTTATCAGCCCCAGTGCTTCGCCGTCCAGGCACTCTAAAACTCAGGCGTTTAGGTGCCACTGGTGCTTCGGCACCTATGGGACCTCGGACACACAACGCTTTGGTGCCCCTGGTGCCCCGGTGTTGCACACCCTTGGTGCTTCGCTATTTGGGGCCTCAGTGCACACGGTGCCCTCGGTGCTTCGCCGCCCTCAGTGCCTCGCCGCTCCAAAGTTTTAAACGCCCTCGGTGCTTGGCACTCCTCGGTGCTTCGACACCCACAGGACTTCAGAGCCCTCAGTGCCTCGGCATTATACTCCATAGTCAGGCGCCCTCGGTGCTCGTCCCCTCCTCAGTGCTTCGACACCCTCAGGACCTCAGAGCCTCGGTGCACGCAGTGCCCTCGGTGCTTTGGCATCCCAGAGTCAGATGCCCTCGGTGCTCGTCCCCTCCTTAGTGCTTTGACACCCTCAGGACCTCAGAGCCCTTGGTGCACGCAGTGCCCTCGGTGCTTCGGCGTCCCAGAGTCAGATGCCCTCGGTGCTCGTCCCCTCCTCAGTGCTTCGACACCCTCAGGACCTCAGAGCCTTGGTGCACGCAGTGCCCTCAGTGCTTCGGCGTCCCAGAGTCAGATGCCCTCGGTGCTCGTCCCCTCCTTAGTGCTTCGACACCCTCAGGACCTCAGAGCCTTGGTGCACGCAGTGCCCTCAGTGCTTCAACACCCACGGGGCCTCAGAGCCTCGGCGCACAAGGTGCCCTCAGTGCTTCGGTACCCAATTATTTAAGAACATAAGAAAGATTACAAAATGAGAGGAGGCCATTTGACCCATCTTGCTCATTTGGTCATTATTAGCTTACTGTACCCAGAATCTCATCAAGCAGATTCTTGAAAGATCCCAGGGTGTCAGCTTCAACAACATTACTGGGGAGTTGGTTTCAGACCACCCTCACAATTCTCTGTGTAAAAAAGTGCCTCCTATTTTCTGTTCTGAATGCCCCTTAGTACCGGTGCAAAATACGGTTTAATTGGGACTTCGGCTGGAATCCCTTGCAAAGCGAGCCTACCTGTCAGACGACAGAGTAGCCGCTATACAGAACTGTCTGTCCCTGTTTCAACAAGGATCGACAGTATGTCTGGTGT
The DNA here is from genome assembly GCA_030684275.1 of Acipenser oxyrinchus oxyrinchus. NCBI lineage: Eukaryota > Metazoa > Chordata > Actinopteri > Acipenseriformes > Acipenseridae > Acipenser > Acipenser oxyrinchus. The sequence continues at coordinate 18,290,701 of CM060254.1, read as the reverse complement.
TTTGCCAAAGGTTGCTGGGTCTGTTGTGCCCTCCAGCTGGGATTACTCCATATGCACCTGCTTCAGGCGTGGCTCAGTACCTTCCGGCTACACCCCAAGCGTGACAAGCACCGTCGGCCGCACATGTTGGGAAGCCCTACGCTGGTGGAGGTAAACCTCTCACCTGCGCAAAGGTGTAAGGATAGGGGTGATCCACAGCCATCAGGTAGTAATGACAGACACGTCCAGTTTAGGTTGGGGAGCAGTCTGGGCAGGCAGAGGAGTCCGCGGCTCCTGGTTGGGCCGCTGGACATCCATGCATATAAATGCGCTGGAACTGCGAACGGTTCACCTCGCTCTCCAGCATTCTCTCCCAGCGTTCCAACAGAGACCTGTCCTGGTCCGGACAGACAACATGTCGGTAGTGGCGTATGTCAACCGCCAGGGAGGACTTCATTCCCCGGGGTTACATCGCATAGCCTTCAGATTATTGACGTGGGCTTAAACAGAACCTGCTATCCCTCTGCCGACCCATTTTTTGAACGGCACTCGGCAGTTACGTCCACCTAGAAGGGACGTCCTCCCCGAGTGGAGTCTAGACCATGTATTGGAGGCTCTCACTAAGGCCCCGATTGAGCCCATTAATTCCATAGAGTTGCAACACTTCTCTATGAAGACAGCCTTTCTGTTAGCCATCACCTCCGCCAAGCGGGTCAGCGAGCCACAGGCTCTGTCGGTGCACAGCTCCTGTATGCGTGTTTGGTACGACGGAAACAGGGTATCGTTATGCACGAACCCCGCATTTCTCCCAGAGGTGGTTACCCCGCATACTTTCACCAAGTTCTACCGACTTAATGTGGTTAGATCCCTCTATGCCAGCGTTCTTCAATTGGCAGCCCGCAGGCCAAATCCGGCCCACGAGAGGCTTCTGTCTGGCCCGTCGGATGTCAGCTGCAGTGCTCCAAACTGTGCGGCTTTTCCGTGGCTGTGGCTGTTTTTAATTACGTTTTGTGGGAAAATCACTTTAGTTTATGGGGTTTTAATGTTTAACAACTAAATAGGCTTTTAAATCGTCCAAGTCTTTACTTTCTCATTAAATTCAGAAGAAAGAACGCTAAAACGAAAGCACAACATTTTAATAAATGACTAGTCTGTATTAATGTTAATACAATTACGAATAGTGATTGTAATAAAGTGGGTCCTGCATTTATTCTTTTTTAAATTATAGATTAATCGCTTATTAAAATGTTGCACCCTTGTTTGCATGCAGCTTCTTCGTTCTGCATGCACCAAAACACATACATTAAACCAATTCTACTACTAAATGGCTAGCAGGGATCAATCGAATTCTTAAAGGGAAAGAAAACGTCAGAGAAGAACACAGAAAAACAGCAATCCTAAATATAATAATAATATTCAAGTTATATTTACTAACCCCTAAAAAGGAAATATTTAATATATTAGAAAGCTGTTTGTTCACAGTTAATAAAAAGAAACGACCACTTAAAACTAGCGTTTCTAGCGGCAAATCACACAGCCATCTCCACTGTGGATTATTGTCTGAGATCGTCAAAGACATTGTAAATGACACAAACTGCACCGATCTCAGACACCCAGCTGCACAGAACTTAGTGCACAGCAGTGATAAATTCAGTCCTGGCCATGCTTTTAATTTTTTATTCTGGTTTCTTTCGGGAAGAAGGAGGCAGGTTTTTGTAAAAGTAGTTCCTTCATTACAAATGCTAGTTGCAGATCCGCACGGTTGAAAGGTCGTCGCTATCTACAGGGTGTTTGTGTCACCTAACAAGCGATATTTATTGACAACACGCCATAATACAGGAACAAATGATCACTTTATCTGGTAATAACCCTTCTCCTTCCTTGTTTACAACACTCTGTATGTAAGCTACCTTCAATCAATAAACTTTAGTTTAGTCACACGCTCGTTATGCACAATCAATCCCATTCACATGAGTACACGCCATAACCTAACGTTGAATTTTTTTTTTTTTTACAGTTTACTATTATTTCACTTCTTCAAATAATTACTCCTCTCCTGTAGCTTCTATCTTTCCTCAAGGTTGCTGTTTAAATGTTTGCTGTTTGTTCATCCTGGTCCTCTTCTGACACTGAAAATTATCTGAATGTATTTTATGCATGCCCGCACAAACTAAGTATTTGCTTTGTATTATTAAATGGCAATCATAAATCGTATCATTGTAAGTGGTTACCCCCTTCCCCCCATACGCACATCATGAGCGCCCTGTGGCCACCAAGATTTGGACACTGCCTTATCTGGCCTCCAGTGAATGTAATTGAATACCCCTGCTCTATGCCTTCATTAGGCACAAGGGTCCTTGAGGTTGCACGCTTGCACCGCTAACCATGGTTTTGTGGTCTCAAGACATGCCTCGTCTGCTGTCTCCGCCTTTACGGGTTTGATGCAAAAGAGGAAGTGAGCTCCGTGGAGTGACTATTTGTTCCCTTGGAAGGCAGACCGGAGGGGCCTATCGGCAGCTCTGATAAGAAATGCTCAGTGAATACCTGACCTGTGGCAGGCATATCCCAAAAGTATTGTTAGTGGTCATCTTCTCTTTCAGGGAACCAGGGTTACATCAGTATGTGTAACTAATGCTCCTGCAAGCTGTGACACACAAATTGAAAAGGAAAGACGTTTATACACAAAACGGTGAGTGAGCTGTTTCCTGGGTTTTGTTGCTTCAATATGCAGTCAGTATTTTTCTCTAAATCTGTTGTCTGGAGAATTCTAAGTGCCAGGATCACCTTCCTCAATCCATTCAAATGATGTGACAAAATGATCCTTCCGCTCTGCCAGTCCCCCTACTGAACTGCATATTATCACTTCTATGATACCCCCACTCAAACCTGACTAAGAACATCTCAGAATAGACTGCTGAATCAGAAGTGTGGACTGCATAGAGAAGGTGTGTTGATTTGTCCAGCCCCTACAGATGTAACAGGTAATGTTGTGTGATACACTGCTATTACAGATTTACTCCTGTGAGATAGGCTTAAATAGATATTGCTGATTGCATTTTCAGCCATTTGTGTTACACTCACATCTGTGTAGGTGAGCACCGCTTGCTAGCAACATTTTGACTGTTGCGGCCTGTGTACAACTGAAAAATGTAAAACCATAATACAAAAATGGAAAAATAAAACTAAATACAATACTAACAAGCATGTCAGTGTCATTTAGTGTCACGGCTGTACATTTCTTAATTAGAGCCGTCAGTAGATTACAATGACCTATATCCACTGTGAAGTTTTCTGAGCTGAAAGTTTCTGGACAAAACATTTCCTTGAATAAAACTTCTTGGGTGAGTTGCAAGGTTTTTTGTTTTGTTTTCTTGGTTCTGCAATCATTTTCTAGTTCCTCAATACTATGTTCAGGTTTCTTTCTTGATTGCAGGTTTACAGTTTGTTGTATTTTTCTTTCAGGCTAGTTTGCATCTGTTATCAACGCCCATCTGAATCAGTATTGTTTTGTTTTGATTGTTTTTCAATCAGTTTTACCTCCATTTTCACAAATTTGAAAAGTCTAATTTGACAGCTTCCTCACCACTGCAACTCACCTACCAATCAGGAGATGTGAAGAACAGCAGGTGAACAGTCCCACTGTCAAGCCAACCGCTGAACAAAAACGCCAAGGGCCAATGCTGTCCTGTGAGTCCCCGGGCAAGACTGGCAACTCGGGTTTCTAACCATGCTTGCAAGACTCACCCTGAGCATCAAGCCCCTTCACTGGGTAAGCCACTGGGTCCGATGAGTATTGTGGTGTCATACCCATCCGTTACAAGCACATGAAGCATTTCTGATGGATTCATTGCTTCAATATCAGCGACCACTAGACACAATATGGTGTAGGATATGATTTACACCACAACGTTTCCTCAATAAGTTATGTAATAAAAACTGTAACTTAAATGTACGCGTGAGACAGCTGACACCAGACAACTGGCCTGGATACGAAATTAAACCTGGCCCATATAAACTCAAATGAGCAGGTTTAAAATTACATCAAACTCTGTCATCACGGCTCCTATTTATAAAACTGTTCGTATGTGAATGTACAGGCATAATTGTATATGTGCCCTTCATTTGAACTAACCTTGAAGCTGATGATCTGTTCTGTCAATCAAATACTTCCCTTCACATCCCAAATCATCTTGCAGACAGTCGACAGACAGATAGTGGCACTACAATGGCAATGCAATGGTTCTGTACTGAGTAGCAATGGTACGTCTCATAGATTACATATACTCAATTGAGATTGCCAACGACAAACATTCTTCAATGCACAGTATGTCAATTCCATTTTTACATGTTCATACAATGATTGTAGGTGATTGTGACCAAGCTATTCCTGACTGTATATACAGCGTGAAACAATTGAGGCAACCTTGGCCCCCATCGGTTTTACAGTTGTGCCTATTTGCTTTGTGCTGGGCAAGGTTGCCCCAATGGTTTCTTGAAACTTGGCTTGTGTTTTTGATATCTCAACTTTAAATGACTGGGCACTTTTGATAACTTTTTTTCACATTTCCAATGTGTTTTTATTTCAGACATCACTTCTTTTTTCACTTTATATCATGGGAACCACACGGCCCAAAGTGATTTATACATCTTAGAACATTTGAGTGATGAAAAATAATTATAAAAATAAAAATAATAAAAACACGTTTTAAATTAAGACAAAACCAGAAACTTTTATTGTGTATACATCCGCAGTATAATATAGTTTAATTTATTGTTCGCTTATTAAAAATAAACTGTGCATGTCAGTTTACTGTGAATTTCTGCATCGAAAGTGGCATCTCACTAGAAACTAGAGGACTGAGCACACGCCTCAGTTTCCCGCAGACCGGTAATTTGGGGGGGGGTCTGGGCTTGTCTATCTACTTTTCTAAAAGTTTTCATGACTGACAGGAATACGTTCTTGTTGATTTTAAACTCGCTGTCAGCCGAGATGTTAAAACATCTATTTAGTCCAGCTCAGCCTTATAAAACTAGAGACTGAATACTGGTCCCCAACTGAACTTTTTGCACTGGCATAAAATTCCCTAATGTTGAGAGATTGTTTTGACTTATTTCCTTAAAATGAATGCCCATATTTTTTTTCTTTAAACCAGTCTTTAACACTAGAAGCCCCGCGGCAGTCATTTTGGCGGTTTTTGGTTTTAAAATGTAATTTTCTCCAGTCGTGTCACACATATGGGGCTGCCCATTCATGTACCTTTCTGTCCGTATGTATTAAATAGTCTCACAAAGCATGAAACGCGGGAGTGCAGAAATAAAGGAGATATGTTACATTATACCTAAAAGCCCCGGGAACAGTCACACAGAAAACAGTTGTACTGTGATTATGCAGAACGGTATTCTACTTTATTATTTTTATCTACCAGTCCGCAATGTACTTAGCTGTAATTAGATTTGTCTCTTCTCTCTGCATGAGTTAATGACTGACAGTCTATTGTTTTTCAATCAGCCTTTTACAAAGACTGGTGCCTGCTTGCCAGCTGAGAATGAGATGTTCTGCTTCAACAATCAGCAGACTAGTCCAGAGAAACCAGGAAGGCAGAGGGTCACCACACCGGCCCAGGACCATTATGATGACTGCTGCATTGTTCAAGCCAACCTTTGGGGCAACCACGACCAGCAAACCTTCGCCAGCTGGCTGCATCTGCACAGGAAGAGCGGCAGAACATCTCACAGCAGCCTATCCAGAGGCTGATCAGGTCTATGCGTCAACGCTCAGGGACGTCATGCCCGATACTAACTGTGTAATGTTTTCATTTTGACAGTCACGTTTTATACTGAAAACTTATCCTGATTATTTGATTTGTATATTTGTTCTCATTTTCTGTGATTTTGTTTGATATCTCTGTTTAAAACATTTGATTAAATCCATTTGACCTGAGTGTTGCGTTTCTTTTGTGCATCAGTATGTATATATATATATATGTGTGAATATACAGTGTATATATATATATATATACAGTGCCTTCTTGAAAGTATTCGCCCCCTTGAACTTTGCGACCTTTTGCCACATTTCAGGCTTCAAACATAAAGATATGAAACTGTAATTTTTGTGAAGAATCAACAACAAGTGGGACACAATCATGAAGTGGAACGAAATTTATTGGATATTTCAAACTTTTTAACAAATAAAAACTGAAAAATTGGAGTGCAAAATTATTCAGCCCCTTTACTTTCAGTGCAGCAAACTCTCTCCAGAAGTTCAGTGAGGATCTCTGAATGATCCAATGTTGACCTAAATGACTAATGATGATAAATAGAATCCACCTGTGTGTAATCAAGTCTCCGTATAAATGCACCTGCACTGTGATAGTCTCAGAGGTCCGTTTAAAGCAGAGAGCATCATGAAGAACAAGGAACACACCAGGCAGGTCCGAGATACTGTTGTGGAGAAGTTTAAAGCCGGATTTGGATACAAAAGATTTCCCAAGCTTTAAACATCCCAAGGAGCACTGTGCAAGCGATAATATTGAAATGGAAGGAGTATCAGACCACTGCAAATCTACCAAGACCTGGCCGTCCCTCTAAACTTTCAGCTCATACAAGGAGAAGACTGATCAGAGATGCAGCCAAGAGGCCCATGATCACTCTGGATGAACTGCAGAGATCTACAGCTGAGGTGGGAGACTCTGTCCATAGGACAACAATCAGTCGTATACTGCACAAATCTGGCCTTTATGGAAGAGTGGCAAGAAGAAAGCCATTTCTTAAAGATATCCATAAAAAGTGTCGTTTACAGTTTGCCACAAGCCACCTGGGAGACACACCAAACATGTGGAAGAAGGTGCTCTGGTCAGATGAAACCAAAATCGAACTTTTGGCAACAATGCAAAACGTTATGTTTGGCGTAAAAGCAACACAGCTCATCACCCTGAACACACCATCCCCACTGTCAAACATGGTGGTGGCAGCATCATGGTTTGGGCCTGCTTTTCTTCAGCAGGGACAGGGAAGATGGTTAAAATTGATGGGAAGATGGATGGAGCCAAATACAGGACCATTCTGGAAGAAAACCTGATGGAGTCTGCAAAGACCTGAGACTGGGACGGAGATTTGTCTTCCAACAAGACAATGATCCAAAACATAAAGCAAAATCTACAATGGAATGGTTCACAAATAAACATATCCAGGTGTTAGAATGGCCAAGTCAAAGTCCAGACCTGAATCAATCGAGAATCTGTGGAAAGAACTGAAAACTGCTGTTCACAAATGCTCTCCATCCAACCTCACTGAGCTCGAGCTGTTTTGCAAGGAGGAATGGGCAAAATTTCAGTCTCTCGATGTGCAAAACTGATAGAGACATACCCCAAGCGACTTACAGCTGTAATCGCAGCAAAAGGTGGCGCTACAAAGTATTAACTTAAGGGGGCTGAATAATTTTGCACGCCCAATTTTTCAGTTTTTATTTGTTAAAAAGTTTGAAATATCCAATAAATTTCGTTCCACTTCATGATTGTGTCCCACTTGTTGTTGATTCTTCACAAAAATTACAGTTTCATATCTTTATGTTTGAAGCCTGAAATGTGGCAAAAGGTCGCAAAGTTCAAGGGGCGAATACTTTCATAAGGCACTGTATATATATATGAGAGAGAGAGAGAGAGAGAGATAGATAGTGTGTTCATTATTCATATTTTAAACATCATTAAAACAAGGTAAAAACAGGTATGCTGATGTGTTTTGACATGTTGTCTTCATCACAGCGTATTGAAAGCAGGACTTATTAGATCTACTAAATGCAGTAAACTAGCAATCAATGCATTCAATTCACATTCCAGATACTTAACAATCCGCTATATATTGTAGTGCCGGCGTATCTGGTCCGCAACTGGAAGAAATGGAGACGGCACAGGATGCAGTTTAAAGCAGTGAAAACTGCTATTTGTACTGAAGCGTTGGAACAGCAGGCAAATGGACGCTCTCTTTTAAAGGGTTTAGCTCAGATAGACAGCTCCAGGACACACAGCTACATGAAAACCACAACACAACCCCAAGCTACACGCAGGCAGCTCCTAAATATTGATCCCCCGAGCCCTATTGACTCACACACCCAGGGGTACATTTACATACACACGGTCCAATCGCTCAGACCCTCGGTCCCGCGCAAACAGCTGGTTGGCCTAACAGTGACCCCAGGCAGCGCGCCAGCACTGCCTAGACACAAAACGTGCCTCTACTCACAGCAATACGCTGACACTAACACTCCCGCACCCCCTCCCAGCGTCCAGTCCCAAGCAGTCCCACACTGACCCACCGTTACACTGCCCCCCACTCAAACGCTTCTCTGTCTGGGAAGCACTGACCTGGTCCCGGTGTGGCAGCCTGTGTGGTTTCCAGGGCAGAGGACAGCAACGGACGGGTCCTGGCGGCACGTTTGATGGCAATGCAATATGACGACCACTTCAGGGGCTGAGCTGCATCACGGGGCAGCCACCAATCCCAGACCCCTGTGCCAATCCTGGACGGCAGTCCCTCCTGGGTCCAGGATTCCTGGGACCGCTGCCCCACTCCACGCAGCGGGGCAGAGGCTAGCTAGCACAACCCCAACAGCAACCTCAGAACCCGGCTGCTGTTTGGCGATGGCTGGGTGATGCAGCAACGGCATGGGGCACTCTCTCTAGGATGGCGATGCTGGGCTCTCTCTCTAGGGCGGCAATGCTGGGCTCTCTTTCTAGGGAGGCGATGCTGGGCTCTCTCTCTAGGGCGGCGATGCGGGGCTCTCTCTCTGGGGCTCTGGTGATGCTGGGCTCCCTGTCTGGGCCTCTGGCGGCATAGGGCTCTCTCTCTGGGGCTCTGACAATGTTGGGCTCTCTCTCTGGAGCTCTGGCAGCATGGGGCTCTCTCTCTCTTTGGGGCTCTGGTGATGCTGGGCTCTCTCTCTGGGGCTCTGGTGGCGCGGGGCTCTCTCTCTGGTAGTGCAGGACAGTCTCTTCCTGGCAGCAGGAGGCACTCTTTCGCTGGTGTCGCTGTGCAGACTCTCACTGGCGGCGGTGGGCATGCTCTCACTGGTAGTGTGGGGCACTCTCTCATGGGCGGCGCAGGACACTCTTTCTCAGACGGCAGTTGGGGAGCGGAGCTCTCTGGCGGCAGCTGCACCGCAGGGTTCTCTTTCTCAGGTGGTAGCACTGGGCACTCTGGACTCTCTCTGGGGCTCTGGCACTGACAGCATAGGACACACACTCCTTGGCAGCACGGGGTACTCTCCCTCCGGTGGCGCGGGACTCTCTGGCAGCGGCTGCGGTCTCTCTGACAGCAACTCAATGACCACCTGGATGACCTCATCCCACTCCCTCTCTGAACGCCGCGGCTTCTCCTGGCACCACACCCCCAGCTGTGCTCTCTCCCACTCGTCCGGTGCGGGGCTCTCTGATTCGGCGGGTGGTAGGAAGACAAATAGGAAAGAAAGAGCCGCCAAATTTAAAGGCATATATCCCTGCCTGCGCTTTTGGTCTCCGTTTTGTCATGTATGCATTTTTAAACTAGTATTTTAAAAGGCATTGGGGTTTTAGAGGAGTGCTGGAGATGGGCTGTATTGGTTTTTTTGCTGTTTTTTTTTGTGAGCTCCGTCTCTATGCAGGCATTGAGTCGCACTGCCCTTTAGTTTTAAATTGTAATTCTGTGTTTAGTTATTGTTTTAATTAACAGGCAGTGCAAACCGCTTGCCATGACTGTGTATTCTAGATCTGCCCTGTTTCTTAAGTATAGTTTACCACCTGTATTTTATAAAACGATGTTCATTGCCTGACATAGTATTGTGGTCTAGTTTATATTTTGCTTCTGGTATTCTGCCTGGCTGATCCCACCCCGATCAGAAAGAACGAGTGCCCCTCCTGGGTGCTACATATGTTCAGCAGCAATCTGCCACATAAATTAAAATGACATTTTTTAAAATAAATATAATAATTGATTCAGCATAATGCAAATGACATATCCAAATTCAATCATGATTTCATATTATTTCATCAGCAGTATACCACAAATTAATACAATAGAAACTATCAACAGTGAAAATACTTTGACACAGTGCAATTGACGTACCCAAATTCAATCATGATTTCATATTAAAGAACACAAATTGACTCCTTCATTGAGACCAATTGGTTCTGATGTATGGAGGGTAAATATCCAGTATGCTTCTCTCCGTAGTAACAAAAGTATCAATTTCCCACCTCAAGCTGGTAGAGTTACTCTCTCCAACCCCACAAATCGTAATAAGTGTGGAGATGATCTGTGACCAGCTTTTTATAGTGTTTGGCTATTGTATATTCCTAATTGTTGCTTTATGTTCAGAGACCCTTATTTTTAAGGCTCGTTTCGTTTGACGTACACTACCGTTCAAAAGTTTGAGGTCACTTAGAAATTTCCTTGTTTTCCATGAAAACATACATGAAATGAGTTTGAATAGGAAATATAGCAAAATGAATAGGAAATATAGTCATTGACAAGGTTAGAAATAATGATTTTTAATTGAAATAATAATTGTGTCCTTCAAACTTTGCTTTCGTCAAAGAATCCTCCATTTGCAGCAATTACAGGCTTGCAGACCTTTGGCATTCTAGTTGTCAATTTGTTGAGGTAATCTGAAAAGATTTCACCCCATGCTTCCTGAAGCACCTCCCACAAGTTGGATTGGCTTGATGGGCACTTCTTACGTACCATACGGTCAAGCTGCTCCCACAACAGCTCAATAGGGTTGAGATCCGGTGACTGTGCTGGCCACTCCATTATAGACAGAATACCAGCTGACTGCTTCTTCCCTAAATAGTTCTTGCATAGTTTGGAGCTGCGCTTTGGGTCATTGTCCTGTTGTTGGAGGAAATTGGCTCCAATCAAGCGCCGGCCACAGGGCATGGCATGGCGTTGCAAAATGGAGTGATAGCCTTCCTTCTTCAAGCTCCCTTTTACCCTGTACAAATCTCCCACTTTACCACCACCAAAGCACCCCCAGACCATCACATTGCCTCCACCATGCTTGACAGATGGCGTCAAGCACTCCTCCAGCATCTTTTCATTTGGTCTGCGTCTCACGAATGTTCTTCTTTGTGATCCGAACACCTCAAACTTAGATTCGTCTGTCCATAACACTTTTTTCCAATCTTCCTCTGTCCAGTGTCTGTGTTCTTTTGCCCATCTTAATCTTTTCTTTTTATTGGCCAGTCTGAGATATGGCTTTTTATTTGCAACTCTGCCTAGAAGGCCAGCATCCCGGAGTCGCCTCTTCACTGTTGACATTGACACTGGTGTTTTGAGGGTACTATTTAATGAAGCTGCCAGTTGAGGACCTGTGAGGCGTCTGTTTCTCAAACTAGACACTCTAATGTATTTGTCCTCTTGCTCAGTTGTGCACCGGGGCCTCCCACTCCTCTTTCTATTCTGGTTAGAGCCAGTTTGCGCTGTTCTGTGATACACAGTGGTACACAGCGTTGTATGAGATCTTCAGTTTCTTGGCAATTTGTCGCATGGAATAGCCTTCATTTCTCAGAACAAGAATAGACTGACGAGTTTCAGAAGAAAGTTCTTTGTTTCTGGCCATTTTGAGCCTGTAATCGAACCCACAATTGCTGATGCTCCAGATACTCAACTAGTCTAAAGAAGGCCAGTTTTATTGCTTCTTTAATCAGCACAACAGTTTTCAGCTGTGCTAACATAATTGCAAAAGGGTTTTCTAATGATCAATTAGCCTTTTAAAATGATAAACTTGGATTAGCAAACACAACGTGCCATTGGAACACAGGACTGATGGTTGCTGATAATGGGCCTCTGTACGTCTATGTAGATATTCCATTACAAATCAGCCGTTTCCAGCTACAATAGTCATTTACAATAGTCATTAACATTAACAATGTCTACACTGTATTTCTGATCAATTTGATGTTATTTTAATGGACAAAAAATTTGCTTTTCTTTCAAAAACAAGGAAATTTCTAAGTGACCCCAAACTTTTGAACGGTAGTGTATGTAAACCAGTCTGCATGGACAAATTACTCCTGTGGCATTACAGAAACCTTATTACCCAATCGTGGGTGAGTAATAGTTTTAGTATTTACAGTTAGATCACTTTTAGTGTTTTTCACTTTCTTTTTAAGAAGTATCTCTCGATCACAATCTTTAGCTTTGTACGTTGTTTCTTTAGAATATGGTCGTCATATCCTCGGGTAATAAATTCGGAGTGCATTTCTTCAGATTTAATTTCAAATTGTGACTCTGTGCTACAGTTCCTTCTTAACCGTAAGAATGGACCTTTCGGCATATTTCTTATCAGTGAGCGAGGATGTTGACTTTTTACCAGTAACGAATTCCAATCCGTTGGTTTATTGAATATAGTAGTTTGTAAAGTGCTGTTCTTACCTTTAGATATTTTAAGTCTAAAACTTGTATTCTATCTAGATCAGATTCATATATACATTTTAAATGACTATTTGCGGAATTAATATGATCCACAAAATGATCAAGTTGAGTCTTTCATCCCGACCATATTAATAAGACATCATCAATGTACCTAAGCCATAGAGAGATACATGGTAAAAAGATGTTATCATTATTATAGATTCATTTCTCCTCCCAAAATCCCATGTACAAATTGGCATAATTGGGAGCAAATGCTGCACCCATTGCTGTACCCTTTACCTGGGAAAAATATTAACCTTCAGACACACAATAATTGGAATTTGAGCACAAATCAAGTAAATCTAATTAATTGAGAGAGTGAATAACCTCAGTGGGTCTGGAATTTAAATAGAAGGTGACAGCATCAATGCCCCCTGTATGTGGGATGTTGGTGTACAAACTAGTGAATCAAGTGACACAAGAATATTATTGGGGACCAGCCTGATTTCATTAATACGGTTAAGAACATCACATGCATCAGAAACAAATGAAGGGAGTTTAGGGACAAAGGGTTGTAAATAAAAGTCTATATATTGACATAGTGGTTCAATAACTGAACCTATACCTGCGACAACAGGTCTTCCGGGAGGATTAGTGCAATATGACAAATACATGATGTTGAATCAACAATAATGTTTAATAAGATTGTAAGTACAGTATATGCAATGTGAATTGAATGCATTGATTTCTAGACAGACCAAACACTGACATATTTCTCAGTCAGCCTTGGTCTATCAAAGCTGCAGTATAAGGTAATACAGTTTAACACAAGTAAACAGGCTGGTGATTCCCAGTCCTTACATAGAATATGCCTTTACCGTTAACAGAATGCATTATGCTACATTTATTTTACTGAACTCACATGAAATCACGGAAACATCATCATTTATAACATATTTAAAAGCACAATAATTGCAAACAGCCTCCATCTACCTGCAATTTTAGGCAACTTGAAAACTGAACAGAAATCGTTATGCACGTACCTTACATATTGTTAAAGCTGTGCTGCTTTTTGCACAGCACAGTCCTTTTAATGCAGTCTCCTTGGCTTAGCTTAACTGTTTAGCTGTCACTCGCTGAAGCTGATTTTACAGGAAATATACAGATTCTAGTTACTGACGCTTCGTAGAACAGAAGTTTTTTATCCTGCACAAAGTTATGATACTCTTATACCAAATATGTCATATACATTGGTTTTAATTGTTTATATACGAACAACATACAAATACTATATGTAATTCCTATTAGTACTTTATTTTGTAACAAACTATTGAAATGTTCTTAACAACATGTACCGGTAAGTACGTTTTCTTAAAGAAAAGAATCTTGGTCAAATCAATCACTCGCTCACGGTGGTGCACAGTAGAGGTCACTAATTCCAAGTACCCGGCACATCATAAATGATATCTTTCCAATTCCTGTGACTGAAGGTATAAGAAGAATACTCTGTGGCTTCAAAATACCGACAGTATGTGGCCTGCTGGGGTCACATGACTGCAACCTCTCACTTGGATTGTTTACATCACGTGGATATGTTCGTTGTCAAAGTAGAATTTACAACACATTTTTCTAAAAAGTGGAAATTGTTTAAGCAACTAATGCATGTCAATGAAAATATTATAGGAAGGTTGGTGTTTCTTATGTGTTTCACTTAAAAACCAGACATCAGGGCGTCCGGGCTTGTTAATTCCTGCCACACGGACACAGATGCCAATTCCCGGACTGTCTGGTCAAACCTGGACTGGTGGCAGCCCTAACTCAGGGAGACGGTGTTGAATTCTCAAATGCTCTTCAACCCCCGTAAACAACAACACACATTCTCCCCATTCACTAAGGGCGTGACCCGTCCCGTTCCCCTTACAATACATGTAACATATATAAAAGACAGACGAGACAAACTAAACAGACAACAGGTCCTGCAACAAAGCAATTGTCTGGGTTGTTATAATATATTTTTTAATTTGAAAGTAAAAATATATGAAAGCATGACGACCTTTATGTACAAAAATCTTCACTAATATACAATTGAACAAGAACTGTTGAATATTTATTTTCATTTCATACAGTATTAAATGGCAGTGTTTATATGATAGTGAAAAATAAATAAATAAATATCAAGATAAATAAATAAATACATATATGTCTATGTATTAATTTATTTCAATAGTATATTAATGTACTTATTTATTTCTGTTTTACTTTTACCAAATATATAGGCTATCCTTCAGCATAGCTAATTCTATCATCCTTTTTGTCCAGCGGGGACCACAAATAGCGTTACTCTCATCAACCAGTATAGAGAGAGGAAACTGTACTTCCTTATGCCAATAGGGACCACAATGAGCGTTACGGTCACAGGAAACAAAACATTTTCAGAGCTCAAGATCAAAATCTCAGAATGAGGACAGTGAAGATGAATGATGGCTTGAAAAATCTCAAAAATATAACAAAGTCCGGAGAATTCTCAACTGGCTGACGTCATCTTTCAAAATACTGCTTGTCTCAACTAATCGTGTAGCACTGACAGTTAACGCAACATGCTTGCAAACTGAAGGTTGTAAGTTCAAATCCCACGTAGATTTTTTTTGCAGGCAAATGTTCCATTTTAAAACAGAAATAAAACATGTCATATAAATTATATAGACGTCACAATAAGTGTGTTCCCTAGTATAATTAAATGTTGACAAAACAAGTTAATTGTCATTAAAATCGGTTGTCCTGTAATATACATATGCATGGATAAATGTGCCTGGGGTCTGTAAAAAAATATGTCAGGAGAAGAAGGAGGAGATATTTACCTTCCTTTGGCGACTTATTTCTGTTACTGTATGACAGGTATTTACTTTTTTTCTACATTTCACGTAAGAATGTTGGGAACTACAAATTAAATGTGGAATGGTGCTTTTGGCTGATTTACTGTGCCAATACCCTGAAAACACATAAAGTATCCGTGCTGTATAGATAGTCACTGGCAGTTCTCATGCTTCGCTTTAGCTTGGCGCGAGGAACTACGTTCCTCTCGATCTGCAGCAGAGAGACCAAGATTCAGCCAATTTGAATGAGAACTCTGTTGGCCTCAGTTAGGATTGTTGATAGTCGTTGGCAATGTTCTAACCACAATAGCAGGGTCTGTAATGAGTACAGAATGAGCCCCACCCCTCATCCTGCTTGTAATCCCAGCAGCGGAGGGAAAGGCGACACCGAGTTATCCCAGCTATGTCTAAATGTCACGTGAAGAGCACTAAATCTTAAAGCTCCCATACTGTAAACACTGCATTGGGATGACTGCCATGTAAATCGATCGCCCTCTTTCTACCCTGGATCAGCCTATGCAATCTATCCCTGGTGTGTTGGAACCTGTTCGAGTGTAATCCCCTTGGATAACTGTCAATGCCTTCTTTTCATCCTCAACTCTTATACCACATTGTTATACAGCTCTTGAGCCAATGAGCTTCTGAAATCCACTGCCTTCCACACTGCAGCCCAGCACTAACCACTGAGCTCCTCAAACCCACTGCCTTCCACACTGCAGCCCTGCAATCTAACCACTGAGCTCCTCAAACCCACTGCCTTCCACACTGCAGACCTGCAATCTAACCACTGACCTCCTCAAACCCAGCCTTCCACACTGCAGCCCAGCAATGTAACCACTGAGCTCCTCAAACCCACTGCCTTCCACACTGCAGCCCTGTAATCTAACCACTGAGCTCCTCAAACCCACTGCCTTTCACACTGCAGCCCTGCAATCTAACCACTGAGCTCCTCAAACCCACTGCCTTCCATACTGCAGCCCAGCAATCTAACCACTGAGCTTCTCAAACCCACTGCCTTCGACACTGCAGCCCAGCAATCTAACCACTGAGCTTCTCAAACCCACTGCCTTCCACACTGCAGTCCAGCAATCTAACCACTGAGCTCCTCAAACCCACTGTCTTCCACACTGCAGCCCTGCAATCTAACCACTGAGCTCCTCAAACCCACTGCCTTCCACACTGCAGCCCAGCAATCTAACCACTGAGCTTCTCAAACCCACTGCCTTCCACACTGCAGCCCTGCAATCTAACCACTGAGCTTCTCAAACCCACTGCCTTCCACACTGCAGCCCAGCAATCTAACCACTGAGCTTCTCAAACCCACTGCCTTCCACACTGCAGCCCTGCAATCTAACCACTGAGCTTCTCAAACCCACTGCCTTCCACACTGCAGCCCTGCAATCTAACCACTGAGCTTCTCAAACCCACTGCCTTCCACACTGCAGCCCAGCAATCTAACCACTGAGCTTCTCAAACCCACTGCCTTCCACACTGCAGCCCTGCAATCTAACCACTGAGCTTCTCAAACCCACTGCCTTCCACACTGCAGCCCTGCAATCTAACCACTGAGCTTCTCAAACCCACTGTCTTCCACACTGCAACCCTGCAATCTAACACTGAGCTTCTCAAACCCAGCCTTCTACACTGCAGCTCTGCAATCTAACCACTGAGCTTCTCAAACCCAGCCTTCTACACTACAACCCTGCAATCTAACCACTGAGCTCCTCAAACCCACTGCCTTCCACACTGCAGCCCTGCAATCTAACCACTGAGCTCCTCAAACCCACTGCCTTCCACACTGCAGCCCAGCAATCTAACCACTGAGCTTCTCAAACCCACTGCCTTCCACACTGCAGCCCTGGAATCTAACCACTGAGCTTCTCAAACCCACTGCCTTCCACACTGCAGACCTGCAATCTAACCACTGAGCTCCTCAAACCCACTGCCTTCCACACTGCAGCCCAGCAATCTAACCACTGAGCTTCTCAAACCCACTGCCTTCCACACTGCAGCCCTGCAATCTAACCACTGAGCTTCTCAAACCCACTGCCTTCCACACTGCAGCCCTGCAATCTAACCACTGAGCTTCTCAAACCCACTGTCTTCCACACTGCAGCCCTGCAATCTAACCACTTAGCTTCTCAAACCCACTGCCTTCTACACTGCAACCCTGCAATCTAACACTGAGCTTCTCAAACCCAGCCTTCTACACTGCAGCCCTGCAATCTAACCACTGAGCTTCTCAAACCCAGCCTTCTACACTGCAACCCTGCAATCTAACCACTGAGCTCCTCAAACCCACTGCCTTCCACACTGCGGCCCTGCAATCTAACCACTTAGCTTCTCAAACCCACTGCCTTCCACACTGCAACCTTGTAATCTAACACTGAGCTTCTCAAACCCAGCCTTCTACACTGCAGCCCTGCAATCTAACCACTGAGCTCCTCAAACCCACTGCCTTCCACACTGCAGCCCAGCAATCTAACCACTGAGCTTCTCAAACCCACTACCTTTCACACTACAGCCCAGCAGCAAATCAACAACACAAAACAACAAAACAGCAGCAACAGATTAGGAATCTAGATCTGCACACATATGAAAGCCCGGGCAGGTAGTGCATTCTCTAATTGGGTGATTCTCACCAAATCTTGTCTGTTTGTGTTTTTCATGTGCAAAAATGAAAAAGACTTTTTCCACCAACAATTTATGTTAAATGCTTGGAACAAAGTCTCAAGTATATTATGCAAGTACATTTTATAATTCAAATACTTTAATTTTGTATTTTTTTAACATTTTATGTGATTAAGCAAAACAAAATCTCATTACCGTAACCAATTCATTTTTACATTAAAAACATAGAATTATATATTTCTTTGGCAATTTTGTGATAAAATTGCTTATAACAAGTTATTTTCTTAAACATATCAACAATTATTCAAGTATTTTTAAATAAATATAAAAAATATCCACACTTTTGTCTCATTACCGTAATATGACAGATTTATCAGATGTCTTCTTTTGTTTTACTTACTTGTTTAATTATGGATATTAAAATACACTTATATTGATGTAGAGGAAATCATTTGTATTATACATTTTCCTTGCCAATTTCATATTAGTTTTTAAAACATTACCTCTATTTTAAAAATAATAGCCTGTTGCGGTAATGATATAAATGTGACGGAGGATGAGATGATATATTACGGTAATGAGTTCAATATGCATTTGACTATTTTAGGAATTTTAATAAGTCTCTAAATTATTCAGTGATATTACACATGACTTTTTTTAAAAAAAAGGCAAATAGATAAGAGCTCTGTGTGATATGTGAGATTTATTAGGTCACATATCCAGGTCCTGCCACAACATCTCAATGGGGTTTAGGTCTGGACTTTGACTAGGTCATTCCAAAAGTTTAAATTTTTTGTTCTTCTACCATTCTGATGTAGACTTGCTTGTGTGTTTCTGATCATTGTCTTCATGACCCAGCTGCGCTTCAGCTTCAGCTCACGGACGGATGGCCTGACATTCTCCTGTAGAATTCTCTGATACAGAGCAGAATTCATGGTTCCTTCAATGATGGCAAGGCGTCCAGGTCCTGATGCAGCAAAGCATCCCCAAACCATGACACTACCACCACCATGCTTGACCGTTGGTATGAGGTTCTTACTGTGGAATGCAGTGTTTGGTTTTCGCCAGACATAACGGAGGCCATGTCGGCCAAAAAGTTCCACTTTTGACTCATATGTCCACAGAACATTGTTCCAGAACTCTTGAGGATCATCCAGGTGCTTTTTGGCAAACTTGAGACGAGCATTCATGTTCTTCTTAGTGAGCAATCCCATTTTTGCCCAGTGTCTTTCTGATGGTGGAGTCATGAACACTGACCTTAGCTGAGGCGAGAGAGGCCTGCAGATCCTGGATGTTCTTCAAGGGTTCTTTGTGACTTCCTGGACGATTTTATGCCTTGCTCTTGGAGAGATTTTGGCAGGATGGCCACTCCTGGGAAGATTCACTACTGTCCCAAACTTTCTCCATTTGGACAATATGGCTCTGACTGTGGTTCGGTGAAGCCCCAGAGCCTTAGAAATGGCTTTGTAACCCTTTCCAGACTGATAGGCATCAACAACTTTTTTCCGGAGGTCTTTTTCCAAATTTCTTTTGTTCGTGGCATGATGTGCCTCTAGAACCCATGTGCTGACAGCTTCACTCTGATGGTGAGGGCCAAAGTTAGATTTATATTGGGCAGGGCTGGCCCAAATCAGGCCTGGTTGTTAACCAAAGTACTCAAACAGCTGACCCAAATGATCCCTTTAATTGAGCTGAGTTAACTAGGGGGGGCAGTAACTTTTTCACACCTGAAGATTGCATGTTTGATTACCTTGCACACCAAATAAATGAAAGAAGCACCAAGCTTTGGTGTCATTTTTTTCTCTCAGACTCCCTCTATATATTACTACAACACACAAAAAAATCTGACCAAATACAATGTGAAATACTTTTTCACTGCACTGTATATATAGAGACTGATATGAAAACCTTTATCTTTAAATAGAAAATGTCTTCCTTTCTGAAACTACCTTTCTCTTTCCTTTATTCTGTATTCCTCTAAAAGCTCAGCACTACTGTAGATCTTTCCTCTGTGCTTCTGAACCCTTGCTCGTGCAGCTGCTCTCTTTCACTGTCAATCTAAACAAAACAATGTTTTTAATGCCTAAATTTAAAAAAGCTAAAAAAATAAATAATTCACCAATAATCTATGATGCGATGTATATATAATACTATAAGTACAACTGTTTTGTATAATATGCCTTATAGTTACCATTACCGTAATTCTACCTCTCATTACTGTAACTGGTCTCATAACTGACATGGTAATGAGAAATGAGTGTAACGGTAATGAGAAGGCCTACCTTAATTCTGTAAATAAAATGTGTCAGCCACTTTGAGAAATTTTTACTTTGAAACCTCAGGCATTTTTATGGCTTTTTTATAGCCAGTTAATTTTTTCTTAAATCTAATTAATTTCTTATATTTTACAAATTACAGTAATGAGATTCAAAACTGTTAAACATAGGATATACCAAGGTAAACTGTGAATTTAAAAGAAAAAGACAGAGCACATGTTCTCACGTTGTGTCCATCTTGAAGCTTTCCTCCTTGCTGGTGCATCATGGGTAAATAAAACTTGATTTAAATACTTCCTGGATTCTCTGGAGAAACTTGAACAATTGTTACGGCAATGAGACAAATTGCTTCGGACACGTAGTTTTTCTCCAAAAAATCAGTATTTTTAAGGTGTACTTTTTTAACCCAAAGATTATAGTAAATTATGAACAATTCTGAACAAGATACATATTTATGTCAGTGACATTTCTTATTTTTTTCATGAACAAATGCTTAAGAAATATAAAAAAAAACTTCAGACGCATTACGGTAATGAGATTTAAAGTGGAAAAAGTGTTAAAAATGTGAAAAATGAGAAAAAACAATACATTTTTATTTACTAATAGCAAAGAATTGTCCTTCTCCTTTGCAATGATTATATTTTTTTGTTACAATTATGCATTCTTAAAAAGATATCCACCACGGACATGATTTTACAGCCAGTTGGTGAGAATCACCCAATTATATTATGTACAAGTACTGTTATACTGCAGCATGGAGTTTGATTTTACATGTAAAGTAAGCCCGAGCAGGCATTCCAGTGTATTGTACTTTGCATTATTTTTGTCTGTTGTATTCCCTTTCTATTAATGTATATTTCTATATAGATATTTTTCAATTACTATTTAGGTTATACAGTACAGTACTTTTATTTTTGTTTTATTTCATAAGCAGGCTATTTGCGACAGTGTTCAATAATTGAATTAGTTTTATTTATGCACGAAAAGCATATGCTCTTAGTGCATAAATATATCAGCTATTTCTCTCATATGCCCCCTCCCCCAGTATAGCGCTTATGTTCTCTGTCCCCCTTTAAGCTCAATCGAAGGATTACTGTATCTGTCAATAGAAGTGCTGCTTCAATTCCATACATACACAAACCAGGCCGAAGGGAATGCTTGTGACAGTAAACATGCATTGGGGGCTGTTACCAGCCACCCTTGGTGCCCCACAATTGCCAAAAACAATTTTCTGCTTCTTTCCACATGAGTGGGCACAGTTTGTATGACTGACTAGAAGCCATTCAGCTCTGTCAAACATATCCCCTTCTCCTCCACCCAGCACTGCTCTGTGAATACAAAGCACCCTCCTCGCCTGGGTTCAGGAGCTGCATTCTTGGCCTGGGCCTGCCTGCCAGCCTGGCTACCCCCTTAGCCGCTATTGTCAGGCTCGCAAATTAACAAACAATCAACCACTGTGACATGAAAATGCATTCACTCATTAACCCTGCAGCTTCCTTTCACTGCGCCAACAAGAATACCACTACTGTTAGCCAAGAATGGAGTGTTTAGACTAGGGCTCATTAATATTAAGGAGCAGGGTAATGACAGAGCTGGAGAGCTGAGAATGGTGTGTTTAGACTCGGGCGACTGTCCGAGCTTTCATTCTGATCAGATTTCATTTTGGCATGCATCACAAATCTCATTTCGCTTTGTGTCAGTGCTCATTGGTTGAACAACGAGACAAGACTTTAGTAGTGTGACCTGAAGCACTGGTGTGGAGTAATATTATTCTTTAGTGTGGAGAAAGTACCTGAACATTGCTGCACATGACTCCGAAGGCAAAAATCCACATCTGTGTCCCCACCATAAATAACACAGTTGATAGATATTAGAAATACGTACGGTATCACAACGTGTTTTGCCTTGCACCGATTTACCTTCTTGCCAGAATTTGCGTGACAGTTTCATAAATGGTTGTGGCAGGCTGGCTCGCAGTGGTGACGTCACGGACCAGGAAGTAACTGAATCACAAACAGTGGATGGGCGGGTGAAGCTGAATGCTATGGCATTCAGCGTATTTATTAATAAACAAAACAAAATATTTAAACAAAACAACAAAACAAAAGGGCACGAGGGCCAAACGAATAAACAGACAAACAAGTAGGTGCGGCTGGCTAAACCAGCACGCTTTTAGCAATTGTTTTATGTCGTCTCTCCGCTCTCTCTCCGCTCTCTCTCCGCTCTCTCTCGCTCTCTACTCCAAAACTCCACCAACGCAGAACAGACAGCTGCAGGTTCTTATACTCTGGCCGAGGGGTTAACTAGCTGTTAATTATCTTATTACCCCTCGGCCATAGTCTGCACGCGTTTGGTAAGGATGCATGACTGTCAGCTAGTTAAATAATCAGTAGCTGATCAGTCATGCATCCTCACGAGGTTTTTAAATATAAATAATAATAAATACGCGGCGCTGTTATCCGCGCCGCAAACAATAATACAAATAATAATAATGGGGCGGGACACTCCGCCACAATGGTACATAAAACATAACATAAAATACAGGATCAACAAAGTGCTGCTTCAGATTTGGCTATACAGGTGCAGGTGTGCGTCACGCTTTCCAAACACCGGCCCACCTTGCAAGGTAAATGCTACGAATACTGATCAACGTATTGTTTTGTTGTGATCCTAAAATCAAAATGGTGGGGTTTTTTTCTTTGTGCAACGCCCTTTTCCACATTTATTTTTTGAAGAGTTTATTGAAGTTAAATCTGTCAGTTTTCAACTGCGTGTACAACTTTAAAAAAAGGCATTAGTAAATCTCAGTATGCTATTTATGTCTTTTGACACTTTGTTTATTGTGAAGAAGCTATTATGGCAGGGATTTCAAATAAAATAAAATAAAGTAACCTGATGTCTACTTTTGTACTGTTTGTGCCTGAAATAGACAAGAAAAATATATAACTACTGTATGACAGGCAAAGTAAGGCCTTTACAACCTAGTATTGTGGAATATTACACTTTTACATATCATTTTATGATATTGCAGCATTGCAAATTGTTATACTTTTGTTAGATTTAGCTGGGAATTGTGCAGCATGGGATTAGAATAGGAATATTAATTAGTAATGTACTTTAGCTTCAGTATTGTATTCATTTATATCAATTTATAGCTTGACCTGATGTCAGAGAAATAATCATTTAAAACAAAACGAGCAAAACACCAGATTTCTGTCTCCAGTTTGTTATTAGAAGGGCCTGGGCATTAAGATCCAGTAGAGAGTTGCGAGGGGCTGCAGTGTTTTTTAAAGGAGAAACATTTGGCTTTATTATAGAAATCAATGAAAAAAATTCAGTGCATACGTCCGTATCTTCTTAATTTTTCACATCACTTTGTATTTTTAGGAAAAAATAGCAGTGCGGCCACCAAAACGATTTGTTTGAGAACCACTGCTTTTAGGGGATAATGGCAGGTTCAGTCCTGTTCTAATTAGATCACTTTTTTAGATCTGTTGAAAGTTCAATCTGGACCAAAAGCCTTTTCTGGTTAATGACTGGGAAAAAGATTCAGCTTGGGTGTGTTAATACTTGATACAACTTTGTTTTGTTTGATTTGGTTTTTTTACACTTGTTTTTAGCTTTATGTATCATACACAGATAGCAAGACCATCAGACACACAGAGACACTCACGGTTGCGGTGAGTCGGGGCCCGTTCAGCTGGGTGTACAGGATGGCATCGTTCACCTGGTTCCGGATGCCCAGCAAGGCCAGCTCCAGGTCATGAGCTCCAGCCATGGCGTTGGTCAGCTCCTCCAGGTTGGAGATATAGTCCCACCAGGGCTGGTCCAGCTCCGCCAGGCCGGGCAGGCAGCCCCTCATCACGTTCAGACAGTATCCCACACAGGGCTTGATGAGCGTCAGCCCCTGGCAGTGAGAGCAGTAATGCATCCTGACCAGGGCCCGGCCGCACTCTCTTGTGAAGGGAGTGTGTTCCGTGGCGTTGATAACCTCCACCCCCATGTTCAGGGCCTTGCTGAGGGTCCTGCCTGCCTTGAACAAGCGTGACAGCTCCTGGACCAAGCTTTTGGGGTGCGAGCCGAAGGGGTTGACATCTTGCCTCGTCATTCGCAAGCACTCTGCGTATTCCTGTCTCATCGTCCCGATACCGGGATTCACCAGTCGGTTGTAGACCAAAGGGAAGAGGTTGTCGTAGAAACGCTGGACCGCCCCCTCCACCGTGTCGTCAGAGCCCAGGATGTAGAGGGAGAGGTCAGTGAAGAGCTCTTTGACGGGAGCGATGGCCTCATGCGCCAGGGCTCTGTAAGCGCTCTCGAAGAGGGAGCTGGTGTGGTTCTGTGCAAAGTGGAGCAGTGACTGGAAGGCATCTGTATGGAGGAGCAGAAACAGAGGTGAGTTATCCACATACAGGTAAAGGACAGTGGGCTAAGAGAAGGGGATTTTGCCTACATGTGACCGACAAAATGTAATGTAAGCACTTAAGGGTAAACTTGCAGAACTGAATTCTATGTAAGCCCATTTGTGCAATTGTGCTCATTGTAAGGTAATTTTCCTTGTTTGCATCTTTTTATTAATGGCAACCCCATCTTTCGCAATCTTTCAATATGTACCACACCTCACAGTGCTACATACTGAAAACTGAAGTTGTTTAATGGTGGCACTCACAGTAAAATGGATGCAAAGTAGAAAAAATGACCTTAAAAAAGCGTTTTTTCCACCGCCTTGGCACAGACTCCACAAGGTGCTGGAAGGTGCTGGAAGGTGTGTCGAGGGTGCTGGAAGGTGTGAGGAGGGATCCCATACAGTCATAAATGTATAGGACTTGACAAGCCTCTTTCCTCTCTCCATCACTAACTGTTTGAGTCTACAGCTGTCTTTCCCTGTCCTTTTGCTGACTCTCCTGGACTGTGTCACCCGCTAGATGTGCTACCACTATCACACTTCTTTCCAATACTCTTAGATCTTTGCTCATTTCTGGTAGACTGTTTGCAACTGTGCCACAGGTCACATCACGTGATCAAGTGAATCTGATTGTACCGATTAGGTAGACAGGTCCTAATAAAGTGGACACACAGAGTATATGGCTGTTCCAGATCCCCATTGCTGGACATCTGCAACCCCAGCAGAGAATAAGAAACTTAGGAGCTAAAACAAAACACCTTTGAACTGAACAAGGGTTGAATGTCTCTGGGAAAAACTGAATCACAAGAGTAAATAAATAAGTTCAAAGGCCACAAAATATGTTGAATGTAACCCTCTAGACCACAACAATTCATGTTTCACCAAAATAAACAGCTTGGATACCTCCCAGATTCTATTGCAGTCTCGCTTCTAACCAGGGCACTGGGTCTAATTTATTACAGCCCAAAACAATTCAGAAACCCCCCTGCACTGAGCGATATGGGCCTGCTGAACTGGAGTGCTCCTTCATGCTTCATTTCCCAGGAAGACAAGCCTGGGAGAAAGCTTTTAGTCAGGGCTGATTTATTCACAGTTCAGTCCAGCTCAGTTAGGAATAAGGACTGTCTGAGATCAATGAAGCATTCCACTATGAGTTCATCACAGTGCTGTAGACCCGGGACAGATAAAGCCATAAACATTCAGCTGGTCCTCAGCCATCTCTCCCTCCACATGAACACCAGTGAAAGGGCTGGAGCATGCATGTGTGTTTCTGTATTTTTTAAAGATTTTTCTAGATTTTCTTTTTTCTCAAAAGCTGCTGTCTTACCCAGTCACTTCCCTTTACACTGTTTTGCCCAGTTTGACTGGTTTTTCTGCATGTTGATTTTCCAAAATGCTCAAGCAGGTAAAGCTATAGCAGACAAACAGTTTCTTAGAGTTTTACCTAAAAAAATGAAGTCAAGTAGGCAAAAGTATCAGCCAATTCCATCTTCAGTGTAGGGATTCATAACTGTATTTGATGGTATTTTTATGTCAGTTAGGTACCATTGTATCTTTGCTGAGAAGACCTGGTGGGCTTTAAGTGTCCTGTTTCTCCAAAATACAGTATTGAAGGTTACATTTGGAACAGCAGAGGTAATGTTTTTTTTTTTTTACACCACAAGGAAAACCTCTTAAGTTGGCACAGCCAGCTTGTTTTGAAGAGGGACCCATGCACATGGTTTGTAGTTGTAACAGTCACATGGATGATTCAGGCTGTGTCTAGGGGTCTCTAACCTTTTTACTGTGAATAGCTACTTCTGATTCCACTCCTCAAAGAACTCCAAGCTAAAAATAAAGAAAAATTTTATTCTTATCTAGATTTCAATGTGAGACTTGACACTGCATGCTGTCTACCAGCCCAGCAAAATCTGGCTTGTAATTAGAAAGTGAAACTCTGATGGAGTCATTCAGATGCTCGTCATTGAGGCGGGTTTGAAATTTTGATTTGATAAAGTTCATGTCTGAAAAAGGCAGATTCACATAGAAAAGTGGAACCAAATAAGGACGCCACGTTCATTGCTGCTATGCAGAGATTTCTGTACTTGTCCTTGTCCACTAAAGTCCAGAAGTATCTTGCTTTCAACTGAATATCGTTTTGAAGATTAAGAATCTCCATTTCCAGTTCAACACAATCCAGATTAAACAATGACCCCCACTTGTTCAGAAATGTCACTTTCATCCACATCCATAAAGGGATGCGAAGCAAACATTACACAAGGTTCCAGCTGCTTAAAATCATTAAATTCATGCCTAAGTCTGGCCAAGAGATCGCAGTATTTTATTGATTTTCCTCCTTATTACGATGATCGATAATAAAACGATCAGCGATAATGGCAAAGTTCATTACATTTCTGGAATTTACAAACTAAATGTTGCACTGAACTTATTATCTTGCCATTTAAATTACAGGATGCAACCAAGATACTTTAAATACCTGGCACTAAGGTTCAAATTTATATCCTCAAGTGCATTGTTGCAAACTGATTAATTCTCTTCTGTATTGATATATTATCAATATCGTATTC
This sequence comes from Acipenser oxyrinchus oxyrinchus, assembly GCA_030684275.1. NCBI lineage: Eukaryota > Metazoa > Chordata > Actinopteri > Acipenseriformes > Acipenseridae > Acipenser > Acipenser oxyrinchus. The sequence goes on along the minus strand of CM060254.1, from coordinate 18,263,589 downwards.
ATATAAAAAATGTCTGGCAAAAGTGACTGCAGTTCTGCAGATACAAGTGCTCCTGAGCGAACAATCGCTACACCACCTGGTTTGAAAAGTATATACTGGGTCTTATTTTGGATTTTGGGCGATTGGAGGACAGATTCAAAATAAAAAAACCTGTTGTTTGTAAATTATGCAAACGCGAACATCCCTACCATTCAATACAACGAACATGAAAAGCCATTTAGAAAACCACCACCCGCTTCACTACAGCGAAATCCGCAGCAAGGATTCAGAAACGACTGGGCCTTCAGTTCCTAAACAGCCACGCATGGCAGAGTAAACTTCTGCTGCTACATTACCTGGTCAACGAAGTACAGCGATTACCAAAGTTCTTGTGAAATTCAGCTGCAAAGATATGCGACCCATCCACATCATTGAGGGTAATGGTTTCCCGGAATTTTGCAGTGAAATGGAGCCGAGATACCACATTCCGAGTCGCACAACAATTACAAAAAACACAGTTAAACTGTATGGTACCACTCGTGCAAATGTCACAACTGTAAGGACATTGCTTTAACTACAGATGGTTGGACCTCATTAGCTACAGATGCTTACGTTACAATAACAGCACAGTGCATCACTGATTCATGGGAACTGCAAGAATTTGGTCTGTAAACTAAAGAACTCAAAGGAAGTCACACAGCAGAAAATGTTGGAGTGTATTTCAGAAACTGTCTGATTTTAATATACGTGAGTCAGTTTGCTGTCACTACTGATAATGCACAACTACATCAACGCAGCAGAAAAACACCTCTACTTGGTAAATAGCCTGTGTGTGGCTTACACAACTAACCTTGCTGTACGAAAGGGACTGAATATTGGACTGATTGAAACAATGCTTACCAGGCTCAAACTTTCGGCCGCACATTTCAATAGGTTGCCAGCTGACAAAAGTCTTCTGGGTGATAAGCAAAAGTTGCTCGGTTTGAAAAATGAAAATGTAATCAATGACTGCGTGACACACTGGAACAGCAACTATGACATGCTCTGCCATGCATCAGAGCAACAGCCTGCAGTGGCCACTGTAATATTTGAAAAAAAAAAAAAGCTCTCACATCTGGAGTTAACAACTAACTAATGGTTAGTTGTTGAAAATATCCGTGACACGCTGAAACCATTCAAAACAGCAACCGCTGCATTATCCACAGACAAATACCCAACAGCTTCAGCTGTTTTACTTCTTCAGCATATCCTGATCAGTCAAGTTAAAAACATAGCACCAACCGAAATTCCTGTCATAAAGGAGATGAAATAATGTACAGCGATCTGAGTTTGTGGTACAACAAAGAAAAGCAATCAACATTTATGCTATTGAACAAGGCGTCATTCTTTGACCTGCACTTTCACTGATTGATACATTTATCTGAACAAGAAAAACGTCAGATACAGGAGGAAATTCAAAAAGAAGTGATACAGCATTTTGGAAATGAAGCTGGTTTGGCAAAGGAACATGGCAGTATCAAAAATACAGAAGCTAGCAGAAAAAACTGCACTGGTTGAAGACATTTACACCGGCGGGCAAGAAACAGAAAATCGTGAAACACAACTGATGCAGGAGATGGCATGCTATGTCAAGGAGACACCTCTCTCAGGACATATCTTCATTGATGCATTTACCTCTTAGATGTCAATTACAGGTATGGTAAGATAATGAGTATCTCTTCAGAATGAATTAATAATGCAATAATTATGATCTGGGTCTTCTTTTTAAAAAAAAATTTAAGCCCTAAGTTAATTTAATGGATTGATGTATTGTGATTAAATGTGATTAACAATGAGATGTATAAATAGAGATTGTGTTCTAATTAATAATAATATTCACCACCTGACTAAGACTGTTGTAGTCGAAAGGGGTAGTGGACATGGATGCAGCAGTTTATATATATATATACAGTACTGTGCAAAAGTTTTAGGCAGGTGTGAAAAAATGCTGTAAAGTAAGAATGCTTTCAAAAATAGACATGTTAATAGATTATATTTATCAATTAACTAAATGCAAAGTGAGTGAACAGAAGAAAAATCTAAATCAAATCCATATTTGGTGTGACCACCCTTTGCCTTCAAAACAGCATCAATTCTTCTAGGTACACTTGCACAAAGTCAGGGATTTTGTAGGCATATAGTCAGGTGTATGATTAAACAATTATACCAAACAGGTGCTAATGATCATCAATTCAATATGTAGGTTGAAACACAATCATTAACTGAAACAGAAACAGCTGTGTAGGAGGAATAAAACTGGGTGAGGAACAGCCAAACTCAGCTAACAAGGTGAGGTTGCTGAAGACAGTTTACTGTCAAAAGTCATACACCATGGCAAGACTGAGCACAGCAACAAGACACAAGGTAGTTATACTGCATCAGCAAGGTCTCTCCCAGGCAGAAATTTCAAGGCAGACAGGGGTTTCCAGATGTGCTGTCCAAGCTCTTTGAAGAAGCACAAAGAAACGGGCAACGTTGAGGACCGTAGACGCAGTGGTCTGCCAAGGAAACTTACTGCAGCAGATGAAAGTCACATCATGCTTACTTCCCTTCGCAATCGGAAGATGTCCAGCAGTGCCATCAGCTCAGAACTGGCAGAAAACAGTGGGACCCTGGTACACCCATCTACTGTCCGGAGAAGTCTGGTCAGAAGTGGCCTTCATGGAAGACTTGCGGCCAAAAAGCCATACCTCCGACGTGGAAACAAGGCCAAGCGACTCAACTATGCACGAAAACACAGGAACTGGGGTGCAGAAAAATGGCAGCAGGTGCTCTGGACTGATGAGTCAAAATTTGAAATATTTGGCTGTAGCAGAAGGCAGTTTGTTTGCCGAAGGGCTGGAGAGCGTACACAAATGAGTGTCTGCAGGCAACAGTGAAGCATGGTGGAGGTTCCTTGCAAGTTTGGGGCTGCATTTCTGCAAATGGAGTTGGGGATTTGGTCAGAATTAATGGTCTCCTCAATGCTGAGAAGTACAGGCAGAGACTTATCCATCGTGCAATACCATCAGGGAGGCATCTGATTGGCCCCAAATTTATTCTGCAGCATGACAACAACCCCAAACATACAGCGAAAGTCATTAAGAATTATCTTCAGCGTAAAGAAGAACAAGGAGTCCTGGAAGTGATGGTATGGCCCCCACAGAGCCCTGATCTCAACATCATCGAGTCTGTCTGGGATTACATGAAGAGAGAGAAGCAACTGAGGCTGCCTAAATCCACAGAAGAACTGTGGTTAGTTCTCCAAGATGTTTGGGCCAACCTACCTGCCGAGTTCCTTCAAAAACTGTGTGCAAGTGTAGCTAGAAGAATTGATGCTTGATGCTGTTTTGAAGGCAAAGGGTGGTCACACCAAATATGGATTTGATTTAGATTTTTCTTCTGTTCACTCACTTTGCATGTAGTTAATTGATAAATATAATCTATTAACATGTCTATTTTTGAAAGCATTCTTACTTTACAGCATTTTTTCACACCTGCCTAAAACTTTTGCACAGTACTGTATATATATATATATATATATATATATATATATATATATATATATATATATATATATATATATATATATATATATATATAATGTTTGTTTAATAAAAATGAAATGAATTTTGGACTTCTGAGTAGTGTGGATCCTTGAGAAAAATCACAAAGTATGTGACCAAGTTTTGTCTCTACAGTCCTGAACCATGAGGAAATAAGGTTTGTTTGACCATTCCCGGCTGGGTGGCGTGAATCCACAGAGACAATTGCTTATATTATGAACATTACCTTATATTGGTCAGCACCTCTGTGGAAACCGAAGCATTGCAGTGCAGGAAAGGTTTTTTTCTTTGTTTTAGATATAAAGCTTGCGATCCAGGTGTTGGCGACCCCTGGTCTAGATCAGTGTTGCGCAAAGTTTTTAAATGCAATTAAATCTTAAGTTTTCACAAAATATAGTATGCACATCGGGAGCGAAGCGAACGACGCGAATACAGCACGAGTACAAAAAAGGTAGCTGGTCATGAAAGAAAAGACGGTCTCCTTTTGTGGAGACGAAATAAAATAAATAAAAGACAGAAGAGCATGGGAACACCACACACTAAAAAGGAAACAGTTTAGGGAATACCACCGGCTTGTAAAAGAGCTAATGTGATTATTATTATTGGTCAACATTATTTAAACAATGACGCATCATTTTACAGAAATACGAAACCAGTGTATGGCGCTCCCCGTCACTGACTAAAATTAAGGTGAAATAAAGAGATAGACATACCATCAATTTCCAATTGTTCTGCAATTTCTTGACATATGCGTCCTTTTTATTGTGTTTATAACCACAGACACTGGCATCATAAAGGACATTATATTTTTCGACTTTAATAATTAATTTCTCATTGATGTAGATTTTTTTATTTCTGTGGTAATCTCTGCGTGCGCGAGACAGACAGTCTGACAGCCGCTACCTTTGACCTTATTTCTGATTGGTCCATTGCGACGCGAACAGCGCGTAGCAAAATACAAATAAAACAAATGTATTTTTATATTTGCTCGCTTCATTCACGCCACTCACTTCGCTTGTGTTGTGCATTACTCAATTTAAATCAATAGTTTTAATTATTTGTGATTCGCAGGCTTGCATCTGATCTGGTGTTCATAGCTCTTAACATGCAAGCCCACGCCCATTGACGTGTTTGACTTGGCATTGTATGTTGCAGAGCTGCGCTTACATTCCGACTTTTAAGAATGTGTTTGTTAACATTTATGTATTTAGCTAAATCTGAAATTTTTTCGCATTAAACCGCGGAAAAAATACGCGATTTACATGGAAATAATGTTTTACACTTATCGGCACTGTTCACTGCAGTTTCACTGACACACTCCACTTCAAATGGTTCTACAAGTCCTAGAGTATTTGTTTATTTATTTAGCAGACGCCTTTATCCAAGGCGACTTACAGAGACTAGGGTGTGTGAACTATGCATCAGCTGCAGAGTCACTTACAATTACGTCTCACCCGAAAGACGGAGCACAAGGAGATTAAGTGACTTGCTCAGGGTCACACAATGAGTCAGTGGCTGAGGTGGGATTTGAACCAGGGACCTCCTGGTTACAAGCCCTTTTCTTTAACCACTGGACCACACAGCCTCCTAGAGTAATCGTCAACGGCTCATTTGAAAGGTAAGAACTTGACCTAATTAGCTGTCATTTATGTATTTATTTAAAATGTTTTTTTTTTTTTAACAGAACTGCCTCTTTAATCAGTCGTGCCCCCTGTGTGCTGTGTATTCATAATTTGCACATACGTCACCAAATCACGTGACTTAAGTGTGGTCGGCCATTTTGGACGTCCTATTGACAGCCTGCGAAGATGTATAACTTTTTTTTAAAACACTTTTTTTTCCAACTCATGCAGTCCGAAAAACCATACTTGACATTGTCCGATGAAGTCAGTCATCTCAGAGGTTTACATCGAGATAGATACATCGAGAAAATTCTGCTCGCCGGGCTTCAAAATGATGTGTATTTGCTGCCACCTGGTCTCTTCTCTGAGACAGTACTACATCCCTGCCTGATTTCACGCCTCACTATATATCACTGTGCAATAAACATCTCCCTGTACACCGGCCAAGATGGCATACAAAAGCCTTGATGCATCCCTGTATTTCGTATCAGAATGGGTGACATGTTTGCATCAGTGGCTATACCAGGGGGACGCGGCGTCCGTCATCTTATCATGTCTAAGGTAATCACGTCTCAATTTCACTTGATAAACTAGCAATGACAGTGAGAACGTGTTAATTAGCTCCGATACCTTCGATCAAGTTAATGATGGTGCTTAATTACCATGCACGGCAAACAATTGTATAATTATAATAATAATGAATACAATATATTACTTTTCATGTATTTCATTATTATTAATTATAATCATAATATTTATTTATTTGAAGACACTAATACGTAAAAGTCGCTTACTTTCTGTTTGTTAATAATAAATCGCTAAAACGTACAATTACTCTCCCAATTGGTAACATTGCTCAGCTGTTCGGAGGCAGTATGTTGAACTGATTAGAATGACTTGTTTGTTGCGCACAGTAATTCAGCAATAGGATTCATTTTAGCAAAGGTGTAGGGCTAATTAACACGTTAATTTATTTCAATTTAGCAGCAAGTTTAAAATCCCGTTCTCTCTCAAAGTATCCCGGGATTGTGGGGCCAGATGACAACCCTACTTACTGATAGCAAGTCTGCCTACTTCCCTTGCATTAAACTGTTTAAAAATTCAGGGCCACCAGACTCAAGTGAAAGCTAATAAGTGTAGTTTAGCTATTCATTATTTATGTATATTTATTTGCTCCTTACCTTGAATTAACCTTTTTGTTATTGATGTGGCTGCACAACGCAACGGCCTCCAGATCACGTTTTTAACAAGGTTATTTTCCACATCGACGAGGAAATTATTAAACTATTTAATTAATATATCTGTGTAAAGTATGTTTTACGTTTATAAAACTTGTTTGGGCTCTCCTCTGTACCACATACTACAACGTCTTTTTTCTATTTTAGTTTTTTAAAACACTGGTAAACAGGCTGTCAATATGCCGTCTGGAGGTTTTGACGTCCAAAATGGCCGACAAGCTGCTGGTACGTGACTTGTGACATCAGGTGGAAATCATGAATAGGATATCTGTGTGTATAGGATATTTGTGTGCTGTGTATAGGATATCTGTGTGCATCTGTCTGCTTGAAAATCACTTCCAAGTCAGCAGCATAAAACTAAGTGATAATCCTCCCACAAACCAAAACCTTTAAACTGTCTAAACTACTCAAGTATTTATTATGTAGATTGCTTTAGATAACTTTAGAATTACAATCACAAAAAATATACTTTGTTTAGTATCCACAGAAGGCTTTTGTTAGACACACTAACACACAGACACGGAGTTGCTTCTATTAAAAATGCATTGTACTGAGCAGGGTACAGCTGGGCTAGTTCAAATACTGTAGTGATTGGGTATTATTTAACATCCACCAGTATTATTTTAATTGAAATCTGAAATTGGAACATTTCAGAATTATAAAGTGTTGCCCACATTCAATTGTTGTTATTTTGTATTGAAATGTTCTAGAATTCTTATGCAAAAGACCTAATATTATGTTTATTTATTTGTATTGGAAAGTTCTGGAAAACAGTAGAACTCTGTAAAGTATTACCGGTATTTAATCTAGTGACAATGGAATACAACAAAAGAGGTAGCAACCTATGATAGTATCTCTGTTCTATAGATTTCAAACTCACTTGGCATGTTTTTTATTTTACTACACCAGGGATATACAACAAACGTCAAGTGCAGTGCCAGTCCTTTTATGGTAACTAAGAAGGAGCCATGCTAATATTTTCAATGCATGCATCATTGGAACTGTACTATGAAATAATCGCACATTGCTCAACAAAGTTAACAAACAACTATGTAAGATTTCAGAATGATATTACAGAACAGTTCCAAGCATGGCCACCTGGGTCTCCAACAGTACCTGGAGCATTTGACTGGTCATCCCAGCTGTCTCAGAACAGTTCAGTGTTTCCTTTAAGATTCCATCATAGCACAATGCTATTAATTAACCAGTACTATTAATTCCAAGTTGAATGTATGTCTCTACAAACTATAAAAATGTGTTTTAGTTTATTCTTAATACTATCAAATTTTAAAACATAATTATAAAAATAACTCGCAAAGCAGATAACTTGGCAGTTCAGATGTCAGTGTTGTGGTGTATAATATATATATATATATATATATATATATATATATATATATATATATATATATATATATATAGATATATATATATATATATATAGATATATAAATATATATATATATATATGATATTGTAGCAAAAGAACAGACCATCGCCTGACCAAGGAGATACTAGACTGGATCTTTATATTGTGACTATTGTGACAGGCTGGCTGCAGGGAGGAACTCAGACCAGAGATAGAAACACACAGCAGACAGAGACTTGGGGTTTTAGTGAAGCTGAGCGTGATCGCGCCAGCATTTAATAAACAAAACAATAGAACACAAAAACAGGACACGGCACTTGCGCCAAAATAAATAGACGAACAAAACGGACTATCAATTAAACAAACGGTGGACGGACAGACACACAAACACGGTGAGTAAATAAATAAACAAGTATCGTGCTGGTCCTACAGCACGCGATAGCAATTGTTATAAGTATTACTCTCCTTCTCTCTCTCCCGTTCTCCACTCAACGAACACACCACCCCGAAAGTGAGTGAAAACATGCAGCTTTTATGCAGTTGTACCGAGACTCGATTGCTAGTCAATAATTCAATTGGAATCTCGGTACAACTGCACGTGAATTAATTAAAGTGCAATTCCGTGACCACACATTATATTTTAACCAGCATCGTGAAAGTGATTTGTGCCATCCTCGTGCCTAAATACAAATCTACATTTTAAATACACGTGAAACACAGACCCGCTTATATCCCGTGTACCAATGACTATACACCAACATTTACACACAACACGTAACACAAAATACACACAGGGGGCACTTTGCCACATATACCCCCCTTGTGCAAAGCACACATGGCCTCAATGGCCACCTCCCCCTCAGTCCCAAAGTCCCGGAAGAGGGGAAGCAAGTTGTTTCTGGGGTGGCCATGGTGGAATGTCCGCACCCCCAATTCTTCGTGGCGGCAGCTCCCTCTTCCGGGCTTCAGCCACACTATCTCCTGCCGAAAGTGCAGCTGGGGAGCTGGTCTCCTGACCTCCCCCTTCTTTATGGCCGGCAGTTCCCCTCCGTGGGGCTCCGACCACACAATCTCCGCAGCGAAACTGCTGCGGGGAAGCTGGTCTCCTGACCTCCCCCTTCTTCATGGCCGGCAGTTCCCTCCGTGGGGCTCCGCCACCCACCTCCGGCAGCGAAACTGCTGCGGGGAGCTGGTCTCCTGACCTCCCCTTCTTTGTGGCCGCCAGCTCCCCTCCGTGGGGCTCCGCCACCGGTTTCCTGCCACGGAATGCGGCTGGGGAGCTGGTCTCCTGACCTCCCCCTTTCTTCATGGCCGGCAGCTCCTTCATGGAGCTCCGCCACAGTGTAGCGACCCGAGGCAAAGCAGAGGCCCCGGCGACCCCAGGCGAAGCAGGATCCCTGGCGACCCCAGGTGACGGCAGCAGCAGCGGACCCTCGGGAGGCGGCGGCAGCAGCAGCGGACCCTCGGGAGGCGACGGCAGCAGCAGCGACCCTCGGGAGGCGACGGCAGCAGCAGCGACCCTCGGGAGGCGGCGGCAGCAGCAGCGGACCCTCGGGAGGCTGAACTCGGGAGGGGAGCCCCTGGCCATAGAGGCGGCAGCGGAGCTCCACTTCTCCCTCACCCCTGCACCCTGTGTGGAGCAAAAGGCAGCCCCAGGTGATGCGGAGCGGCTGGCAACCCCAGGCGATCGCGGAGCGGCTGGCAACCCCAGGCGATGCGGAGCGGCTGGCAACCCCAGGCGAGCGCGGAGCGGCTGGCAACCCCAGGCGATGCGGAGCGGCTGGCAACCCCAGGCGATGCGGAGCGGCTGGCAACCCCAGGCGATGCGGGCGGCTGGCAACCCCAGGCGATGCAAGGCAAGCATCCTTGGGCGAGCGAGGCAGGCATCCTTGGGCTGGCGAGGCAGGCATCCTTGGGCGGCGAGGCAGGCATCCTTGGGCTAGGCGAGGCAGGCATCCTTGGGCTGAGGCAGGCATCCTTGGGCTAAGCGAGGCAGGAGTCAGAACTAGCTGGGGTGCGGTTTTGGCCCTCTTCTCGGCCACTGCGGCCGGGCAGTTCTTCCCCATGCTTTACTCAGCAGCCTATGCAAGGGCTGCTGAGGACCGCCAGCATCTAGTCCTGGTTTTTCTGGTGAAGGGAGAGGCAGCTCCTGCTCCTCTCCTCGTGACGGTGGGGAAGTGGTACCAGCAGGCATTCATCCTCTGCTGGTTGGGAAGTGTTACCAGCAGGCATTCCTCCTCTGCTGGTGGGGAAAGTGATACCAGCAGGCATTCCTCCTCTGCTGGTGGGGAAGTGATACCAGCAGGCATTCATCCTCTGCTGGTGGGGAAGTGATACCAGCAGGCATTCATCCTCTGCTGGAGGGGTTGGCGGAGGCAGAGGCAGCTCCTGCTGCTCTGTTCCTGCCGATGGAGGTGGCGGAGGCAGAGGCAGCTCCTGCTGCTCTGCTCCTGCCAGTGAAGGTGGTGGAGGCAGAGGCAGCTCCTGCTGCTCTGCTCCTGCCGGTGGAGGTGGCGGAGGCAGAGGCAGCTCCTGCTGCTCTGCTCCTGCCGGTGGAGGTGGCGGAGGCAGAGGCAGCTCCTGCTGCTCTGCTCCTGCCAGTGGAGGTGGGAGCGCGTGTAGTCTCCTGGCGGCGGAGGTGGGAGCAGCGTGTAGTCTACCCTTGTTTCAGGGGACTGGTGCGGCCCTCCCTCTCTTGCAGGGGACTTTTGGGCTCCTCCCACTCAGGCGAGGGACGCCTGGGCTCCTCCCGCTTGGGCTGTGGACACTCAGGCTCCTCCCACTTGGGCTGTGGACACTCAGCCTTCCTCTTCCCCTTTCCCCTTCTCTGCCTCCTCCTCACCTTCCTCTCCTGGGCCAGTTCCTCCTCTCCCTCTTGGTAGGGGCAGCACCACCGGTGCCCGAACTCCCCACAGGCAAGGCACCAGCCTTGGTCTTCTAGACCACCGAGGAGGACCTCCAGATCCTGGCAGCCATCTCTCCAGTTCCAGCCTTCCATTTTCTTGTTGTTGTTGTTGTTGGGTTTTTAAACAAATTGCGTGATCGCTCAGCATTTAATAAACAAAACAATAGAACACAAAACAGGACACGCACTTGCGCCAAAATAAATAGACGAACAAAAACGGACTATCAATTAAACAAACGGTGGACGGACAGACACACAAACACGGTGAGTAAATAAATAAACAAGTATCGTGCTGGTCCTACAGCACGCGATAGCAATTGTTATAAGTATTACTCTCCTTCTCTCTCCCCGTTCTCCACTCAACGAACACACCACCCGAAAGTGAGTGAAAACATGTAGCTTTTATGCAGTTGTACGAGACTCGATTGCTAGTCAATCATTCAATTGGAATCTCGGTACAACTGCACGTGAATTCATTAAAGTGCAATTCCCGTGACTACACATTATATTTTAACCAGCACGTGAAAGTGATTTGTGCCATCCTCGTGCCTAAATACAAATCTACATTTTAAATACACGTGAAACACAGACCCGCTTTATATCCCGTGTACCAATGACTATACACCAACATTTACACACAACACGTAACACAAAATACACAGGGGCACTTTGCCACACTATATAAAGGGTTGCAATAGTGAAGTCCAACCCCTGTCATTCTACAATTACTTATCAGTCCCAATACTGGACAGTACAGCCCACACAATCTTACAGAGCAGGGATTTAAAGCTTATTTCTATGAAATATGTGATTAGCGACCTTTAACCTCTCCCATCAGTCTTGGCCCCCAATCGCCAGCTTGATGAGATCCCCCGCCCCGTTAGTTTCATGCTACCATCTCTCAATTGTTTATCTTGGAATGGTTTGCTGTAGCCAGGCTGCCTCCTTCATTACTGTGAGAGGGAAGGAGAGACTGACAGCAGATTCCTTACCACACCTGTTGGCACTTGTTAACTCAAAACAATAGGAGGACTGTGTCAGAAATGCAGAGGAGTTGAGAGAGAGAGAGAGAGATACAGAACAAAATAGAGAAATTGAGAAAAGTATCAAGCTGGAGGAGGTTTGAAGAAAAACTATAAATCTTTTTTGGGGGAAAACAAAAAGGTAGCAGAAATCTCTGCGCAGTACAGCTCATTCGAAGTGCATAGTGGGGGCCTTTCAATAACAGCAGTGTTATACTCTATAGAAATATAATGTATGTATATCTGTAGATTTACCACATTAACTCTGACAATATGTGTATGTCACGCCATTAAAACCATTTCAATTTGAATTTGAGAGAGGGAGAGGGAGAGAGAGAGGGTGGAAGAGAGAGGGAAAGAAGTGGGTTTGAGTAGCTCAGTGGTTAGAGAAGCCAGTGGGTTTGAGAAGCTCACGATACAGTGCTTTTGTGGTGTAATCTATAAATTTGAATATTTTTTTTCTTGTTATTAATCACTATCATCGCCTCAGACTGCCACGTGTCATATCAAAAAACACTGCAGTTCAGCAACCATTTTTGTGGAAAATTGTTGAAACACCATAGTCATTATAATAAGCGGTAATAATATGATAACAGCAGGGTTATTTAATATAAAACGACATTCTTTGTGGTAAAATGTGGAAATGACATAATAAGTACAGTCCTTGTGGTAAGCATGGTAGCACCATTGTAATTATAGTATAACCACAAAATACTAATGTAAATGTAGTGTAGTTATTAAGCTGCAGACTGGAAGAAATGTATCGCTTTTTTCTAGCCTATATTATACCTATAGTATTACAGAACTGAGAAGCATGCAGCAGCATCATATTACAATACTGCTTACTTGTCAAACTATATAGCACCAGTATGTAATACACAATGCTGCAGTATTAAAAGCATTGCCTCAGTGAAAATGGCATAACAAAATCCCTGTGGTGGAAAAAGTCATTGATTCAACCATGTGATGCAATTCCTGTCTTTAGAATTAGTGGTATCCCTTTTCTTAAAGCGGAATTTAACCATGATCTGATTTTTTGTATTCCTATTGACAAGAGAAGGTTGCTTCAAATTCATTGTCATAGTTTTTTGTCCCTTAATTTTTTCTGGTATTTGCAATCATACAGAGCAGTTTCTATTCAATTGCTCAGATACTGTGTACGTGTGTTACGTGTTAAAGTGTTTTCACCTGAGCTCTAGTGTATGTGTGTTAAAGTGCTTTCACCTGAGCTTTAGTGTATGTGTGTTAAAGTGCTTTCACCTGAGCTCTAGTTGCCTTCCATAGATATTTTAACACATAACTAGACCTAGTGTCTTTTTAGAAGTAAGAGCCATGCATTGATCTGCCTTTTGTTTTGTTGGCAATATACTGTACAGCTTTGCACTAGATGGGGCTGGCGCTTATTAATATAAAGGATATTAGTTTATACTCTGTGTTTATGGCTGGCAGATAAAACTGAGGAGCAACTCCAGAACTCATCGTCAAATCACCTTAACAGAAATAATACAAAACTCAGTTTCAATAAGTACAACTCAGAATGACCGAATCATCGTGAACAGGTATGGGGCAGTGATTTCCATTACATGAGAGTAGATGTTAAAACTTCATGCTGATTTGAACTTGGCTCTCGCCAAGATAAGCACCAACTAAGACGTAGCTTCACAGTAAACTAATGTGATCCATATGTGTCTCCATCCATTTGTGCTTCCTTCCATATGATGATGTAGATAACCTTCTGTCTGGTGTTGATGGCTGAAGTGTAATGCTGGCTCCAGGGATCAGCTTATTGCCTCCCTAGCGCTTCAGCACACACAACGGCTGCGATGCTGGCTCCGGGGATCAACCATAGTGCGGTCTCCCCAGCGCATCAGCATGACAACCATCTGGATTGAGCTAAGTAGGGTACATCTCTGGGGTCTTCAAGTGGGCACCTTCCATCCTCGGTGTTTCGTCGACTAGCCCACGACACCTCAAGAGGGCTCGACGGTGATTCTGGCGTCCCAGCATCACCCCCTCCGCCCCCACTCAACTCACCCCAGCTTACTTACCTGTACATCAGCCTTTCTTTCTTTCTATTGTGCTTGAGATCCCCAACCAGAATCTTTCCGTCTCAACCACAGCCAGTTGCTGCTCCTCTCTGCTGCTTCAGATAAGTTATTCACCGTGCGACGCAACTCTTGGCCATTGAATCCGACATCTCTGAGAAACCGGGTTGTAGAGTGTGCCACAAATCCTCGACATCCCACTTCCACAGGGTAAACCCAGACTCTCCATCCTCGCTGTTCCGCTTCAGTGGCTAGTTGAGCATACCGCAGTTTCTTCCTCTCATACGCCTCATCTACAGCATCCTCCCATGGCACTGTTAACTCTACCAGGTGAACAAGGCGTGCTGATCCAGACCACAAGACAATATCTGGTCGAAGGTTTGTGGTGGCACTCTCAGGTGGAAAAATAAGCCGTTGACCAACAACTGCCAGCCTTTTCCAGTCTCTAGCAGCTTCCAGTTGTCCTTTTCTTGGTGGTTGCTCTCCTGGGCGAAGGAATGTTGTCTTTTGTGTGTAATGTTTTGATGGAACAGGTGGCAACTTATTGGTCATGTTACGCTTGTCTTCCAATGCTAAGGCCAAACATCGCAGCACCTGGTCATGGCGCCAAGTAAACCGTCCTTGGCTAAGAGCCACCTTACATCCTGTCAAAATGTGCCTTAATGTTGCAGGTGATGAACACAAAGGACATGAGGGATCCTCTCCTACCCAGAGGTTTAGGTTCTGTGGTGATGGGAGAACATCATATGTTGACCTTATAAGGAAACTGATCCTGCTCTGTTCCATTGACCATAGGTCTTGCCAGCCAATCTTGCGTTGTTCCACACTCTCCCATCTCATCCATTCTCCCTGCTTGCCCTGGGAAATGGCCTTTATACACCTCATCCTCTCCTCCTGCTTTTGCACCTCGTTGACTACAAGCTTCCTCCGTTGCGCTGGGGCTGCCTTGTGCCATGTAGGAGGAGCTGAACTGAGACCAAGACCCCTCTTCCATGCTGAACTTGCCCCATGATATCACCAATTCGAAGGGCAGCCTTTGCATCCTCCACAGCTTTCTTTGCCACCCACTTTCTTCCAGTTTTCAACACAGGTGCTGCCTCCCTTACGCATTTGTCGCGTGACTCTACTAATGTCATTTCCAGTCGGACCTTGGCGACTTAAACTCCTCGGTTAGAGCGGAGACAGGTAGCTGCAGTATTCCTTTACCATAAAGTCCCACTCTGCTGAGGCAGCGTGGAACTCCCAACCATTTCCTGATGTGTGAACTGATTAAAGCTTCCAGCTTCTCTACTGTTGTCAAAGAAACCTCGTACACAGTCAGTGGCCACAGCAACCTTGGCAGTAGGCCAAACTGAAAGCACCAGAGTTTTAGTTTGCCTGGTAAAGCGCTGCTGTCTATGCTCTTCAACCCTTCCACAGCTTGTTGTCTAACTTCTCCCACACGAACTGTGTCCTTTAGATCCCCGTCGTACCATCTCCCAAGGCTCTTCACTGGCTTCTCAGACACTGTTGGTATTGCCTCACCATTAATGAAGAACGTTTTATCTACTACTTTACCTTTAATTATAGAGATGCTCCTTGATTTAGTGGGCTTGAATTGCATTCGTGCCCATTCAATGTTATTGGTTAATTTGCCCAATAACCGATTAGTGCAGGCTACTGTTGTAGTCATGGTTGTCATGTCATCCATGTATGCTCGAATTGGTGGTAGTCGCATTCCAGAAGCCAAGCGCTCTCCTCCCACTACCCATTTTGATGCCCTAATGATTACTTCCATTGCCATGGTAAAAGCCAGTGGAGAAATGGTGCATCCTGCCATTATTCCAACTTCTAGGCATTGCCATGTAGTGCTGAATTCTGAAGTTGAAAAACTAAATTGCAAATCTCCAAAGTAGGCTTTCACTAGATTTGTTATTGTCATTGGTACACTGAAAAAATCAAATGCTGCCCAAAGAAGTTCATGTGGCACTGAACCATATGCATTAGCCAAATCCAGGAATGTCACATGGAGCTCCTTCCTCTCCTTTTTAGCTGATTGAATTTGTTGCCAGATCACATTGATGTGTTCTAAGCATCCTGGGAAACCTGGAATGCCCGCTTTTGTATTGAAGTGTCAATGAAGCAGTTCTTTAATAGGTAAGTTGACAATCTCTGAGAAATAATGCTGAAGAAAATCTTGCCTTCTACGCTTAATAGGGAAATAGGGCTGAAACTGACTGATGCTTGCTAGAATCTTTTTCTTTAGGTATAAAGACTCCACCTGCTCGGCGCCATGCTCTTGGTACAACCTGTTTTTCCCATGCTACTTTCATCAATTTCCACAGGATTCGTAGAACTCCTGAAGCACTCTTGTACACTCTGTACGGAACTCCATTAGGCCCTGGAGATGATGAAGCCCTTGCTTTTTCACAGCTTGCTCTACTTCTTTCCACTTAGGTGCACAGTCCTCCATTTGGTATTCTGGTGGATTGATAGGTGGGATGTCTGAAGGAATTGACATAGGCTCCTGCCTTTTGAATCTATGTGTTTCCTCCAAATATCTCTCCAGCTCAAACTTAGATGCTTTTAGTGTGCCATTCTTCTCACTGGTGAATAACTTCTTTACAAATTTGAATGGGTCTTTATAAAAGTTAGTTCTCGCACGCTCCTTCTTTTTGTAGCGTTTCCGTAGGCGCTCAGCTCTGCGCAATGTTGCAAGCTTATCTTTTATGACCCTTTGTAAGAGATTGAGTCCCTCCTTCTGACTTTCTTCTGCTCTTCTCCATTGCTTCCTCAGCTGTCTCCTTTCTCTAACTAAGCTGTTCAATCTCCTGCTGCCGCCTAGACTTTCCAGGAATAGTTTGTACTTTTTCCTTCCTTTTTTCAACTCCAAACCTCTCGCTTCCATATGCGTAGATGATGTCCCCAAATTTATCCAGTTTCTTTTCAACTGTTCCACTTAACCTTTCCAATGCAAAGCAGAGATCTGTGTTTACTGTGTCCCATGCAGTTTTCTCACAAGCTCTTGGCCATTTAACTCCAGGCTTGTGCCCGTTGAGGTTCTTTTCTCTCTTACGCTGGTTTGTCTGACCGGGTTCACAAGGATCATTAGGTTCATCACTAACTGTGTCCATGCAAGTCCTCCTCACATCTATGACAGGGGTGCTGATATCCTGCGAACTGTGGTTTGCTTCCTGTCGCTGGATTTCATTCGACTGACTTGACTGACTTCGTAAGAAGTACTGATCAATGCGAGGTCCTTGTCCCTTCTCCCTCAAGCATTTCATTCTCCCTTGATGAATCTTCAAACCCCTGACCGTTGTCGCCTTGCTCCAGCCGCAGACACAAACCTGGAGTTCCATGTTTTTGCTAACTGCAGATCTTGAACTAGTCTTTTGTGAAGTACTCTCTATACTCATATCCGTTTCCGTTCCTAAGTCCTTAACCGTGTTGTCCAACGTTGAGTCATCTTCCGCCTCGCTCTCGCAGACTCTAGGGGTATTTTCTCTTTAATTTCTTTGAAGCCTTGGCGGGTGTCTCCAGCATCCTGTAAACACAGAGCTGGATACTGCCGACAAGGGTAGCTAACCCTTGCCAGCCCCAATGGGGTCTCTTTCCTCCAGTCAGCTGTCTCTCCAGGCTGTCACGAGGTCTTTCCCTTGTTGCCAGCTGCACTATTCACAGCAGTCACTGGACGTATCCAGATCTTCATGATTTCCATTACATGAGAGTAGATGTTAAAACTTCATGCTGATTTGAACTTGGAAGGAAACACAGAAACAGGTAAGGGGACAGTGAAAGGAAACACAGAAACAGGTAAGGGGACAGTGAAAGGAAACACAGAAACAGGTAAGGGGACAGTGAAAGCAAACACTGAAACAGATAAGGGACAGTGAAAGGGTAGATAAGAAGAGGTGAAGATCTCCTTTCATATTGACCTGTTCCAACAGACTCTTGTACACAAGAACAGCAGTGTGTAATCCATGCAGGATCTCTTCAAAGCTTTCAGGTAGCCAGTTTGCAATTATTATTATTTATTTCTTAGCAGACGCCCTTATCCAGGGCGACTTACAAATGTTACAAGATATCACATTATTTTTACATACAGTTACATTATTTACACATTATTTTTACATACAATTACCCATTTATACAGTTGGGTTTCACTGGAGCAATCTTGGTAAAGTACCTTGCTCAAGGGTACAGCAGCAGTGTCCCCAACTGGGATTGAACCCACGACCAATGTGTCAGTGCTCTGCAGCGTGTGCTCAATGTGTCAGTGCTCTGCAGCGTGTGCTCAATGTGTCAGTGTTCAATGTGTCAGTGCTCTGCAGCGTGTGTTCAGTGTGTCAGTGCTCTGCAGTGTGTGTTCAATGTGACAGTGCTCTGCAGCGTGTGTTCAATGTGTCAGTGCTCTGCAGTGTGTGTTCAATGTGTCAGTGTGTTCAATGTGTCAGTGCTCTGCAGCGTGTGCTCAATGTGTCAGTGTTCAATGTGTCAGTGCTCTGCAGCGTGTGTTCAATGTGTCAGTGCTCTGCAGCGTGTGTTCAATGTGTCAGTGCTCTGCAGTGTGTGTTCAATGTGACAGTGCTCTGCAGCGTGTGTTCAATGTGTCAGTGCTCTGCAGCGTGTGCTCAATGTGTCAGTGTTCAATGTGTCAGTGCTCTGCAGCGTGTGCTCAATGTGTCAGTGTTCAATGTGTCAGTGCTCTGCAGCGTGTGTTCAATGTGACAGTGCTCTGCAGCGTGTGTTCAATGTGTCAGTGCTCTGCAGCGTGTGTTCAATGTGTCAGTGCTCTGCAGCGTGTGTTCAATGTGTCAGTGCTCTGCAGCGTGTGTTCAATGTGTCAGTGCTCTGCAGTGTGTGTTCAATGTGTCAGTGCTCTGCAGCGTGTGCTCAATGTGTCAGTGTTCAATGTGTCAGTGCTCTGCAGCGTGTGTTCAATGTGTCAGTGCTCTGCAGTGTGTGTTCAATGTGACAGTGCTCTGCAGTGTGTGTTCAATGTGTCAGTGCTCTGCAGTGTGTGTTCAATGTGTCAGTGCTCTGCAGCGTGTGTCAATGTGTCAGTGTTCAATGTGTCAGTGCTCTGCAGCGTGTGTTCAATGTGTCAGTGCTCTGCAGTGTGTGTTCAATGTGTCAGTGCTCTGCAGCGTGTGTTCAATGTGTCAGTGCTCTGCAGTGTGTGTTCAATGTGTCAGTGCTCTGCAGTGTGTGTTCAATGTGTCGGTGCTCTGCAGCGTGTGCTCAATGTGTCAGTGCTCTGCAGCGTGTGTTCAATGTGTCAGTGCTCTGCAGCGTGTGTTCAATGTGTCAGTGCTCTGCAGTGTGTGTTCAATGTGACAGTGCTCTGCAGCGTGTGCTCAATGTGTCAGTGCTCTGCAGCGTGTGCTCAATGTGTCAGTGCTCTGCAGCGTGTGTTCAATGTGTCAGTGCTCTGCAGCGTGTGTTCAATGTGTCAGTGCTCTGCAGTGTGTGCTCAATGTGTCAGTGCTCTGCAGTGTGTGTTCAATGTGTCAGTGCTCTGCAGCGTGTGTTCAATGTGTCAGTGCTCTGCAGCGTGTGTTCAATGTGTCAGTGCTCTGCAGTGTGTGTTCAATGTGTCAGTGCTCTGCAGCGTGTGTTCAATGTGTCAGTGCTCTGCAGCGTGTGTTCAATGTGTCAGTGCTCTGCAGCGTGTGTTCAATGTGTCAGTGCTCTGCAGCGTGTGTTCAATGTGTCAGTGCTCTGCAGTGTGTGTTCAATGTGTCAGTGCTCTGCAGCGTGTGCTCAATGTGTCAGTGCTCTGCAGCGTGTGTTCAATGTGTCAGTGCTCTGCAGCGTGTGTTCAATGTGTCAGTGCTCTGCAGCGTGTGTTCAATGTGTCAGTGCTCTGCAGTGTGTGCTCAATGTGTCAGTGCTCTGCAGCGTGTGTTCAATGTGTCAGTGCTCTGCAGTGTGTGTTCAATGTGACAGTGTTCAATGTGTCAGTGCTCTGCAGTGTGTGCTCAATGTGTCAGTGCTCTGTAGTGTGTGATCAATGTGTCAGTGCTCTGCAGTGTGTGTTCAATGTGTCAGTGCTCTGCAGCGTGTGTTCAATGTGTCAGTGCTCTGCAGCGTGTGTTCAATGTGACAGTGTTCAATGTGTCAGTGCTCTGCAGTGTGTGCTCAATGTGTCAGTGCTCTGCAGTGTGTGTTCAATGTGTCAGTGCTCTGCAGCGTGTGTTCAATGTGTCATTGTTCAATGTGTCAGTGCTCTGCAGTGTGTGTTCAATGTGACAGTGCTCTGCAGTGTGTGTTCAATGTGTCAGTGCTCTGCAGCGTGTACTCAATGTGTCAGTGCTCTGCAGTGTGTGTTCAATGTGTCAGTGCTCTGCAGCGTGTGCTCAATGTGTCAGTGCTCTGCAGCGTGTGTTCAATGTGTCAGTGCTCTGCAGCGTGTGTTCAGTGTGTCAGTGCTCTGCAGCGTGTGTTCAATGTGTCAGTGCTCTGCAGCGTGTGTTCAATGTGTCAGTGCTCTGCAGCGTGTGTTCAATGTGTCAGTGCTCTGCAGTGTGTGTTCAATGTGTCAGTGCTCTGCAGCGTGTGTTTAATGTGACAGTGTTCAATGTCTCAGTGCTCTGCAGTGTGTGCTCAATGTGTCAGTGCTCTGCAGCGTGTGTTCACGTGTCAGTGCTCTGCAGCGTGTGTTCAATGTGTCAGTGCTCTGCAGTGTGTGTTCAATGTGACTGTGCTCTGCAGCGTGTGTTCATAAGAACATAAGAACATAAGAAAGTTTACAAACGAGAGGAGGCCATTCAGCCCATCTTGCTCGTTTGGTTGTTAGTAGCTTATTGATCCCAGAATCTCATCAAGGAGCTTCTTGAAGGATCCTAGGGTCTCAGCTTCAACAACATTACTGGGGAGTTGGTTCCAGACCCTCACAATTCTCTGTGTAAAAAAGTGCCTCCTATTTTCTGTTCTGGATGCCCCTTTATCTAATCTCCATTTGTAACCCCTGGTCCTTGTTTCTTTATTCAGGTCAAAGAAGTCCCCTGGGTTGACATTGTCTATACCTTTTAGGATTTTGAATGTTTGAATCAGATCGCCGCGTAGTCTTCTTTGTTCAAGACTGAACAGATTCAATTCTTTCAGCCTGTCTGCATACGACATGCCTTTTAAACCCGGGATAATTCTGGTTGCTCTTCTTTGCACTCTTTCTAGAGCAGCAATATCCTTTTGTAACGAGGTGACCAGAACTGAACACAATATTCTAGGTGAGGTCTTACTAATGCATTGTAGAGTTTTAACATTACTTCCCTTGATTTAAATTCAACACTTCTCACGATATATCCGAGCATCTTGTTGGCCTTTTTATAGCTTCCCGCATTGTCTAGATGAAGACATTTCTGAGTCAACATAAACTCCTAGGTCTTTTTCATAGTTCCCTTCTTCAATTTCAGCATCTCCCATATGATATTTATAATGCACATTTTTATTGCCCGCATGCAATACTGGGTCAGTGCTCTGCAGCGTGTGCTCAATGTGTCAGTGCTCTGCAGTGTGTGTTCAATGTGTCAGTGCTCTGCAGCGTGTGTTCAATGTGTCAGTGCTCTGCAGCGTGTGCTCAATGTGTCAGTGCTCTGCAGCGTGTGTTCAATGTGTCAGTGCTCTGCAGCGTGTGTTCAATGTGACAGTGTTCAATGTGTCAGTGCTCTGCAGTGTGTGCTCAATGTGTCAGTGCTCTGCAGTATGCTGTTTCTCTGTCAGGATGCTTGTTTCTTGGCCATGCAGTCCATGGTTCAGGTTACATCAGCACCCCAAGTGAGCCGAGGACAGGCTGGAACTGAGACAGCTCTCTACAAAACAACACGCAGTCACACAGAACAGAACAGCTCAAATAAGTTCTGCTATACTTAACTTGAATTTGAAGGGGACAAAATGAAGAATAAAAGTGTGCAACACAGACCCCATCAGCAGTCAAACTCATTTCAACACTGAGGCATTGAAAAGACCAAACGTTTGTCATTGTGTGGCAGAGTGTCCCGCCACTATTTATTATTATTTGTATTATTGTTTGCGGCGCTGATAAAAGCGCGCCTTTTGTTATTATTTATAATTTAAAAACCCTGTGAGGATGCGTGACTGATCAGCTACTGATTATTTAACTAGCTGACAGTCACGCATCCTTACCAAACGCTGCAGACTGTGGCCGAGGGGTAATAAGATAATTAACAGCTAGTTAACCCCTCAGCCAGAGTATAAGAACCTGCAGCTGTCCGTGCTGAAGGTTGAGTGTAGAGTCTAGAAAGGAGAGTACGGGAGAGCGGAGAGAGAGCGAGGAGAATATAAAAGAACAATTGCTATATTTAAAAGTATACTTGTTTCTGTTTGTTTGGCCATCGCCTTTTTGTTTTGTGTTTTGTTATTGTTTAAATCTTTTGTTTTGGTTTGTTTATATAATAAATCCAGCTGAGTGTCCGTAGCATTCAGCTTCACCCGCTCCATCCATTGTTTTGATTCAGTTACTTCCTGGTCCGTGGCGTCACCACACCTCACCACTGCAAGCCATCCTGCCACATATTGATTTGATTTAGTTTGTTTTACTACTATTATTATTATTATTATTATTATTATATTATTATTATTATTATTATTTATATTATTTGTTTATTTAGCAGACGCCTTTATCCAAAGCTAACTTACAGAGACTAGGGTGTGTGAACTATGCATCAGCTGCAGAGTCACTTACAATTACGTCTCACCCGAAAGACGGAGCACAAGGAGGTTAAGTGACTTGCTCAGGGTCACACAATGAGTCAGTGGCTGAGCTGGGATTTGAACCGGGGACCTCCTGGTTACAAAGCCGTTTCTTTAACCATTGGACCACACAGCCTCCTTACAGCCTCCTATATGGTATTGAATGTATAATCCATCATTTTATTTAAAACGCAAATGACAGATTTGTACTTAATTTAATTCACCAACCTTCAACATTTCCCCTGTAGTATAATGTATTTTTTTCCGCAGTGGATGCTTGTTAGGTCACTTCAGTGCAAGTTGGAGAGATCGGGTTTTGCCAGGCCCGCAATCCTATCTGGGGCTTACAGACAGAGTACCGCTTGATATCGATCTGCTGCTGATGGAAATGAACAAGTCTAATTTCAAATAACTTTCAAGTCAGTGGCAGATGGGATAGTGGCTTAACTTGAACTAAAGAACATTCTTAACAAGTTTAATAAGTTGGATAAGTGGCTAGATATACAGTATGTAACAATTTAATCGCATTCAAGCAAATTTCACCACAAAATATATGTCACCAAATGTAGTTGTGATATATAGACATTCTGACAGACAGGCAGCCTCCATACCATAGAAACTCAATAATTTTCCAAGCCATTCTCCAGATATATGCAAATCTCTAAATAGTGGCATAGGCACAGAGGTACGCCTGCCTCCACTGTACATGCTGTAGACATGCTGTACACACGCTTCCACTGTACAATCTGCACTGCCCAGCAGAGACATGCTGTACACACGCCTCCACTGTACAATCTGCACTGTCCAGCAGGGACATGCCGTACACACGTCTCCACTGTACAATCTGCACTGCCCCGTCCAGCAGGGACATGCTGTACACACGCCTCCACTGTACAATTTGCACTGCCCCGTCCAGCAGGGACATGCTGTACACACGCCTCCACTGTACAATCTGCACTGTCCCGCCCAGCAGGGACATGCTGTACACACGCCTCCACTGTACAATCTGCACTGCCCACCCAGCAGAGACATGCTGTACACACGCCCACTGTACAATCTGCACTGCCCAGCAGGGACATGCTGTACACACGTCTCCACTGTACAATCTGCACTGTCCAGAAGGGACATGCTGTAAACACGCCTCCACTGTACAATCTGCACTACCCCGCCCAGCAGAGACATGCTGTACACACGTCTCCACTGTACAATCTGCACTGTCCAGCAGGGACATGCTGTACACACGCCTCCACTGTACAATCTGCACTGTCCAGCAGGGACATGCTGTACACACGCCTCCACTGTACAATCTGCACTACCCCGCCCCGCAGGGACATGCTGTACACACGCCTCCACTGTACAATCTGCACTACCCCGCCCCGCAGAGACATGCTGTACACACGCCTCCACTGTACAATCTGCACTACCCCGCCCAGCAGGGACATGCTGTACACACGCCTCCACTGTACAATCTGCCCCGCCCAGAAGAGACATGCTGTACACATGCCTCCACTGTACAATCTGCACTGCCCAGCAAAGACATGCTGTACACACGCCTCCACTGTGCAATCTGCACTGTCCTGGAGGGACATGCTGTACACACGCCTCCATTGTACAATCTGCACTGCCCCGCCCAGCAGGGACATGCTGTACACACGCCTCCACTGTACAATCTGCACTGACCCGCCCAGCAGGGACATGCTGTACACACGCCTCCACTGTACAATCTGCACTGCCCTGCCCAGCAGGGACATGCTGTACACACGCCTCCACTGTACAATCTGCACTGTCCCGCCCAGCAGGGACATGCTGTACACACGCCTCCACTGTACAATCTGCACTACCCCGCCCAGCAGGGACATGCTGTACACACACCTCCACTGTACAATCTGCACTGTCCCGCCCAGCAGGGACATGCTGTACACACGCCTCCACTGTACAATCTGCACTACCCCGCACAGCAGGGACATGCTGTACACACGCCTCCACTGTACAATCTGCACTGTCCAGCAGGGACATGCTGTACACACGCCTCCACTGTACAATCTGCCCCACCCAGAAGAGACATGCTGTACACACGCCTCCACTGTACAATCTGCACTGCCCAGCAGAGACATGCTGTACACACGCCTCCACTGTACAATCAGCACTGTCCAGCAGGGACATGCTATACACACGCCTCCACTGTACAATCTGCACTGCCCTGCCCAGCAGGGACATGCTGTACACACGCCTCCACTGTACAATCAGCACTGTCCAGCAGGGACATGCTATACACACACCTCCACTGTACAATCTGCACTGCCCTGCCCAGCAGGGACATGCTGTACACACGCCTCCACTGTACAATCTGCACTG
This sequence comes from Acipenser oxyrinchus oxyrinchus, assembly GCA_030684275.1. NCBI lineage: Eukaryota > Metazoa > Chordata > Actinopteri > Acipenseriformes > Acipenseridae > Acipenser > Acipenser oxyrinchus. The sequence continues at coordinate 18,238,776 of CM060254.1, read as the reverse complement.
CCCTGCCCAGCAGGGACATGCTGTACACACGCCTCCACTGTACAATCTGCACTACCCCGCCCCGCAGAGACATGCTGTACACACGCCTCCACTGTACAATCTGCACTGCCCCACCCAGCAGAGACATGCTGTACACACGTCTCCACTGTACAATCTGCACTACCCCGTCCAGCAGGGACATGCTGTACACACGCCTCCACTGCACAATCTGCACTGTCCAGCAGGGACATGCTGTACACACGCCTCCACTGTACAATCTGCACTGTCCAACAGAGAAATGCTGTACACACGCCTCTATTGTACAATCTGCACTGCCCCGCCCAGCAGGGACATGCTGTACACACGCCTCCACTGTACAATCTGCACTGTCCAGCAGGGACATGCTGTACACACGCCTCCACTGTACAATCTGCACTGTCCAGCAGGGACATGCTGTACACACGCCTCCACTGTACAATCTGCACTGTCCCGCCCAGAAGAGACATGCTGTACACACGCCTCCACTGTACAATCTGCACTGCCCTGCCCAGCAGGGACATACATCCCCAGCAGGAGATAATATGACTCAATAAAGCACTGGATGTTATTTTAGGTGATTATTATTATTATTATTATTATTATTATTATTATTATTATTATTATTATTATTATTATTATTACCAATGCTTCTATTCTGTAGTTTTCACTATATATTGTACGATGGCCCCAGAAAAATTTGGGATAGGCCAGATTAGTAAGAAATTCCTCAGTCTAGCAATGTGTCTGTCCAGCCTAACAGCTGAGGAAGGGTGTGGTAATAAGAAGTAAATGAGCCAAAACCTTGTGCACAGCAACTCTGAATGGGAACATGTGGGAATGAAGAAAGAGGAGCTCCAGGGATCACCCAACTGGCGCTCGAGTGAACACACTTGTAGGTCAGTGTATATTTAAAGTATGTGGATGAAGTAACACACATTAAACACACATTGAGCATCATAGGCAGGCATTATTAAATCATTAACAGTCAAATGCAGCATGACCAAGTTAAAGTGGGGAAGCAGTTGGTTGGTTACTGACAGGAAATAAGACCCTTAATGGGAGAGGACAAGTTCACTCTCCAGGTGAAATGACCAAGAAAGTGGAACACTGTCTGAAAGCAAAGCCTGCAACAGATTTCCTGTAGCCCAGTGCAGCACCAGATATCAGGGGGTTTCATTGGCCCAGTGCAGCACCAGATATCAGGGGGTTTCAATGGCCCAGTGCAGCACCAGATATCTGGGGGGTTTCATTGGCCCAGTGCAGCACCAGATATCTGGGGGGTTTCATTGGCCCAGTGCAGCACCAGATATCAGGGGGTTTCATTGGCCCAGTGCAGCACCAGATATCTGGGGGGTTTCATTGGCCCAATGCAGCACCAGATATCTGGGGGGTTTCGTTGGCCCAGTGCAGCACCAGATAACGGGATTTCACTAGTCCAGTGCAGCACCAGATATCATGGGGGGGTTCCTGTGACCCACCAGATATCAGGGGGTTTCATTGGCCCAGTACAGCACCAGATATCAGGGGGTTTCATTGGCCCAGTACAGCACCAGATGTCAGGGGGTTTCATTGGCCCAGTGCAGCACCAGATATCTGGGGGGTTTCATTGGCTCAATGCAGCACCAGATATCTGGGGGGTTTCGTTGGCCCAGTGCAGCACCAGATAACAGGGTTTCACTAGTCCAGTGCAGCACCAGATATCATGGGGGGGTTCCTGTGACCCACCAGATATCAGGGGGTTTCATTGGCCCAGTACAGCACCAGATATCAGGGGGTTTCATTGGCCCAGTACAGCACCAGATATCAGGGGGTTTCATTGGCCCAATGCAGCACCAGATATCAGGGGGTTTCATTGGCCCAGTGCAGCACCAGATATCAGGGGGTTTCATTAGCCCAGTGCAGCACCAGATATCAGGGTGTTTCACTGGCCCAGTGCAGCACCAGATATCAGGGGGTTTCACTGGCCCAGTACAGCACCAGATATCAGGGGGTTTCACTGGCCCAGTGCAGCACCAGATATCAGGGGGTTTCACTGGCCCAGTGCAGCACCAGATATCTGGGGGTTTCACTGGGCCAGTGCAGCAACAGATATCAGGGGGATGTTAATGATAGTGCCAGTCTTAATGAACGAATTGGTATGCAGCATTGATTTTGGCATTTTCAAGAAGTCGTTCTGGGTATTTCAGTATTAAATAATCATGCCAACGATATTCCAAAAATGATGCTGCTTTAAGAAATAATATTAATATATTAACGAGAATCCTGCAACTATTTATTTTGGTTGCTTGAAAATTTAAAAGCAAATCAGTATTAATTGCCATCATTTCTCTGGAGTTTATTTGCACATGGAAACGGAGGGTTTAATTTAATGTAAACCTATACAATTCACCTTCAGACAGAACTGCAGGCAAGTCTTTGTTTTTTTAACAAGCATGGCTTTGCTGGGAATGGCAGCTGCAGAACTGCAGTCTGAGTCTGATTGACAGACCCAGCTGCAGCCCAGTGATACAGAGAGAGGGTGTGCAGGACCAGGGTCATTCCCTGGATTTACCAGATGATGATCTAAAAACTCGATTACGTCAGGGAGGACCTTGAATCGCTGCTAATAGGGGCTGTGCCGTACTGCTGCATATTAAGGTGTTGGCAACATTGTCCTTCACTGCCTGAGTCATTTCAAAGGGTCCCAGGTGACTTGATAGGACTCAATCTACCATCTCTATGGCTATCCATCAGGACACTGCTGCAATGATAAAGAGGGAGAACGATAATACCAGTGTCCCTCTTGATCAGGCGTATATGATATTAAAAGGTTCTATGACATTGCTGGGTTTCCCAGAGGAATGGGAGCCATCTATTGCACATGTTGCCCTCAGATCAGCACAACACTAGGCATATACGCATGTGAACAGGAAAGGCTTCCTTTCACTAAATGTGCAGGCGATTTGTGATCTTATACAGTAACATCGGAACACATGTGCCAATCTCCCTGGCTCCTGTAAAGACTGTTTAATCATTTTCAGAGACTCAAACAACCAGATAGCATATAGGTAAGTACTGATTATTCATTATGAAAATATTTATTTTAGCCTTTTCTATACTCAAGGTTTTGAATGAGGTTTATTTACTTCTTTCTTTAACCATTTGTAACCTTACAAAACGTTTGCTGTATTGCTAAAATGATACAGTATACTATTATTTGCATCCAGTGTAATATTAGTGCCAAGAAAGTATCTTGTATCACTGTATCTAGTATCAATGTAACTACTATCACTGTATCTTGTATCAATGTAACTACTATCACTGTATCTTGTATCAGTGTATCTTGGATCACTTTATCTAGTATCACTGCATATAGTATCACTGTATCTAGTATCAATGTATCTAGTATCACTGTATCTTGTATCAATGTAACTACTATCACTGTATCTTGTATCAATGTAACTACTATCACTGTATCTTGTATCACTTTATCTAGAATCACTGCATCTAGTATCACTGTATTTAGTATCTATAACAAAAACATTGTCAATGTAAAAAAACAAGTTAGAAAAACACAACAGCCTTTTAAGTTGTTATATCAAACACAAAAGCCCAAGTTAGGAGAAGCAATTGGGGCAACCTAGTCAAGCATCAAGCAAATAGGCACAATTTCATAACACCTCTATAACAAGGAGAATAATGTTTTTTTCAGCATTAAAATGTGTTCGTATACTACCCTTTAGCACTGACATGTACCTTTTTAACCATTCATAACCTTGTAGTTTTGTACCTACGTAAATATCAATATATAAATACCTACCAAAATAGACATATTGTTTTCACCACTCATGGATGTACATTTGCAACTAAAAGAATACCATGTTTACACTTTCAATACTGTCCAAAAGTCCCTTCTACCATTATTTACTTTCAAATATTTTCTCATTTCTCTTATATTACTCTACTTATTACTCTCTTTTCTTGTCTGTCTGTCTATTTACCATACACATTCTTGAATATCTTTCCCTCACTTTATTCATTATTTGATGACGTAAAAAAGAAGTGATATCATGTAAAAAACAAGTTCGAAAAATGCAACAGCCATTTAAAGTGGTGATATCAAACACAAAAGCCCAAGTTAGGAGAAGCAATTGGGGCAACCTGGTCAAGCATCAAGCAAATAGGCACAATTGGAAAGGTGTTGGGGCCTAACATTAACACAATTGTTGCTTCTAACTTGGCTTCATTTTTTCATCGCTCCACTTTATCGCTCCACTTTACATTGAAACAGTAGTGGCTGCAAGGTTTAATTCCTGGCTGGGCCCCAAATTTTCACGGACGGGCCGTTTATGACTTAATGACGTAAACATAATGACGTAATTACTAATATGCATACTGAGGACACTCTATCAAAAGATCTTTATAGTAACTAGAATATCTTTGACTCTATACTGTCAGAAATAGCACCATATTCTCCAAGAACGCACACTCTACCAAAACATTTTGACAGTCGGAAATCCGATTTACCACCAACGTTAGCGTCTGACAAAAGCTCTCAAATGTGTTTCAACTTCCCAAAGTGAGCTTCAATTTAAAAAGATCTCATACAGTGACTAAAAGTGAATGCTAATACTTCCCTTGGTGCTTTAAAAAGTGTCAGTTATATGGGAACAAAAACAAAACAGGAATAGAGGCATGAGTTGAGCATAACATACATCTCAGCTGCATCAGTCAACTGAATTCAAGTTGATAGAATGAAATGTAGGTACTTACATTACTGGCACATTTGACATAGCTAATGTGCAAGACACAAATATAGCTATGGTTTACTGCAAACTTGGTTAAACATTCTGTATTATTATATTTCTGAGCATACGCCCTTATCCAGGGCAACTTACAATTGTTACAAGATATCACATTTTTTACATACAATTACCGATTTATACAGTTGGGTTTTTACTTGCTCAAGGGTACAACAGCAGTGCCCCCCACCTGGGATTGAACCCACGACTCTCCAGTCACTATACTATAGTATCGAAGACGTAAGATCTCATATCTCAGTCGTCCAATCACCAATCTTTTTTTTTTTTCATAACCATGGTGGGACAGATATATTTTTTGAACCACAAGGTTGAGCTAGACTCGCCGCAGCAAATTACAGTCTGATACGGTTTGGCATGAAATGTTTTTAATTGTCAATCGCTCCATAACTGGGTAGGCCCATGAGCAAAATGGGTGGGCCCAGGCCCCTCAGGCCCAAGTGTGGCGCCGCCCCTGTATTGAAATGCTCATTCCCTTATCAGCTGGGTTTAACCAGAATAAAGATGCTAAGACACATGTGCCAAGGAAAGTGCTCAACACAGACTGAAGTGTTCTTGGTTATCTTTACAAGCACTACTACAGAGAGAAAGACAGACAGGGAATGGGAGAGGCGTCATCACAGGCGCAGACATGTATGCTTTGGGAAGAAACACGGACAACAAGCAGGTAAGGCACAGGTAGATGAGGGCACACATGGACAGACATTTAGCCCATACATACAAGAATACGTGAAAGAACATGAAGCAATATATTTCCAACAATGATGATGATGAACAAGAACAATAATGGAAATGAGTGCAAGGGATAATGAGAATGCAAGGTAAGTGTATGGGAAGTGACAGTTGAGGCAGGCATTGCAGAGCCAGGGCTGGGGTGTTGGAGCCTTTTTTTTGGTTGTGCATTGTCAATGCTTTTTGTTGCCGATGTGACTTTTGAGCAGATAAGGGAATGGTCACAATGTCCTTGAAGTTGTACAAAGAGTATTTCAATGTAAGGTGGAGCGATCAAAAAAGAAGCCAAGTTAGAAGCAACAATTGTGTAATGTTGTGCCCCAGCACCATTCCAGTTGTGCCTATTTGCTTGATGCTTGACCAGGTTGCCCCAATTGCTTCTCCTAACTTAGGCTTTTGTGTTTGATATCACCACTTTAAATGACTGTTGCATTTTTCTAACTTGTTTTTTACATGATATCACTTATTTTTTTACTTCATCAAATAATGAATAAAGCGAGGGAAAGATATTCAAGAATGTGTATGGTAAATAGACAGACAGACAAGACAAGAGAGTAATAAGTAGAGTAATATAAGAGAAATGAGAAAATATTTGAAAGTAAATAATGGTAGAAGGGACTTTTGGACAATATTGAAAGTGTAAGAGTGTAAGAGGTGTTATGAACTTAGGCGGATGTAAGGCATTTGTAAAGCATTCGATCTCTTCATAAAAGGCCATATCCATGTCCTTTGCCTTTCTTGGCCATGGTTTGACTTCAATGAGTGCATCATTTGCATGCACCCATTTTTCCAGTAGCACCCACAGCAAGAAGACACACTCACACACACACACACAAAGAACGCGATGTCCATTGGCCAATGATTGACGTGGTACTTTACTAATTGGAATGTAATTTTGCAGTGGTCTCTTAATTTTTTCCAGAGCTGTATATATATATATATATATATATATATATATATATATATATATATATATATATATATATACAGTACTGTGTAAAAGTTTTAGGCAGGTGTGAAAAAATGCTGTAAAGTAAGAATGCTTTCAAAAATAGACATGTTAATAGATTATATTTATCAATTAACTAAATGCAAAGTGAGTGAACAGAAGAAAAATCTAAATCAAATCCATATTTGGTGTGACCACCCTTTGCCTTCAAAACAGCATCAATTCTTCTAGGTACACTTGCACAAAGTCAGGGATTTTGTAGGCATATAGTCAGGTGTATGATTAAACAATTATACCAAACAGGTGCTAATGATCATCAATTCAATATGTAGGTTGAAACACAATCATTAACTGAAACAGAAACAGCTGTGTAGGAGGAATAAAACTGGGTGAGGAACAGCCAAACTCAGCTAACAAGGTGAGGTTGCTGAAGACAGTTTACTGTCAAAAGTCATACACCATGGCAAGACTGAGCACAGCAACAAGACACAAGGTAGTTATACTGCATCAGCAAGGTCTCTCCCAGGCAGAAATTTCAAGGCAGACAGGGGTTTCCAGATGTGCTGTCCAAGCTCTTTGAAGAAGCACAAAGAAACGGGCAACGTTGAGGACCGTGAGACACAGTGGTCGGCCAACGAAACTTACTGCAGCAGATGAAAGACACATCATGCTTACTTCCCTTCGCAATCGGAAGATGTCCAGCAGTGCCATCAGCTCAGAACTGGCAGAAAACAGTGGGACCCTGGTACACCCATCTACTGTCCGGAGAAGTCTGGTCAGAAGTGGCCTTCATGGAAGACTTGCGCCAAAAAGCCATACCTCCGACGTGGAAACAAGGCCAAGCGACTCAACTATGCACGAAAACACAGGAACTGGGGTGCAGAAAAATGGCAGCAGGTGCTCTGGACTGATGAGTCAAAATTTGAAATATTTGGCTGTAGCAGAAGGCAGTTTGTTCGCCAAGGGCTGGAGAGCGCATACGAATGAGTGTCTGCAGGCAACAGTGAAGCATGGTGGAGGTTCCTTGCAAGTTTGGGGCTGCATTTCTGCAAATGGAGTTGTGGATTTGGTCAGAATTAATGGTCTCCTCAATGCTGAGAAGTACAGGCAGATACTTATCCATCATGCAATACCATCAGGGAGGCAGCTGATTGGCCCCAAATTTATTCTGCAGCATGACAACGACCCCAAACATACAGCGAAAGTCATTAAGAACTATCTTCAGCGTAAAGAAGAACAAGGAGTCCTGGAAGTGATGGTATGGCCCCACAGAGCCCTGATCTCAACATCATCGAGTCTGTCTGGGATTACATGAAGAGAGAGAAGCAACTGAGGCTGCCTAAATCCACAGAAGAACTGTGGTTAGTTCTCCAAGATGTTTGGGCCAACCTACCTGCCGAAGTTCCTTCAAAAACTGTGTGCAAGTGTACCTAGAAGAATTGATGCTTGATGCTGTTTTGAAGGCAAAGGGTGGTCACACCAAATATGGATTTGATTTAGATTTTTCTTCTGTTCACTCACTTTGCATTTAGTTAATTGATAAATATAATCTATTAACATGTCTATTTTGAAAGCATTCTTACTTTACAGCATTTTTTCACACCTGCCTAAAACTTTTGCACAGTACTATATATATATATATATATATATATATATATATATATATATATATATATATATATATATATATATATATATATATATATAAACAATACTGTGCAAAAGTTTTAGGCAGGTGTGAAAAAATGCTGTAAAGTAAGAATGCTTTCAAAAATAGACATGTTAATAGATTATATTTATCAATTAACTAAATGCAAAGTGAGTGAACAGAAGAAAAATCTAAATCAAATCCATATTTGGTGTGACCACCCTTTGCCTTCAAAACAGCATCAATTCTTCTAGGTACACTTGCACAAAGTCAGGGATTTTGTAGGCATATAGTCAGGTGTATGATTAAATAATTATACCAAACAGGTGCTAATGATCATCAATTCAATATGTAGGTTGAAACACAATCATTAACTGAAACAGAAACAGCTGTGTAGGAGGAATAAAACTGGGTGAGGAACAGCCAAACTCAGCTAACAAGGTGAGGTTGCTGAAGACAGTTTACTGTCAAAAGTCATACACCATGGCAAGACTGAGCACAGCAACAAGACACAAGGTAGTTATACTGCATCAGCAAGGTCTCTCCCAGGCAGAAATTTCAAGGCAGACAGGGGTTTCCAGATGTGCTGTCCAAGCTCTTTGAAGAAGCACAAAGAAACGGGCAACGTTGAGGACCGAGACACAGTGGTCGGCAACGAAACTTACTGCAGCAGATGAAAGACACATCATGCTTACTTCCCTTCGCAATCGGAAGATGTCCAGCAGTGCCATCAGCTCAGAACTGGCAGAAAACAGTGGGACCCTGGTACACCCATCTACTGTCCGGAGAAGTCTGGTCAGAAGTGGCCTTCATGGAAGACTTGCGGCCAAAAGCCATACCTCCGACGTGGAAACAAGGCCAAGCTGACTCAACTATGCACGAAAACACAGGAACTGGGGTGCAGAAAAATGGCAGCAGGTGCTCTGGACTGATGAGTCAAAATTTGAAATATTTGGCTGTAGCAGAAGGCAGTTTGTTCACCAAGGGCTGGAGAGCGCACACGAATGAGTGTCTGCAGGCAACAGTGAAGCATGGTGGAGGTTCCTTGCAAGTTTGGGGCTGCATTTCTGCAAATGGAGTTGGGGATTTGGTCAGAATTAATGGTCTCCTCAATGCTGAGAAGTACAGGCAGATACTTATCCATCATGCAATACCATCAGGGAGGCATCTGATTGGCCCTAAATTTATTCTGCAGCATGACAACGACCCCAAACATACAGCGTAAAGTCATTAAGAACTATCTTCAGCGTAAAGAAGAACAAGGAGTCCTGAAGTGATGGTATGGCCCCACAGAGCCCTGATCTCAACATCATCGAGTCTGTCTGGGATTACATGAAGAGAGAGAAGCAACTGAGGCTGCCTAAATCCACAGAAGAACTGTGGTTAGTTCTCCAAGATGTTTGGGCCAACCTACCTGCCGAGTTCCTTCAAAAACTGTGTGTAGATTTTTCTTCTGTTCACTCACTTTGCATTTTGTTAATTGATAAATATAAACTATTAACATGTCTATTTTTGAAAGCATTCTTACTTTACAGCATTTTTTCACACCTGCCTAAAACTTTTGCACAGTACTGTATATATATATATATATATATGATTGATGTATCTACTATAGATACTAATGAGAGCAAAACAAATACAAAAGAAGACAAAGGGAACCGCAGATATTTTCAAGAAAGCTGGGAGACTTTGTATAAATGGATTTTATACTTTTAAACACTGCAATAACAGTTCTGCTTGTGAAGCATCCACACTATAATTTGACAGAACAGGTGATTTATTTGCACTGTGCAGAACCTTATTTTCCCATTGGTGCTTGAGCCCCGGAGCGCTCACGGAATCACCGCCTGTGCACCTATCATCATTGATTAAAGCCTGGTTTTCAAACAAACTGATTATCGCTCACCAATACTGTATTTGTATAAGAAAAGTGTGTTTTTAAAGAATTATTTTCAGCTTCCAATCACTTAAAATATCCTGACGATAATGTAAACAACACCAATCTACAGACAGCGATTCCCAAGCTTTTAAAACGTGTTACTGTTTATAGATAAGAACTCAACTTTATTATGAATATTGTGTTATTATGTGTTAAGCAACATATTATGATAGTGTTCATTATGGTAATTGTTTGTTTATTAGTTTTAAAATGTTTAGTAAAACGTGACCTATTGTTTGACCTTGTTAAAAAATTTTATTTTATTTTTATTTTTTTTGTTGGATTCTGGTAGGCAGTGCCTACCTTGCCTACCTTACCTACCCTGACTGCACGTCACTGTAGTACAGGGTGGTCCGTCAGCCCCGTCGACTCACTCATATGTGTTCGTGGGTTGCTTTGAGCACCCTATGAGATATTCGGATACAAATATGCCCTGTATAAAGCTAATTTGATACGAATCATATGCAAAGTTTGAAATGTACGCATTTTTCAGTACCAAACAATAAAAATAATGAGAAAGTGTCTTCGAATTCAATTAGATAACTAATTTATCCAGGCCAATTTACAATTATGACGTTATTTATTTTATTTACATACAATTACTCATTTATATACAGTTGGTTTTTTTACTGGACCAATCTAGGTAAAGCAGCAGTGTTGTGTCCCCAACCTGGGACAGAACTCACTACCTTCCAGTCAAGAGTACATTGCTCTAACCACTACTCCACATACGCTGCAAGTGAAGAAGCACTAATGTCTCATTGTATAACATTGTAACGCTTTTACATGAAACGTACTTTTGTATATAGATATACAAATGTCAATTGCTCTGGATAAAAGCATCAGCCAAATCAATTAATATGACATATTTTTCTGGCTTGCTATTTATTATTTTATTAATTTATTTATACATTTATAATATAAACAATTTCTACATTTATTTATTTAAAATATTTATTTATAAATATATTTATTCCTCTATGCATTTTTAAACCATTTATTTATTTCTACCTAATAAATTATCCCTTTATTTATTTTTAATTAAACGAGGAACTACAATTTATCAGAGATCAGAGATTTAAACAAGGAAGCTACATGCCACTCTTGTGTACAATTCCATTCTATGGTATCTACCAAACAAACAGGAAACTGGATATTTTCAAACAGGAAATGGAAAATTTCTAGAATCGAGCAGAACCTTCAAGTTTTCAGCGAAAGCTGGTCAGGCTTGGATGTAAGCTTAAAAAATGAATGTATTTCAACAACTGCCCAGTGGCACATCGGGCTAAGGCCGTGTGCTCTTCAAGGTCGTCATGTTGCAAGTTCAAACGACTGTAATTTTTTTTTTCCCTGCAATATGTGCTGTTTTAAAACATAAATAAATTGTTTAATATAAATGGTGTGGATATCAAACTGCTTGCATTCCCTGGTTTATTTTGACGTTGACCAACATGTGGAATCACATGATTGGAAGTTATTTAGCTTTTCTGTTTGAAAAGTCGCTACACACTCTTAAAAAGTAAACGGAAGAGGAAGTAGGAGGAGAATAACAATTTTACCTTAGTTTGACAACTTATATCTCATTGTGTATAAGAGGTATTTATGTTTTTTCACATTTGAGGTAAGAAAGTTTCAGACTTTTGATACTGGTACAGATGGTAATTCTAAGTGATTTAGTTTTGCTGCTGCAACATGGTAAAAACAGCAAAACTCTTGGAGCTGTATAGAGACTCTCGGTAGTTTCTAACTTGTACGAGGAACTACCATTCCTCTCAACGACTAATAGGCAGCTGGTATACTATAGGCTATAGATTTTTTAACATGATTTTTTTTTTTTTTTTAAACAAAACATAATAAATAGCTTAGCGCAACTGGTGTGTGGATATCAAAGTGCTTGCGTTCCCTGGTTTATTTTGATGTATAGCAACATGTGAAATTGAGTCAGGCCGTTTTCTCAATGTAACCGGATACTGCTGGTTTAAAACCGGAAGCTGGAGATTTTCAGTCGAGCTGATCCTTTTCAGTGCAAACTCGTCAAGTACGGATGTAAGCATCAAAACTGGGGGCAATCCAACAGCTGACCAGCGGCGCAGTGGGCTAAAGCGTGTCTCGTAGAATTCTCATGCTGCAGCTTCAAACCCCGCAGGTTTTTTGTTTTTTTTTCTCGCGAGTAAGGAACGGAAGATGATGGTGATGATGATGAAAAAAGGAGAATGACAATTTTACCTTAGTTTGATGACTTATATCTCAGTGTGTATTATAGAGGTATTTACAGTTTTTTTTTCATATTCGATCTAAGGAAGCTTAAACTTTATGTTTAAAGTGGAATGGTACTTCTAAGTTATTTAGTTTTGCCGCTGCAACATGGTCAAAACAGCAAAACTCTTGGAGTTGTATAGAGAGTCTCGGCAGTTCCGCCAAGTTTTTCTAAGGCCCTGTCCACACTATGCCTTTAAACAGTATTAGTTGCATTTAAGCCGGCTTAAAAGTGCTAAATACGGTTTGCGTCCACACTACGCAGCATTTAATACCGTACTCGAGACCACCTCTGGGTGTAGTCTCGAGTCCGGTTCTAATTAGATCGCATCAGGTAGTGCAGTTTATCAGAAGTGTGGACGCTGTAATACTAAACTACATTTTTTTTGTGTATCCTCCAATATCCCAAAATGCTTTGTGCTATGTTTGGCGGAATACTCAGAGCAGGCGCCCGAAGGACTTGCTATCATTGTACTCTCCGCACTAGGTATTCATTTTTTATGCTTCAAAAAATCTGTCAGGACATCTCTGTTAAACTAGTGGGGAAAATAACAAAAACACAACGTTAAATTAGGCGACTGCAAAAATGAAATGCGAATTAAAAGTAGGATCAGGGATGAACAAATCACATAATTTGTCAGCTCTGTTTGAAATAAAATTAAGAGGACCAAAATTAGGCTCAGGCAAGATATGAAGGTAAAAACAAAGAATGTTTTGTAATTAACAGCTTTTTCTGAGTTTAGTTATAAAACAGAATCAGCTCAATTTGTTTAATGGGACTTCACCTGATTAAAAATAAAACCTGAAAACTTCAAGCCCTACGTGTGTGTGTGTGTGTGTGTTCGGATTTACTTTTTCCACAATACTTGTTATATTTCTTTTTAGCAATATGGACCTCTGTTAATATAGGGCATAACACATTATTTTAAAATAAAGTACCGCGCATGGTGGGATACTATTGTTTTAATTTCCACGGTTCGTTGCGCTGCTGGGAATTGTAACTGAACTATTCTAATGGTGTGTGGATGCATTAAGCCTGACTAAACATGAAACGGTACTTCAGTGTGGACGCTTTGAGCTGGATTAATTAGAACGGTTATATAGTGTGGACAGGACCTAACTTTTACAAGGAACTACCGTTCCTCTCAATCAATGTATCTTGTATCACTGTATCTAGCATCACTGTAACCAGCAACACTGTATCTAGTATCAATGTAACTAATCTGGACAAAGAAAACAATGCTGAATCAATATGGGTCAGAATAATGGACAAAAATTCAAAGGACATAATAATAGGAGCATGCTATAGAAGCCAAAATAATCTGTTATACAATGACATTAGAAATGCGTGTAGCAAAGGAGAAGCCATACTAATGGGGGATTTAAACTTCCCCCATATAAAATGTGAAAAACCGGTGGGGAACGGACAAAATTGAAATGGTGGAAATGACAAATGACTGCTTCCTAACGCAACCTGTCAAGGCACCGACTAGAGGGGAGGCATGCCTTGATTTTGTCTTTTCAAATAATGAAGACAGAATAACTAAAACAGATGTCAGAGAGCCGTTGGCAAACTCAGACCACAACATGGTTTCATTTGAATTGATTTTTAAAACCCAAAAAGTAATGACTAAACCTAAGGTTTACAATTTTAGAAAAGCAAACTCGGAGATGGAAGAAAGTCGAAACAGCTGGGTTCAGATAGGCAGAAGCAGGGAAAAAAAGAAACTTCGTCAAACACAACCACCAGAAATCCAAACATCCAACAAATCTGAGCCACTTCAACATTTAGATGACCAAAACCAACATCAAGAGAATGAAAGAAACAACATCCAGGACCCTATAAACAGTGCTGGCCAGGCAGCAAAAAGAAGGGAGGTCATGATCGTTGGGGACTCCATATTGAGAAACACAGCAAGTTCAGTTCGCAGTTTGGACCCCTTACTACAACAGTGTGCTGCCTTCCAGGAGCCTCAGTCAAGCACATCACTGAGAATGTGGACAGGCTCCTAGAACAAACAGGAGACGACCCGGTAGTAGTCGTCCACATCGGTACAAACAACATTGGAAGAGACAGGCCAAGATCCCTGCAAAACAAATTCAGAGAGCTAGGAAGGAAATTAAAAGGCAAGACCAAAACTTTGGTATTTTCTGGGATACTGCCGGCGCCCTGCAAAGGACCATATGGACAGCTGGAAATACAAAATCAAAATGCATGGCTGAAATCGTGGTGCACCCAGGAAGGCTTCACCTTTCTTGAACATTGGAGCACATTCTGCAACAAGGACTATCTATAGTGGGACGGACTGCACTTAAACAGAAAGGGAACCAATCTACTCGGAGAAAGGATCCTTCAGGAGGTCCAGAAGCATTTAAACTAGAAAGGAAGGGGGGAGAAAACAGAAAAACAGAAGGGAGACCACATCAAAACAAGGACAACAACTCAGGTAAGACAACTATTAAATGTATCTATCTTAATGCTAGAAGTCTCAGAAACAAAATGTTAGAACTTGAAGCTACTGCACTAACAAGTAACTACGGTGTGATAGGTGTTACAGAAACTTGGTTGTCTTGAGAGTGATGGAGACGAATATAATATTAGTGGGTACACACTATATAGGAAAGACAGACAGGACAGAAGAGGCGGAGGGGTAGCGCTATACATAAGAAATAGTCTTGAAGCCCAGGTGTTAAATCAGGACAAAGAAAACAATGCAGAATCAATATGGGTCAGAATAATGGACACAAATTCAAAGGGCATAATAATAGGAGCATGCTATAGACCGCCAAACTCAGACGCTGAGCAAAATAATCTGTTGTACAATGACATTCGAAATGTGTGTAGAAAAGGAGAAGCCATACTAATGGGGATTTCAACTTCCCCGTATAAAATGGGAGAACCCGTGGGGGCACGACGGACTAAATTGAAATGGTAGAAATGACAAATGACTGCTTCCTAACGCAATTTGTCAAGGCACCGACTAGAGGGGAGGCATACCTTGATTTAATCTTTTCAAATAATGAAGACAGAATAACAAAACAGAGGTCAGAGAGCCATTGGCAAACTCAGACCACAACATGGTCTCATTTGAAATATTTTTAAAACCCCAAAAGTAATGACTAAAGCTAAGGTTTACAATTTTAGAAAAGCAAACTATGAAGGTATGAAACAGAGACTAACAGAAGTAGATTGAGTAAAATAGAGAAAACATCCACAGAAAAGGATGGCTGTTTTTAAAAATGTAGTACTAGAGGCACAAAACGATTATATCCCAAAAGTAGACAAATCTAAATCTAAAACAAAATGGCCAAAATGGTTTAATAGATCAATTAAAAAATATTCAGTGAAAAAGGCACTTTACAGAGCGCTTAAAAGGGACCAAAAACAAAGTACACAGAAAGAGTACTTGGAACTGCAAACACAAGTCAAAAAGGAAGTTAGAAAGGCCAAGAGAGAGATAGAAATCAATATTGTTAAGGGGGCTAAAACCAATTCCAAAATATTTTTCCAATATTATAACAGCAAGAGAACATTCAAAGAGGAGGTTAAATGTCTAAGACACAAATGGCAAAATCATAGATGAAGAAAAAAAAATAGCAAATATATTAAATGATTACTTTTCACAGGTTTTTACAAAGGAGGACATGGACAACATGCCCCACATGTCGACCTGTTCCTATCCAATTTTAAATAACTTTAGCATAACAGAGGCAGAAGTGTTAAAGAGACTAGGAGCTCTTAAAATAAACAAATCCCCTGGGCCGAATGAGATCCTCCCAATAGTACTCAAAGAAATGAAAGAAGTTATTTACAAACCGCTAACCAAGATCATGGGGTTGTACCGACAGACTGGAAAATAGCAAACGTAATACCGATACACAAAAAGGGAGACAAAACCGAACCATGTAACTACAGACCAATAAGCCTGACTTCTATTATATGTAAACTTATGGAAACTATAATAAGATCCAAAATGGAAAATTACCTATATGGGAACAATATCCTGGGAGACAGCCAGCATGGTTTTAGGAAAGGGAGATCGTGTCTAACTAACCTACTTGACTTTTTTGAGGATGCAACGTTGAAAATGGATAACTGCAAAGCATACGACATGGTTTATTTAGATTTCCAGAAAGCTTTTGACAAAGTCCCGCATAAAAGATTAATTCTTAAACTGAACGCAGTAGGGATTCAAGGAAATGCATGCACATGGATTAGGGAGTGGTTAACAGGTAGAAAACAGAAAGTACTGATTAGAGGAGAAACCTCAAAATGGAGTGAGGTAACCAGTGTTGTACCACAGGGATCAGTATTAGGTCCTCTGCTATTCCTAATCTACATTAATGATTTAGATTCTGGTATAGTAAGCAAACTTGTTAAATTTGCAGACGACACAAAAATAAAAGGAGTGGCAAACACTGTTGCAGCAGCAAAGGTCATTCAAAATGATCTAGACAGCATTCAGAATTGGGCAGACACATGGCAAATGAAATTTAATAGAGAAAAGTGTAAAGTATTGCATGCGGGCAATAAAAATGTGCATTATAAATATCACATGGGAGATAGTGAAATTGAAGAAGGGAACTATGAAAAAGACCTAGGAGTTTATGTTGACTCAGAAATGTCTTCATCTAGACAATGTGGGGAAGCTATAAAAAAAGGCTAACAAGATGCTTGGATATATTGTGAGAAGTGTTGAATTTAAATCAAGGGAAGTAATGTTAAAACTCTACAATGCATTAGTAAGACCTCACCTAGAATATTGTGTTCAGTTCTGGTCACCTCGTTACAAAAAGGATATTGCTGCTCTAGAAAGAGTGCAAAGAAGAGCAACCAGAATTATCCCGGTTTAAAAGGCATGTCGTATGCAGACAGGCTAAAAGAATTGAATCTATTCAGTCTTGAACAAAGAAGACTACGCGGTGATCTGATTCAAACATTCAAAATCCTAAAAGGTATAGACAATGTCAACCCAGGGGACTTCTTTGACCTGAAAGAAACAAGGACCAGGGGTCACAAATGGAGATTAGATAAAGGGGCATTCAGAACAGAAAATAGGAGGCACTTTTTTACACAAAGAATTGTGAGGGTCTGGAACCAACTCCCCAGTAATGTTGTTGAAGCTGACACCCTGGGATCCTTCAAGAAGCTGCTTGATGAGATTCTGGGATCAATAAGCTACTAACAACCAAACGAGCAAGATGGGCTGAATGGCCTCCTCTCGTTTGTAAACTTTCTACTATCACTATCTGTATCAATGTAACTAGTATCACTGTATGTAGTATCACTGTATCTAATATCACTGTATCTTGTATCAATGTATCTAGTATCACTATCTTTATCCTGGTAACTAGTATCACCATATCTTTATCACAGTATCTTGTATCACTGTATCTTGTATCAATGTAACTAGTATCACTGTATCTAGTATCAATTTTGGCTGGTATTAAGTGGATTTTGACGTTTTTTGAATTGCCGTTTTTCACCCAAAAATAAATAGTCAAATAACGGTAAATAAATAAATGCCACACAGTTTTGCATTTGCCCTGTCTCTCTTTATAAATACAAAAAACACTTTTAATTTAAAAAGCAGTCAAACATGTTTTCCTTAATTAAATCTGTCTGATAAAACAGTACCGGTATCAGACTTACAGTATCTCGTTATTGCACCTACAATGTCACTGCATCAACTTGAAGAACAACAAAGGCGGTCTTCTAAGCATTACAGTAGCGTTCGTTCTTACAGTATATAGCCCTTAATTGCAGAAAACTTTAACGATACGCTTAGCTATGGTTCACTAACATAAGTAAAACAGTGGGAATGATCACAGTATTGCCACGTGTGAAAACTTTAACATTAAAGCTGAAACAAACAAACAAACAAAAACGCTTCCGTTTTTTCAAACTGGTTAAGAACTGGTAAATAAATTGCTGGTAGAATCTACATACACAGCGTATCGACAATATCAACCCAAAGCAAATTTGCACCATTTTGTTACAGACTACTAACAAGTCTGACAAACAATTGTGGTTGTTACTTTTAAAAAGAAAAATATGAACCCCTTGTAAACAAAATAATAATAAATAACACAAACATGCTTAACATAAAAATGAACAGTCTCACCACAGTAGCAGGCGCAGTTTACACTGTTTGGGAGTTTCTGACGGCATCATAAATACCAGATTTTTTAAATCCATTGATAGAAGTGTCCGGTCTACTTTTAACAAATTCAAACGCTTGCACAATCCATCGAGCAGTGATCGGCTTCATCACTGCCATTCTCGGGTCCACTTTGACATCTGACACATTCTTTCCCTTGTCCAGCGCTTCTTTAACCTGTTCTGCATACCAATCTTGGAAACGATTTTTCATCTCATCCTTCAGTCGCTTGTTCACACTAAGATCGTGTGGCTGTGATTTGTCAGTGGTTTTTGGTGGGATAAAAACACATCGGACATGGTGTTCTTGCAGCTTTGCTAATACAGATGGGCTTCTCTGTGATCTAAACACATCAAACATTGCTAAAGCTGAATGTGTTGTGCTTAAACCCAATCTTTGTCTGACAGAGCTCACATAAGGCAGAATGGTGTGTTCAATGTAACAAAGCATTGGTTCTTCACTACTCCAGTGAGTCGGTGTATGCCATACATCAACGTCCGGTGGCAGCCAATGGTCTTCCCCTCATACAGTAATTGTGGTGGCAGAAATGTCCCTGTCATCGAAGAGCAGAAGACCCCAGTAATTTGTCGTTTGCCATCCATTCCAGCGATTTCTATAGTTTTATTTCCTTCTTGAGCCACGGTCCACTTTCCACTTGGTTCCAGTGGTAATGCCGTTTGATCCCAGTTAAAAAACGAGTACTTCCTGGATGCTGTCCTCTTTCACTGTGCTGACAAAAAACTCATTTCTCACACTGTCAAAGTTCGCTGGTGGCATTTTTCGACTAGTGCTGGCTTTTCTTTTTACAAAGTCCATGCGGATCAGCAGTGATTTAACCCAGGTTGGTGTAACAATAAGTGGGCCACCATTCTCACACAGCAGGAGACGATCATGCGACATTACAATTCCTTTTCCTGCAGCAACAGTAACCGCAGTATTGACAACTCCTCCAGATTCACGTAAGGCTTTTAAGTAGCGCCTGACTTGATCATCTAGTAAGAGAGTCCTGCCGCATTTTTTTCATGGGAGAGACTGAAACTGAACAATCTCTGTGCTGTTTTTCATTTCAGCAGCCTTAGACTTCAGTTTGCTCTCATATAATGTTTTAAGATGCCGAGCTGTTGTCTCAGCAATCTTGTGCTCACTTGCATATTTACCGATTTCAAGACGCTGCTCGGCTGTATAATTTGCATACGACCCTTGAGGGCCAGTGCCACGTTCTTTTCTACTTACAACTTGTGAGTCTTCAAAAACTTGAGTCACTAACATAGTTCTAGTATTCACTTCACATTCAGAAAGCCCTGGAACAGTCAGGTACGGCAGGTAATCCATCTAACTGCTTAAAGTAGTTTAAAATAGACATTTCCCTTGCTCCAATTTACAATATACCAGTAAGTTAAATAGCGTTTAAGAACATTCTCTTTTCCTCAGCTCTACACAGCCAGAGGGAGGAATCGCTCTGTTAGCGGAATTATTATTGGCGATCCAATTAAAACTGCCAATAAAGCCAAAATAAATTCCTGCCAAAATTTCCCATTATACGGTATCTAGTATCAATGTAACTAATATCGATGTATCTAGTATCACTGTATCTTGTATCAATGTATCTAGCATCAATGTATCTAGTATCAATGTATCTTGTATCAGTAGGTGCGTTTACACTGGCACAAATATTCCGGAACGAGAGGATAAGAGGACGGATTCCGGTCACTTTTTTTTGTGTAAACGTGCTGAGGATGTATTCTGGAAAGATAGCAGAAAATACCCAGCGGGCACTGCATGTTAACCACAAACGTCACCACAAAGCAATTTCTGCCATACGTTTTTAAGATAGTTAATCAGTAAGTAATGCTATTAAATATTCACTGACACACATCCCATAACCAGTAAAATAAGATTAATCACCTTTCCAAATTTCTTTCAACAGTCTTCAAGGTCCACTGCTTACACTGGAGATATTTTCAAATGAATGCGTTCGTTCATGTCGTCACTGCAGCAGGGCGTCAGGATCTTACCGGAAAGATTCCGGAAGGCTAGTGTAAACGCTAGTATCAATGTATCTATATCAATGTATCTATATCAATGTAACTGTAGCCTAATCATGTGAACTCTGGATATGTACATAACATGACTGACTACTATAGATTTAATCATAATCATACAAATAAAAACATTTTGGTATAGAAAAGTCCTGGCATATCTTTTGGTCAGTAGCTGATTGTGAAAAGTGGAGGTGGCTTACATTCACCGAAAATAAGCGATCAACAGACACAGCTCTCAGCAGCAGGCCAGGCAGAGGCAATGTAAAGTGAAACTGCACTGCTTACCTTTTCATTTTAACATGTATTCCTTGTCTGATGTAAAAACAAAAGAAAAGCCCTTTTCCTTTAACACAAGCACCACCATTGCCGCTTTTTGAACGGCTTTTGCAATTCAAATTTAAATATCTCTGTGTATGTGAATATCTCATGCATGTCCGTTCTTAAGTGTTACTAAACATTTGAATTAAATACCCATACAGTGTTTCAGCTGCAGAATCGTAAAAAATGAATAAGTTATAAGCACTTGCTTCTTCAACCACCAGACTTGCAGTTTATGCAGCATATTGAAATCAATACAATATATTATTATTATTATTATTATTTATTTCTTAGCAGACGCCCTTATCCAGGGCGACTTACAGTCGTAATCAAAAATACATTTCAAGGATCCCAGTATAGCCGACAATTTAGTCTGGGCTTTGTAATAAAATCAACGTCATTCTGAAATAACGTATTATAATCCTGTTGAGTGCTTGAAACACTGATGAAAGTCATTCTACACATCATATATTATTATTTACACTACCTTTTTCAGGCAGAATGACTGTGCCACAGTGTCGGTGCAAAAAAAAAAAAAAATGTGCATGTTCTAAGCTCTGCACAGATCAGTGACCATCGGGACTGATGCAAAACGAAAGCCAGAGACTGTTGCATTTTACAACGCAATGAAGTACGGTGTGGATATACTGGATCAAATGGCACGGCTGTATTGTGTCAAAGGTGGGACTCGCAGGTGGCCTGTGGCTGTTTTTTATAATGTTTTGGACCTGGCAGCCATCAACGCTTTGGTTTTGTACAAGGAGTGCATCGGCAACACAATCACTCGGAGGGACTTCATTTTGCAGCTAGCCCTGGAAATACGGCAGAAACATTTTTATGAGAGACATGAAAGCCAGCTGGCAAATGCCCCTCAACCTTCAGCCAGCGCTGCGCCCACTGGCACATGGAATAAAAGACAATGCCAGGTTGCTAAATGCAATAAAAACAGAACTTTTGATGTCTGCGCCCGTTGTGAAAAGGCAAGTCTGTGGCAAATGCACTGGTACAGTTGAAAAGCGGGTTTTCTGCGTAGTATGTACTTAGAAAGCTGTAATAGAACTCTGAACAGACAGAAAGCCTCTGAACTCTGTTTCACTCAAAGCGCTTTCACATTGCATAAGTTATTTTATTTTTTAGTTATGCTATTTTTATAACTAGTTATTTATGTTTTATAATTTTATATGTGCATACAGCTTTCTACACCTGTTTACACAGAAGTTTATTGCGCTTTCAACACCTGTTTACACAGAAGTTTACTGCGTGAAGTTTATTTTATTACAGTTTTTCATGTTTATGTACTGTATTTGTGCTCTTTTTGGAAAAAATAAGAAAAAAGCTTAATTTTCAATGTAAATACCGTGTTTCTGCTCTGAAAATGTTATGTATGGTGTTCATAAATAAAAATATTAAGTTGTATCCGATTGTTTGTTTTTCATTTTCATATCGAAGCCATTTTAAAATGGAGCCGCACATTTTGCGGGTGCGGCGGTTGTATGTAGTCCGAAATCTCGGTGGTTCTAGTGTTAATACACAGACAATAAAAGTCATGCTGTGCAATGGCGTATTTTTCTTTTTGTTCTGCTTACTCGAGAATATTGATTGATGAGACGTAACCTCCATTTTCTTTCTTGTCGGCATTTTTTGGTGTAATCTTCTAAAGAGGCTGTGTGGTCCAGTGGTTATAGAAAAGGGCTTGTAACCAGGAGGTCCCCGGTTCAAATCCCACCTGACTCATTGTGTGACCCTGAGCAAGTCACTTAACCTCCTTGTGCTCCGTCTTTTGGGTGAGACGTAATTGTAAGTGACTCTGCAGCTGATGCATAGTTCACACAGCCGAGTCTCTGTAAGTCGCCTTGGATAAAGGCGTCTGCTAAATAAACAAATAATGGCCCGCGGGGCAATTTTAGGCAACCCGGCCATTACTTTATAAAATTGCATCGATGTACTGTATGATTTTGGAATTCTTTAAAAGAACCCACCTCTATTATAACACGTGTATTCAACATGTGCAGTCTGCATTGTATGAGTGACATTCCCATTAAGCCAATCACAGCTCACAGAGGTAGTAAAAATAGCCAATCAAATAGCACACAGGATCCATTTCCTCACACACATAATTTTGATTTGGATAGCAAAGTGAAGGCTTGTTTAAACTATTTATTTTACTTTGTGTAAAATTTGAAATCAGTAGTGAAAAAGTAATTGACAATGTCACGGAAGTGAAAGGTGAAGGCGGAACACAGAAGATTCCAAAATCGTTAGCCAGATGATTATTTTCTCACTGAATAATTTTGACAACAAGGCAACGACAAGGTCTGATTTGCAGGGCAACA
Source organism: Acipenser oxyrinchus oxyrinchus (assembly GCA_030684275.1). Taxonomy (NCBI): domain Eukaryota; kingdom Metazoa; phylum Chordata; class Actinopteri; order Acipenseriformes; family Acipenseridae; genus Acipenser; species Acipenser oxyrinchus. The sequence continues at coordinate 18,215,581 of CM060254.1, read as the reverse complement.
GTTACAGTTATGAAAGATTATACCATACAATGTCACTATGATACGCTGCACAAAGCAATGTATTTTGATTTCACTGGAAATTAAAGAAGCTATGGAATCTCAACGAAAGGAAAGGACTTTTCAACTTCAAGAAGTTATGGAAAGTGCAGAATTACCTTAGAAGAAACTAACTGGTGGGATTACAACAGAGGTTGCACCATATAGGACTGAGCAAAAGAGTGGATTGGCTTGTAGCAGAGTACTGGAACAAATGAAAGAAATGCAGAAGCACCCATTTTCTTACACTGGATTCTGCATCAACCTTCATTATGTGGAAAAGCTGCAGAATTGGAACACGTAATGAGCATTGATATCAAGTGTGCAAGAAAAGAAGTGCCAAGTGTCCGGACAGAATCATAAAAAGGTACATTTCACTGGACAGAATCATAAAAAGGTACATTTCACTGTGGTACGGTTTACTATTGCACATTTTCACAGCTTGTCAGTATATTTTTTTTTCAGTGCTGTTAAAAATATTTTTAATATAACTTAAATATTGAGACTTTATTAAGATGACATTTTTTTTTTACTGTTTGAGATTTCCATTGAAAATAAAATACTCTTCTATTTCCTCCATTATATTACATTTGTGATACTGAGGGTTTTTTGTCAGTGTTCTAGGAAAGATGCTTCTAGTTAATGTGTTTTGTGTAATAATTTATTCCGGTTTCCAGTTTCCTCCTTTTATTCTTGGGCATTTAAGTTGCCTAATTCTAGGCATTGCTGCTGAATCAGAAAACCATAAAAAGGACACGTGACCCTCAAGAACTTGTGCCAAAGAATGTTCTTATTCCTTACAAAGTTTCATTAGAATTGGACAAGGTCTAAAAACAAAAGCGTGATGGTACGCCATCATCCGGATATGAAACCCTCCAGGGGACAACGAGTGTGATAATGGAATATTAGTGTGACTAATAATAATAATAATAATAATGATAATCCTATTTTTAAAGTAAATAATGTGTTTAATAGTTTTCTTCCCACACAGAGTTTTGGCAGCTTGTGATGAAGGGTTCCCTGCAGAGAATGCAAGCAAACCCTTGGCATCGCTCCCCTTCATCCAGCTTGCTCTCATTAAAGAGTTACATTTCTAGGCAGAATAACACCATTTTCTTTCTTTTCATTTTTTTTTTTTTAACAGTTGATTCCCTGGAGAGCCTGGCCACTCCTGCCCTTCTCTGGCAGATGCCCGGGGTCCTAGCGGTGCAGCAACGACCCCGCCAACGACCCCAACAAAGCGGCACACTCGTAAATCAGGTGACCTGTTTGTGTTGGCAGCCGCTGTTCAGAATCTGTTCTGGCAAAAGAGAGCTGGATTTTCTTTTTCTTTTGTTTTGTGTCGGTCTCACAACGAAAATAATAAATATTGTAATGCAATGAAATATAAAATAGAATGTGTTTAGATGACTACATACAGCTTTTCTTCAAGATTTCCACACTAAAAAAACCTCAAACAGCAATTATGTTCAAATGCCATTGTATTTATTGCTTGCACCTTCCTTTTGTCTTTATATAATGTTTACATTGAGAGTGGTGCACGGTTCGGTGACTGTGATAGTGATGTCCTTATTCTAATCAAACTGCCAGTATGTGGAGCATACAGTATGTAGGGCAGCAGTGTGGAGTAGTGGTTAGGGCTTTGGACTCTTGACCGGAGGGTTGTGGGTTCAATCCCAGGGAGAAGACACTGTTGCTGTACCCTTGAGCAAGGTACTTTACCTAGATTGCTCCAGTAAAAAAAAAAAAAAAAAACTGTATAAATGGGTAATTGTATGTAAAAATAATGTGATATCTTGTAACAATTGTAAGTCGCCCTGGATAAGGGTATCTGCTAAGAAATAAATAATAATAAATAAAATAATAATAATGTACAATGTGATCTTCCAACTGCTGGCCCATCCTATTCTACACGTAGAAAGGGTGAGCAGGTGGGTATAGCCATTGTGTCGTGTGATTTAAATGGCATGTGGAAATCTATTCAGTACTATGCAGTTAGACAGGAAAACACAGATAGAGAAACAAGAGAACACAAAACTGCAGCAACAGAACCCAGAACCGCTCAACATAATAGCAAATACTATAAAAGCAATGGAATGGCAAGCACATATATCAAATTACATGTCAATCTATGTGCTCTTTAATTACAAACTAAAACAGGCACTATAAATCGAACAGTAATACACATACTCGTCCCTCCACCAGCCTGGCTTCAGTGATTCAGCACGCCTCGTCCCTCCACCAGCCTGGCTTCAATGATTCAGCACGCCTCGTCCCTCCACCAGCCTGGCTTCAGTGACTCAGCACATCTCGTCCCTCCACCAGCCTGGCTTCAGTGACTCAGCACGTCTCGTCCCTCCACCAGCCTGGCTTCAGTGACTCAGCACGCTTCGTCCCTCCACCAGCCTGGCTTCAGTGACTCAGCACGTCTCGTCCCTCCACCAGCCTGGCTTCAGTGATTCAGCACGCTTCGTCCCTCCACCAGCCTGGCTTCAGTGATTCAGCACGTCTCGTCCCTCCACCAGCCTGGCTTCAATGATTCAGCACGTCTCGTCCCTCCACCAGCCTGGCTTCAGTGACTCAGCACGTCTCACATTGTACAGAAATAGCAGCTCGGTATTAGTGTCAAATCTCCCACTTATCTCCGTCTTCTTGTTTACATTAATTTTGTATCGTTTCATGTTTGAGTCCTCACATCCCGATGACTTTTGAAGTGTCAATAGACCTCTTAGAATCATGTCTAGAATCATATCCCCTCACAACACTCTGCCACCAGCAACTAATCATTTTCTCTCCAATGTATCATTCATGCAATTTGGTTTTCAATTCTTACAAGCGTATTGTAAGTCATTCAATTTAAGCTCAGCCTGGTTCATTGCAATCAGTTCTCTACTAAAGACTGCTGCAAGATGATTCTGGTTAGTTCCACACAAGGGCTTTTTGTGTCATCAGTGTGAGATTAATCGTCAGAGAGTAACACTCATAGGAGTATGTCTCACCTTCTACACCTGTGTGAGTTTCCCTGTAATAAAAACAAACCTCAGACTCCTTGCATCTAGTTATCAAAAGCAATGAATTCAACCAGCCCATCACAACATAATCGTCAACAGGGAAGCTCTCAGCTCTCAAACCGTTTTAGCTTTAGTCGCACACTGATGATGCAAAAAGCCCTTATGGGGAACTGTGGCAAAGTGGTAAGTAGTGCACAGGTGTAGAGGTGATGCAGTGCTCAATACAACAACAAACAACAAAGTACTGGTGAAATGATGATGTTTATTTATAATCCAAGTGTCACTTGACAACAGCAATAATAAAGGAGGACCGGCAATACACAACAATGTGCATTGCTCAGTTAAATAAACACAGGGTTCAGTCCCAAAATAATAAACACAGTATAAACACACACAGAACACAAACACGATCCAGAGTGACTGCTGAAGTGGAAGTGGTGCCATACAATTTATTAGTGAACACGAGTGCAGTGAAGTCCGGGCTGGGTGTTGGCCTTAAGTGACAGCTTCCGGATTGTGTTAACAAACAGAAACAGTTAGACTGACAAACAAAACACAATAACACTCACGATTATTAATTACATCCATTTTCCCACGGGTCCTTTCAGTAACCAACCAAAGGAACAGATCTCTGGGCCACTTCCCCTAAATACCCTCCGTCACACACTCTTTCAGTGGCGCGGCCAATTATGTATCCTCCAATCCGTGACTGACACATCGCCTACCGCATTAAGGCTATGACTTCTGGTATCATGGCCCCGCCCCCTTCCTGGATGTCCGGCTTCCGACTGACCCTGGAATAAACTGCCAAACCATCCATTACAGGGCACTCTGCTCTGGTTACACCATGCCCTCACAGGTCGGGACGGAGATTGTTGACTAGGATTCATTCGCTCTCTGTCACATATCCCACCACTCAGAGTGGAGCCGAAGGAACACTTGGCTGAATCTACTTTCCCCATTCACCCCCCTCCCAGGAAAAGTAATCCGCATTTTGGTGATCTTTCCCTGCATGGTGTGTCATAAAATACCACCGAGTTATCCGGGCGTTGCTATCCTTCATCGTGCTTAACCATCTGAGTGGGGCGTGGTCAGTGACGAGATTGAACAAATGACCCAATAGGTAGTAGCGTAAGGTCTGAGTGGCCCATTTAATGGCCAGACATTTCTTCTCTATGATGAAATAGTTACACTCCCGGGGGAGCATCTTTTTACTTATATAGAGGATGTTCTACTCCGTCGACCTGCTGGGACAAGACTGGGACATCCAAAGCGTCAGTGTGGAGGATGAATTCCTTATCAAAATCTGGTGTGATAAGGGTGGGGGCTTGGCAGAGCCTTTGCTTAATGGTATCAAATGCCCCCTGACATTCTCCTGTCCATTTAATTGAATTTGGTGCACACTTTTTAGTGAGGTTCACTGAAGGGTTAACCACTGTGGCATACACAGTGATAGATCATTGGTAATAACCAGCCAACCCCAAGAGAGAACTCACCTGGGACTTGGTTTTTGGGATTGCCGAGTCCATCAAAGCACTTTGGTGGTGACGGGTTTAACCTGTTCATGTCCCATAATAAACACCAAATATTGTATTTCTTTGATGGCAAATGCACATTTACCCAAGTTCGCTGTCAGCCAGGATACCCTCAGAGACTGCAGGAGGAACGTAAGCCTTACCATATGCTCTCACCAGGTGGAGCTGTAGATCACCACATCATCAATATACGCTGCTGCAGACTCACGATGTGACCGTAAGACCTGGTCCATTAGCCTCTGAAAGGCAGCGGGTGCACCATGTAGCCCAAACGGCATGGTTGTGAAATGAAACAGACCATCAGGGGTAGAAAATGCAGTTTTCTCACATGATCTGCGGGTTAAGGGGATCTGCCAGTATCCCATCGTCAGGTCCAAAGTTGAGATGAACCTAGCCATTCCCAGTCTGTCGAGGAGCTTGTCGAACCAAGGCATGGGGTAGGCATCGAACTTGGCAATAGCATTTACCTTACGGAAATCAACGCAGAAGAGGTTGGCGACTATCACAATTGGACTACACCACTCGCTCCTGGAAGGCTCAATCACCTCAAGTTCAAGCATCGCCCGCACCTCTTTGCTGACACCACTTCGTTGACTTTCCGGGATCCGGTAAGGTCTCTCTCAAACCGTGGTACCCGGGGGAGTGATAATGTCATATTCAACAAGATTAGTCTTGTTGAATCTTGTGATAATCTCTCTCCCAATCTGTAAGGGCGCTGTTTAACAAGAACAGAGTGCCTCGTACTGGTTGGTCTGGCAGTTCATTCCAGGGTCAGTTGGAAGCCAGCCAGCCAGGAAGGGGGCGGAGTCACAATGCCCAAAGTCATCGCCCTAAAGCGGTACGCGATGTGTCAGTCATGGATTGGAGGAGACGTGACTGAACTAGATATCGCAGAGGGCGTGACTAAGGGTATAATTGGATGGGACGATGTAATCTGTTCCTTTGATGTGGTTATGAGAATGACCGAGAAAGGAAACAGACTGTGATAAGCGTTTTGTGAGTGTTAAGTGTTTTGTTTGTTTCTAACTGTCTGTGCTTGTCATTATAGAAGGCTAACCTCCGGGAACTGTAGCTAAACCGCCAGCAATTAAACCCGGACTCCACTTCACCATTGTACACGAATAAGAGCACTCACTCTGGACTTGTGACCGTGTTGTGTTTGTGTGTGTCTTGTTTAGTGTATTATTATTTCAGCACTGAACCTTGTGGTTTGCCTGAGTGATACACATCATTGTGTAGAGCCAGGTATTATTATTTGTCAGCAAAAGAAGGAGCTGCTTTTTCACCGTGAACTGTCTCGTGTCGATCATTCCTGAGCACCACATCACCACTGCACCTGTGCACTATGAACCACTTTGTCACAACACCCTATTTATTCAGCTTAACCTGTTCTTGAGAAAAGCTGCATGCAAAATAAAATAATCAATGTTTGATAGGACTTTGTGAATAAGGCCCAACCTTCCAAAATAATGTGCAATAGAAAGGACTGCTCTGTAGAAGTGCTGTTTCATTTGGTTTCGGGACACCCTGGACCTGCTCCATTATTCAAAGCATAAAAACGCCAGACATTCGAGGTGCTGCTGGCATCAAAGCCACCCCAAAAACCACTTCCAGTTCTGAGCTTACAGACTCTTATTAAATCAAAACAACAGGCCTGGCTTTTATTGCGCTTGTAAAAGGAGCCCACAGCCGCTCGCATACGGAGCAAATAACAGAAGCATCCAAATAACGCAGTAAACAAGCAAGCTTTTAATGTAACTGGAACTGACAGACAGACTGGGCTGCAGAACAAGAGCTCAACAAGCTGAAGGAAAGGAGTGTCTAACCAACTAGGGTATGTGTTAGCAAATCACAGATCCAAGCAGCAAGGACTTGAACCTCCACAATGAGACTGCTGTACACGGGACATATTGCAATATGCCATCCCATATACACATTACAACCTTAAAGCTGTTACACATGGCGTGATTCAAAAGTAGAACAGGAGAAAACGCCCAGGTACCAAACCACAACAAACACCCAAGGCTAGCAAAGCTATCTACTGCAAATCTTCATTAGCCCTTTATTATAAAAGCTACTTAGACTACATGCAAGCCCCTACATTCAAATCTGAGTTCTTTACTTCTGGTTTGCTAGCTTGATTGGGTGCTCTTTTCCTTTCTAAAAAAAAAGGCACCATTGATTATTTGGCTTAAATAGCTGTGAGATTCCAGCCCTGAGGCTCTGAATTCAGAAGCTTGTAACTAGTCTGATTTCTTTGTCTTATTTCATTTGTTTGGAATTGTATTTTGAATTCTTTTTCCTTTCAGAACATTTTTTTAAATAGCTTTGAGACGCTACACCTTTTCATTGTGCATTTCGCTACTTTAATACTAGCACAGGTGAAGGTAGACAATAGAAAAGCCAAGTTATCAAATTGAAAGGTAACAGCTCTGATGCATTGCATTGCTTTTTTCTGTAGTTTGAACACTAAACAAGGATACACCACCCCGCTCTTGCAGTGCAAACTGATTCTCAGCCTCAGAACCTTGGATTACCTGCACCATTGAGTTAAAGAAACAAGTTGAAAGGAAACTGCAACGTTACCTCTACAACTCTTGCTAAGGGGTTCAAACCTTTTTACTGCATGTTAACTGTTTACTGCAGTGCATAGTATTTTTTCAATTTTCCTTCCATATTCAAAGTTTTTGTTGTGAAAAAATACCACTAAAAAGACTTCATTAGTATGAGCACCACCGGTTAACCTCATTAGCATGAGTAGGGCCCTGTGAAAATCACAATTTAACGGACTGCGTGAAATTAGCCCAATACCACGATTTTTACAATATTCTTAAGAAATAAAAATAATATCATAATTATTTGTATTTCATACAAACAAACAAAAAAAATTACATTGATGATTCTGTACAGCTCTGCTATGTGCCTGCGTGTAATATTCGCCATGCACACAGTGCTGTGCAGTGATTATGTCATGTGTCTATATGCAATCTAAGCAGGAAATTAAAATACTACACACTGTAAACAAAAAAATGGATGTCTCTAAAATGGCTAAAAATGTGTCTGCAGCAGATCACGTACAGCAGTATCCAGCAGGAGTTTTACACAGTGATGGAGGTAAGCTCTTCTGTACGTCCTGCAACATTACTCTAGATCACTACCGAAACTAGTCTGTTGACAGCAAGTATTCACTGAAAGATAAAGGCGGAAATCCAGAGCAGTACTGCGACTGCTTTACTTGCAAAGAAACAAAAAATGGTGAGTCCATATTCCAAAAGCCCACTTAATATATTTTGACCTGACAGAGGCGTTTGTTTGCGCAAATATCCCTTTTGAAAAAATTGGACAACCAAAAGTTATGGAAATTCTTCAGACAGAGTGTAGCAAATGGTGAAATGGTGTACATAATAAAAGACTATTTTATATTGAAACAAAATTATTTTAGCTTATTTTCTTTTTCCTGTAGCCCAATTAACACAAAATAGATCATGGTGCTGCATTGTCTCGTTATGATACTAAAACTACCCTTCTGCACACATTTTACAGAAATAAATCATTTTTAAATGTACATAGAACATTTTACAGTGTACGCATGGCCTCAGGAAAAATACATAGCCTACCTCCTGCTTTTCTTTTCAAATCAATTAAAGACTTCAAATTCAGAATACAAAGGCTACCTGTAATATGGTTTCTTCATAGGATGATGAACTCCACACACAAAGTGAACTCCCAGTCTCCATGTTGCTTGGGTCAGGAGAACAAACCTGCACAGATGAGCCCCTCTCTGTAGATCACTGCCTGCCTCCCCCTGCACAGATGAGCTCCTCTCTATAGCACTGCCTGCCTCCCCCTGCACAGATGAGCTCCTCTCTGTAGCACTGCCTGCCTCCCCCTGCACAGATGAGCCCCTCTCTGTAGATCACTGCCTGCCTCTCCCTGCACAGATGAGCCCCTCTCTATAGTACTGCCTGCCTCTCCCTGCACAGATAAGCCCCTCTCTGTAGATCACTGCCTGCCTCTCCCTGCACAGATGAGCCCCTCTCTGTTAGCCTCTCTGATTACAATTAACCCTTTCAGGACCAAGCACTTTTTGGCTATAGTTGACTTTCTTCCTATAAAAGTTCACAAAAAATCAATTTTTTACAGTACCATCTTGAAAATGGTGTCCTTTTTTCAGAATAATGGGGAACATTATAAAGTACTTCAGAAACCATACAAACTTTTCGCTTTTTATTTTTTCAACACAATATATATATATATATATATATATATATATATATATATATATATATATATATATATATATATATATATAAAGTAATTTTTATTTTGTATTCTGCTTAGAGATACATGTATAAAATTGTGTTATTCTATGACCCGAGGGACCTTACATATTGATGTTTGGGTAGATTACAAGACATTGTTTCACCTGAGCGATTGCAATGATATAATATACGTTTATTCTCAGGGTCTTTATAAGCAATAATGGACACTACTCTCAATTTATTTTCTCAAAATTAATATTAGTTACTCATTTCATTATTATCAGTAATAAGGAAAAAAACGTACCTGACACATTTAGATCATGAAATAGTATCTGCTTATATCCACTCGTTTCTTGATATTATAAATGTCAAGACGATTATTAAGAAGTGGAAGGTGTATGGCACCACCAAGACCCTGCCTCGATCAAGCCGTCCCTCCAAACTGGATGACCGAGCAAGAAGGACACTGATCAGAGAGGCTACCAAGAGGCCAATGGCAACTTTGCAAGAGCTAGAGGCTTTTATGGCCAAGACTGGTCAAAGTGTGCATGTGACAACAATATCCCAAGCACTTCACAAATCTGGCCTGTATGGTTGGGTGGCAAGAAGGAAGCCATTACTCAAGAAAGCTCATCTTGAATCCCGTTTGAAGTATGCAAAAAAACACTCAGGAGATTCTGTAGCCATGTGGCAAAAAGTTTTGTGGTCTGACGAAACTAAAATTGAACTTTTTGGCCTAAATGCAAAGCTTTATGTTTGGCGCAAACCCAACACAGCGCATCACCCAAAGAACACCATCCCTACTGTGAAACATGATGGTGGCAGCTTCATGTTATGGGGATGTTTCTCATTGGCAGGGACTGGGGCACTTGTCAGGATAGAAGGGAAAATAAATGGAGCAAAGTACAGAGAAGTCCTTGAGGAAAACCTGCTGCCCTCTGCAAGAAAGCTGAAACTGGGACCGAAGTTCACCTTTCAGCATGACCACGACCCAAAGCACACAGCCAAAACTACACTGGAGTGGCTCAGGAACAAAAAAGTAAATGTCCTTGAATGGCCCAGTCAGAGCCCTGACCTAAATCCAATCAAAAATTTGTGGCATGACTTGAAGATTGCTGTCCATTAACGCTCCCCAAGGAACTTGACAGAGCTACAGTTTTGTAAAGAAGAATGGTCAAATATTGCCCAATCTAGGTGTGCAAAGTTGGTAGAGACTTATCCCAACAGACTCACAGCTGTAATTGCTGCCAAAGGTGCTTCCACCAAGTATTAACTCAGGGGGGTGGAGACTTATCCAATTATGATCTTTCAGTTTTATATTTTTTATATATAATTTTTTTCTCATAAAAACTTTTTTCCCCTTAACAGTGTGGAGTATGGTGTGTAGATAAGTGGAAAAAATCATCATTTAAATGCATGAAACTCTGAGGCACTGACACAACAAAATGTGAAAAAGTTCAAGGGGGGGTAGACTTTCTATAGGCACTGTACATCAGATTTACAGTGTTTCTTCTTTTTTTATTAGCTCTAAACAAGTTCCTGCAATGTTTTGTTTCTGCTTTTGTCTCTGCGGACTGAACCACACGGTTCACACAGGAACGCCTTACCATTCAACTAAACAACAAGCTCTGTAGTGGAGAGGCAGGTACATGTCTCATGCTGATGTCAGTGTTATTAACTCATCAGCCGCTAGGAGGTGTACAATACCTTTATAAAAGGATGACCTGCAATAAGGATTTCGCCCACAACGTGTTTCATACATTTATAAGTGTGATAAAGAGAAAAAGGATCGATGTTTTAAATCTCTCTCCCAATCGGAAAGAGCGCTGTGTAAGGTCGGTGGTATGCTGCCTCCCAGATGGACTGCTTTGATGGTGGGCGGAAACCGAAAGGTGACCATATTGGGGAGCGCCAGTAGTTGCACATACCTGGAAAGATTCTATTGCAATCAGCTGCGGGGCGCCCCCCCTATTGGAGAAACCATGGTGACGGGTTGATTGCAGGGAGGACTTTGTGGGTACAAAAGGGAAGCAGCTACATCAGTACGCCACCTTGCGCTGACGAACGTAAACAGACGGCCGGAGCCTGTAGCATTTGTTTTGTTTTTTGTTTCTTGTTTCTCTATTTTGCAGAGGAGGATTGAGCGTCGCGGAGCTGGGGCTGAGGGACCCACAGACACACCAGAGCACCTCCCTGCACTATCACCATTGCATGCACTGAGAGCACTGGATCGGCACGATCCCTTGGATTATTTGTGTTATTATTATTATTATTTTTGGGTTTGCAAAGCCTTCTCTGCCTGCCTATGCCAATTGTGCTTTAATGTATAAAACACTAGAGCCATTTTCTGTTCTCAAACTGGCCTGTGTTGAAGGGTGGCCAATAGCAACAGGCCCCAAACGCAAAGGCATCAGGTAGCAGGGAGGATTAGAAGGCTGGGAGAGGCTTAAATCTGCTGCCAGGATCCAGTGTCACTGGGCCCGAGAGGCAGCTGCACATTGCCCTGTTTGTGATAGATAAAACCAAGCACCCCACATCCCTCCCCATCCTGTCACCCTCAGTTCACAATGAACAAGCCCCCACACGCCTCGGCCTGTTTAGAGACTGCTGAGAGCTCTTCGGACCCAGCCACACTCAGTGCTCAGTGACTATTAATACACAGCCACAACAACAGACACTACCTATTAATACTCCATATCACTTGGTTTCTTGAATACAGGACACCTCATGCTGTACCGTATATTTAGATAGTTTGCTCCATATGTTTAGCCCCCATTATACTAAAATATAGACAGCGCTAACTATTTATAGGCCGAACTCTTACTCAGTTTTTAAATTCATCTCAAGATTTCATGTGCTGTAATATATACCGTGTGTGTGTATGTGTGAACATGCTATAAATATTACACACATTTACAGTGGTACATGTAGGCCAAGTACTGACACCTTCTATTATTTCAATATTACTCTCTCGACTAGGATGCAGTAAACTAGGTGGAAACATCAAGTCTCTTGGTCTGTCTCCAGTTCTGAATCCAATCAAGCAGAATATATATATCCCTCCAAGCTTCTCTCAAAAACTATCCAGCAATGTTTGCAATCATTTAGAGTGCTTCTGGGTTCTGATGCTCCCAGTGTTTGCTCCAGGACTTACAGACAGGGGGTCAATGTGGCCCCCTCTCAATTTTAGGGGGGCATTTTCTTCAGTGAGGGGGCCAATATGTTTGATGATTCAGAACCAACCACCATTTCTTATTTTTGTTTGTTTTAAATATGCCAGCAGAGTTTACTGACCTTTTGTTTCTGAAGAACAAAAAATAAAACTGTAAAGCTGTAGATATAACCAAGGTGTCTCTACAATACTCAGTCACTTTTGGGGACAATATTGGGAAATGTGTCACAGTGATGCTGGTGTATCACTGAGTAGAGGACATTCATTGTACCAGATCACATTAGAACAGGGGTTTTCAATCTTTTTAAGCTGCATACCCCTTTCCCAAAAATGTAGTCCACCGCGTACCCCCATCTGAGATAGAGTCATAACAAAATGAAAACAGAAAAAAAAGGTCTGTACAATAACATGATACCACAAAACACACAAGCCTTGGAGTGTGTGATGGATACAATTCTAAAAGTTACAGTATTATGGCGTAAAAATATATATTTTATATTTACTTTTGGATAAAAATAGTCCCTCAAACAGGTTTCTAGTTGTTGGAAACATCAACATCATTTTATTGTAATTACTAATTAATTAAAATTAACGAAGCCTCCGTGCTAGCCTCAAATCACTCAGAAATGACACAGGACTATTCCATGATAGCAAATGGCAATCATGTATTTTTATTGATGATAAAATTACAGAAAAAAGGCAAAGAAAAGTTCACTATCCACGCATCTCTACAGCTGACCTCATTACAAAAACATATTATTGGCAATTTTAAATTCTTGGTGTCCAAAACGTACAGTACTGATGCTAATTAAAAAATAATAATAAAACGCTTACCTAGTATCAGTGTGATGGATGTCCCTGCTTGTGACCACACAAATCACTGATGATGGCAGGGAAATTGGAGAGATCTTCAGTCTCAAGACATTTTTGGCGTTTTTAATCTCTGACGTTATTTCGTCTTGATCGCCCTTTGCTTGTAATGTAGTATTGAGCCAACAATCCATATTTTTTCACTGAATTGAAAGCTAAAAACTAATATGTAAATTAGTCATATGTGCACTGAATGCTCTGTCACAGCACATCAGTCTGGTGTTAGCGATTAAATGTTGATTACATGAGAAAAGTTTGCAGTAGATTGGCAAGTGGTACTAAATAAAATGCGTTGTCCGCCATTTCAGAATTTTTCTCACGTACCCCAGTTTAAAAACCACTGCATAGAAGAAACCACATTACCAACAGATACAGTTTAATACTCATATTTAATTGCCATTGTCCTGACTGGTAAATTCTTACCTTCCAGCTGCCCTTTTACTTTGACAATTTCCATATGAAAAATGGCATGTTTTTCTTGACATTTTTCATTCTTAGCCCCCATGTAAATATTTTGGACAGTTTTCAAAACAATTTTTGCTTCATTTTTATAACACACGTTGGTGTTGTTGATATGATAAACGCGTATCTGCTTCAGGTACTGTATTTAATTTTTTTCAAGGTTAAACAATGGCCCATGTTACACAGAACGCTAAAAATAAAATGTCAAATATACTGTATGTATTTCGTTGGATTTGCTATATTTTAACATATTTTAATACTGCACATAATGATATGGTTTTGAAAATGCTACTTACCAAAACCCAAACTGCATGTGAACTGTATTACATAATAACTTCCTTTATTCCGATTCCAGTGGTGTTTCCTCAATGCAAGATGTATTGTAGGCATATATACAGTGCTGTACTTAACACATACTGAATCATTTTGGCCCTGAATTTTAGCATTTTTTGTCCTAGAAAAAGACGAATTTCACATATTTTATACCGTTACCGTAGGCTACTTTTTTTTTAATCAATGATGGGGTTTTCGTTTCACAAATCTACTGCACTTTGTCTATAAACTCTACTGTAGTACGCAGAAGTACACATTTCTCCCATTCACTTGCTAGGTCACTCCACAGCTCCAAACATCAGACAGATATTTTGTATAGCAAATAGATAAATTTACAGCGGATGAATTTCACAGTATTTTTAAGCACATATATTTTTAAGCAAATATAATAGCCTACATTTCAATAGTCACTGCCGAAGCTGATTACTTATTCTTCCAGAAGTAATGGTCGGGTGTAACAGGGATACAAGGTTATATTTGCGCCGGGTCATGTTGTTAACAAGCCTGATGTCGTCCAGGCTTTACTGTGAAACTGCCTGTAACCAGGGAGGGTGTGAGCGCATTCTACTGGACTGGAGAATAAAAACACGGGAGTTTAATGATGAAAACGCACATGTAAACAAACAAGTAAAAAAGATTAGCCTGTCGTCAGACATGTCATGTTTATACAACATGCATTAATTTTGTCATGTTTATACAACATGCATTAATTTACTGCGTATTGGTATTGCATCTGGTCTGGGAAGGGGGACACACGGGCGCGTTAAGAGAAATTCAACGGGACATTTTTTATTTCAGGGGGCATAGCGTGAACACTGTGCTCCAATATTCACTTATTATAGATTTATCTCTATCTGTCTCTACCTGTTTTTCACCTTGTCTGGAGAATTCTAACTGCCAGATTTCCTCACTCAAACCATGTGACAATATGACCTTCCAACTCTGCTGGACCAACTGCTCTATGAAGCTCATGCCATTCCTGCGATCAGCCAAGCTGCCCTTCTATATGCCTTCTCACGTGCTGGGATGTATTTTGAATACATATATAGAAAGAATTTCAGGAAGTAGTAACAGTAACTCAGACAGCTATCTGAAGTGCAGGACCCTCACGTGTGTCTCTGGTAGTAACAGTAACTCAGACAGCCATCTGAAGTGCAGGACCCTCACGTGTGTCTCTGGTAGTAACAGTAACTCAGACAGCCATCTGAAGTGCAGGACCCTCACGTGTGTCTCTGGTAGTAACAGTAACTCAGACAGCCATCTGAAGTGCAGGACCCTCACGTGTGTCTCTGGTAGTAACAGTAACTCAGACAGCCATCTGAAGTGCAGGACCCTCACGTGTGTCTCTGGTAGTAACAGTAACTCAGACAGCCATCTGAAGTGCAGGACCCTCACGTGTGTCTCTGGTAGTAACAGTAACTCAGACAGCCATCTGAAGTGCAGGACCCTCACGTGTGTCTCTGGGGCGCCAGGTGCTTTGGCTGCTAATTGACACAGACATAACCTGCCTCCTAATCTCACACCAGCAACAACAAAACCTGAAGATTACTGAGCAGCACCAGACAGAGGCTGCAATCAGGGACCATCTGTCTGGCAGGGCTCAGCCAATCACAGGGGAGCTGACAGGTCTGATCCATCCTGATTGGCTAGGATCCCATGCCGAAATCCCCCAAAGCTCTCCTAATCTGGGCAGATCAACCAGGGATGAGATTGCAGCTTGGCCGATCAGTGCGCTCAGGCGTGCCTATTGATTTGTAATTAGGGAGGCATTAATACCTCTCACAGCACCACGTTCAAATCACAGTGATTGCAGCAGACCCAGAGAAACTACAGCAGCATGCTGGCACTAGAAATACTGTAGTTGTCTAAAGAGGGAAGAGGGAAGGGAGAAGGGAGAAGACAGAAGAGAGAAGAGGGAAGGGAGAAGACAGAAGGGAGAAGACAGAAGAGAGAAGAGGGAAGGGAGAAGGGCCATCAGACTGCCTAGCTACACTGGAAGAACCAGAGGAAGTGGTTTCTGGACAGGAAGCACCAGTTTATTATCTCTACCTCCCCAGGAATGTGTGATGGGTCCGCAGAGGAGAATCTGGGAGCCACCTGTTGAGAGAGTCTGGGGGGGGAGAGGGCATGGGTCCCAGGTCAAGGAAATACATACAATAATTGAAAAAATACTGGGACATAGGCAGAACACCTAGGCAGGAGCATTTGATGCCTATCTTAATGACATGGTTTATTTAGATTTCCAGAAATCTTTTGACAAAATCATGCATAAAAGATTAATTATCAAACTGAACGCAGTAGGGATTCAAGGAAATGCATGCACATGGATTTCTCTCTGCCTCGCTTCTCCCACGCAACTCCACTGCTCTGCTCACTCCACTGGCTCCCAATCACCACTCGCATCCAGTTCAGTTCCAGTTTGACCAGACTGCACCCAGCTACCTCCAGACCCTCATCTCTCCCTACACCATCACGCGACCTCTCCGCTCCTCCTGCACTAGAAGACTGGCTGTACCTCCTCTACGCTCCCCTGCCTCCAGAGCCCGCACCTTTGCCCCGCAGTGGTGGAATGACCTACCCACGGATATCAGGACTGCCCAGTCCCTGAACACTTTTCGGCGCCTCCTCAAGACTCACCTCTTCAGACAGCACCTGTAGAACTCCTCTTTTTCCTCTGGACACTTTATCACTCTTCCTTAATGCGCTTTACTTGCTGTTATCTGCTCCCTATTTTACTGCATTTAATCCTGTACTTTAGAGTACTGTAATCTGCCACAAGTGTTATTTAATCTGTAGTATTTTGCATTTAATTATATCCTGATGTAACTATCACTGACACTGTTATCTGCACTGTTATTGAATCATATTTTGTCATATACTTGTACTTGCTAGAACTGAAGTCAATGTATCTTATCTTGCTCTTAATTGTATTAATACTTGTACTATGATTCTTGAAATGTATTTTTGTTTACGACTGTAAGTCGCCCTGGATAAGGGCGTCTGCTAAGAAATAAATAATAATAATAATAATAATAATAATAATAATAATAATAATAATAATAATAATGTAGAAAACAGACAGTACTGATAAGAGGAGAAACCTCAAAATGGAGCGAGGTAACCAGTGGAGTACCACAGGGATCAGTATTAGATCCTCTGCTATTCCTAATCTACATTAATGACTTAGATTCTGGTATAGTAAGCAGATGACTGAGGTAGTATTTAATTTTCAGTGTCCAAGGTTTGTTTTGTTTAAATATTTATTTTCGCTCTGTGAGCAGTGTTTTTTTTGTTACAAATATTTATTTTATTTCTATTGTAAAAAAACGGCGCCGCAGTGCGCTTTTGCACCCGAGTACTGTCTGTGCAGTTCCTGCTTCTGGCCTGACGTCACCACCCTCAGACGCCCTGTCCCACACCAATACAGAAGAATTGGGTGGAACATTTACAGCAAAGAAATGTGTTTCTGCAGTGGTAACTGACACGACTGACACAGCATTATCAGTATCAGTATCAGTATCAGTATCAGTATCAGTGTCAGTATCATTATCATTTTCAGTGTCAGTATCAGTATCATGCATTTCATTTCATTCATTAATTCTGTGTACATTATCCATCTACTAGGCACAATCCTGCCGACATGTGTCTGTTTGGCCCTCAACTTCCTGTTTGACCTGGTAACGTTCCCTTTGAAACCAGATCACCAAGACACCCAGCGCCATTGGAATTGTATCCGGGAGTTGTTTGTCTATCAGTTTGACTACATCAAACTTTACTGTTGCCATGAGACAGACTTCATTTAAAATTCTAGTCAATTTGTTCTTGTTTAACCAGGATAAGACCCAAGTCTGGTCCTAGAAAATAACACATCCCACAATCAGACCAGTTAGAAACACATGACAATGCAAGACTCGGTACAATACAACACTTTCTAAAATAAGTATCAATAGAAAAAACTGTCTCCAATTGAACAGGGTCATTCCAGCTCAAGTGGACCCATTTGTGTGAAGGATTTGGCAAATGCATATGGTTCAATGCCACATGAACTTGTTTGGGCAGCATTTTATGTTTTCAGTGTACCGATGACAATAACAAATTTAGTGAAAGCCTACTTTGGAGATATGCAATTTTGTTTTTCAACTTAAGAATTCAGCACTACATGGTCAAATTAACCAATAACATTGAATGGGCACGAATGCAATTCAAGTCCACTAAAATCAAGGAGCATCTCTATAATTAAAGGTAAAGTAATAGATAAAATGTTCTACATTAATGGTGAGGCAATACCTACGGTGTCTGAGAAGCCAGTGAAAAGTCTTGGGAGATGGTATGACGGGGATCTAAAGGACACAGTTCGTGTGGGAGAAGTTAGACAACAAGCAGCGGAAGGGTTGAAGAGCATAGACAGCAGCGCTTTACTGGACAAACTGAAACTCTGGTGCTTTCAGTTTGGTCTACTGCCAAGGCTGCTGTGGCCACTGACTGTAAACGATGTTTCTTTGACAACAGTTAAGAAGCTGGAAGCTTTAATCAGTTCATACATCAGGAAATGGTTGGGAGTTCCACGCTGCCTCAGCAGAGTGGGACTTTATGGTAAAGGAATACTGCAGCTGCCAGTCTCTGCTCTAACGAGGAGTTTAAGTGCGCCAAGGTCCGACTGGAAATTACATTAGAAGATTCACGCGACAAATGCTTAAGGGAGGCAGCACCTGTGTTGAAAACTGGAAGAAAGTCTGTGGCAAAGAAAACCGTGGAAGATGCAAAGGCTGCCCTTCGAATTGGTGATATCATGGGGCAAGTTCAGCATGGAAGAGGGGGTCTTGGTCTCAGTTCAGCTCCTCCTACATGGCACAAGGCAACCCCAGCTCAACGGAGGAAGCTTGTAGTCAACGAGGTGCAAAAGCAGGAGGAGAGGATGAGGTGCGTAAAGGCAGTTTCCCAGGCCAAGCAGGGAGAATGGATGAGATGGGAGAGTGTGGAAAAAACACAAGATCGGCTGGCAAGACCTATGGACAATGGAACAGAGCAGGATCAGTTTCCTTATCAGATCAACATATGATGTTGTGCCATCACCACAGAACCTAAACCTCTAGGTGGGTGAGGATCCCTCATGTCCTTTGTGTTCATCACCTGCAACATCAAGGCACATTTTGACAGGATGTAAGGTGGGTCTTAGCCAAGGACGGTTTACTTGGCACCATGACCAGGTGCTGCGATGTTTGGCCTTAGCATTGGAAGACAAGCGTAACATGACCAATAAGTTGCCACCAGTTCCATCAAAGTATTTCACACGAAGACTATATTCCTCCATCCAGGAGAGCAACCACCAAGAAAAGGTGTTAAAACCAAGCCTCGCCCAGGATAAATGGAAGCTGCTAGACACTGGAAAATGCTGGCAGATGTTGGTCAACAGCTTATTTTTCCACCTGAGATTGCCACCACTAACCTTTGACCAGACATTGTCTTCTGGTCTGGATCAGCACGCCTTGTTCATCTGATAGAGTTAACAGTGCCATGGGAGGATGCTGTGAATGAGGCGTATGAGAGGAAGAAACTTCGGTATGCTCAACTAGCGGAACAGCGAGGATGGAGAGTCCGGGTTTATCCAGTGGAGGTGGGTTGTCGAGGATTTGTGGCACACTCTACAACCCGGTTTCTCAGAGACGTCGGATTCAGTGATCAAGAGTTGCGTCGCACAGTGAAGAACTTATCTGAAGCAGCAGAGAGGAGCAGCAACTGGCTGTGGTTGAGACGGAAAGAAAGCAGCGCTGATGTATGGTTAAGTAAGCTGGGCTGAGTTGAGTGGGGGACGGAGAAGGGTTATGCAGGGAACCAGAATCACCGTCGAGCTCTCTTGAGGTGTCGTGGGCTAGTCGACGAAACACTGAGGATGGAAGACGCCCACTTTTAGACCCCAGAGATGTACCTTACTAAGTTCAATCCAGATGGTTGTCATGATGATGCGCTGGGGAGACCGCACTGTGGTTGATCCCCGCCGTTGGGTGTGCTGATGCGCTGGGAAGGCAAAATAAGCTGATCCCTGGAGCCAGCATTACACTTCAGCCATCAACACAAAAGACAGAAGGATATCTACATCATCAGATGGAAAGAAACGCAAATGGATGGAGATGCAGATGGATCACATTAGTTTACTGTAAAGCTACGTCTCAGTTGGTGCTTATCTTGGCGAAAGCCAAGTTCAAATCAGCATGAAGTTTAACATCTACTGTAACCTAATGGAAATCATATGTGCAGCTGATGACACACAGAGCACAGTGCTGGAGAAAGGGGTTGAACAGAAGCAAGGGAAGGGCTGAGTAACTCAGAGCCCCATGGCGAGAAGAACAATAGCATCAAGTGAAGCAGGAGGTGGGATCAGAATGTACAGACGAACAAAGACAGGAGCAATGAAGGAATGAAAACTGTATGTAGTCATGTATTATTCTGGTTCGTCACATTTATTTTGCATATCATTATGTTTCAGTCATCACATCTTGGGACTTTTTAAAACTCAGAAATGTAAAGCATCCCTGTGGCCTCAATATAGCTCTCAGAATCAAAACACTAATCTTGTACACCGGAGTGTAACCATTAACCTGCCCCCCCTAAAACACTCTGTGAAGGGGACAGGTTCATGGTTGCACCATCCCATGTACTTTTCCCTGGTGGATGTAAGAAATTACACATTTATCGCATGTTACATTTTTTGTTCTCAGATGCACTTCTCCCTCTCTCGGAGGTGATTTAAACTTTTTTAAAAGTCACCAGGATGGGGGCTCCCGAGTGGCGCATCCGGTAAAGGCGCTCCACGTGGAGTGCAGGATGCTGTGGCCGGAGCTCCCAGGGGCGGCGCACAATTGGCCGGCGTCGCCCGGGGGGAGGGAGGGTTAGGTCGGCCAGGGTGTCCTCATTGGCAACGATGAAATTAAAAAAAAAAAAGTCACCAGGATGTGAGACTGAAACAGAAAATGAGTCCCTGGGCTTTAGGAATGAGCTATGAACATGGGTTGAGGGAACTGAATTTATTTAGCACAGAACAAAGATTTAAGTCTTTAAAATCTTAAAAGCAGCCAATATTCAATGGCAAAACAGAAACCAGGAATAGAGAACACAGTGGAGACAGACTTAGTACAGAGGGTAGGAGGAGCTTCATTACACACAGTGATGAGGGTATGGAATAGGCTACCTAGTTGTTTCTGAATCATTGGGATCCTTTAAGACATGACACCGTTCAGAGATCACTCACCTCCTACTGACAGACCAAATGGCCTCCTCTCTGTTCTATGTTCTCATTGTTATGTTCTCACTGTGATACAAACTGAATTGAAACAACAGAAGAATGCATTGCTCATACCAGTACCAATACCAGTTTCAGTGCTGGATTTCCCAGCGTGTTAAACCTAAAACACTTGGTCTGTGAATGAGGTCTTTAAAGAAATCAATAAAAGCTCCCCTCACCTCTTAAGATGATACCTTCTTCCTCTGTATTCAATCTCAGCTGACCGATTAGGCGAGGGGGCAGCACATTTTCACCATGATAGCATGTTAGCCTTCAGTCTTAAAGGGTTGTGGGATTGTATTTCATCTCCGGCTGTGTCCACGATCATGTTTAATTCTGTGCTCAAGATATTTATAATAAATTATAAAACTGAGCTTGTTCAACTAAAAGAAAACAAAATAATACAAAAAGGACCTGCCATAACACTGTCAAAGAAATGCAGGGCCACCATGGGCAGCCAGGACTGCGCTACTTGGAGGTGAGCAGTCTGCAAAGTATTTAAATTGTTCTGGAGTGATGCAAGGCCATTCCTTAATGACTACCAGCCACTGATTATCCCGCGCTAGAGTTGCATATAATAACATGTTCAGGCAAATTCCTCTTAATAAAGTTCCTGAACTAAAAAAGGAACATTATATACAAAAACTTAAACAGAAGAGCCTAAAGAAGAAAAAACATTTATTTTTGTTGAATTATAAAAGGAAAGCAGACTTTTGAAAATAAAAGTAAGATAAAATGGGCAACACATACCTCCCAGTCATTCTGCATCTGTTATTATACTGAGAGTGTGATCGCTTTCATCTTTGGAGCCAAATCGCTGGTGGGAAACTCACAATGCTAATACTTACCAATGCAAAGCACTGACAGAGAAGAATGGGAGTCCAGCAGCTTGTGAGTAAACTCCCATCACAAACCAGACTCCTATTCCACACACAATGAGTAAACTCCCATCACAAACCAGAGGCTCAGTAGTGATGTGTGTCTTAAAGAGGTAATGGGCAAGGCTTCAAACATAATTCAAACTGTACCATTGAACTGCATTAATTGGAAATGCAAATCTGTATTCACTGCCATTATTATTATTATTATTATTATTATTATTATTATTATTATTATTATTATTATTATTATTATTATTAAGAATTAATATCTTAGCAGATGTCCTTATCCATGGCGACTCACAATTGTTACAAAATACAGTACTGTGCAAAAGTTTTAGGCAGGTGTAAAAAAATGCTGTAAAGTAAGAATGCTTTCAAAAATAGACATGTTAATAGATTATATTTATCAATTAACTAAATGCAAAGTGAGTGAACAGAAGAAAAATCTAAATCAAATCCATATTTGGTGTGACAACCCTTTGCCTTCAAAACAGCATCAATTCTTCTAGGTACACTTGCACAAAGTCAGGATTTTGTAGGCATATAGTCAGGTGTATGATTAAACAATTATACCAAACAGGTGCTAATGATCATCAATTCAATATGTAGGTTGAAACACAATCATTAACTGAAACAGAAACAGCTGTGTAGGAGGAATAAAACTGGGTGAGGAACAGCCAAGCTCAGCTAACAAGGTGAGGTTGCTGAAGACAGTTTACTGTCAAAAGTCATACACCATGGCAAGACTGAGCACAGCAACAAGACACAAGGTAGTTATACTGCATCAGCAAGGTCTCTCCCAGGCAGAAATTTCAAGGCAGACAGGGGTTTCCAGATGTGCTGTCCAAGCTCTTTGAAGAAGCACAAAGAAACGGGCAACGTTGAGGACCGTAGACGCAGTGGTCGGCCAAGGAAACTTACTGCAGCAGATGAAAGACACATCATGCTTACTTCCCTTCGCAATCGGAAGATGTCCAGCAGTGCCATCAGCTCAGAACTGGCAGAAAACAGTGGGACCCTGGTACACCCATCTACTGTCCGGAGAAGTCTGGTCAGAAGTGGCCTTCATGGAAGACTTGCGCCAAAAGCCATAACTCCGACGTGGAAACAAGGCCAAGCGACTCAACTATGCACGAAAACACAGGAACTGGGGTGCAGAAAAATGGCAGCAGGTGCGCTGGACTGATGAGTCAAAATTTGAAATATTTGGCTGTAGCAGAAGGCAGTTTGTTCGCCAAAGGGCTGGAGAGCGCATACCAATGAGTGTCTGCAGGCAACAGTGAAGCATGGTGGAGGTTCCTTGCAAGTTTGGGGCTGCATTTCTGCAAATGGAGTTGGGGATTTGGTCAGAATTAATGGTCTCCTCAATGCTGAGAAGTACAGGCAGATACTTATCCATCATGCAATACCATCAGGGAGGCATCTGATTGGCCCCAAATTTATTCTGCAGCATGACAACGACCCCAAACATACAGCGAAAGTCATTAAGAACTATCTTCAGCGTAAAGAAGAACAAGGAGTCCTGGAAGTGATGGTATGGCCCCCACAGAGGCCTGATCTCAATATCATCGAGTCTGTCTGGGATTACATGAAGAGAGAGAAGCAACTGAGGCTGCCTAAATCCACAGAAGAACTGTGGTTAGTTCTCCAAGACGTTTGGGCCAACCTACCTGCCGAGTTCCTTCAAAAACTGTGTGCAAGTGTACCTAGAATTGATGCTTGATGCTGTTTTGAAGGCAAAGGGTGGTCACACCAAATATGGATTTGATTTAGATTTTTCTTCTGTTCACTCACTTTGCATTTAGTTAATTGATAAATATAATCTATTAACATGTCTATTTTTGAAAGCATTCTTACTTTACAGCATTTTTTCACACCTGCCTAAAACTTTTGCACAGTACTGTATATTGGTACAAGGTATCACATTACAGAATATCACATTATATTTAAGAGCAATTTCGACTAAGAGTATTAACTTATAGTAAAATTATTTACTTATATGAGTAAAATCCAGTAAGAGCACGTAGTTAGTACAATACATGTTGGAGAATGATTTCAAATAAGAGGAAATTACAAAAAACATGAATACGGATACCTATAAGAGTAAAATAAAGTACAAGATACAGGAAGTAGTTATAATTAAGAGCAGTGGTAGAATATGGCAGGGTGGGCAGCAGTGTGGAGTAGTGGTCAGGGCTCTGGACTCTTGACCGGAGGGTCGTGGGTTCAATCCCAGGTGGGCGACACTGCTGCTGTACCCTTGAGCAAGGTACTTTACCTAGATTGCTCCAGTAAAAACCCAACTGTATAAATGGGTAATTGTATGTAAAAATAATGTGATATCTTGTAACAATTGTAAGTCGCCCTGGATAAGGGCGTCTGCTAAGAAACAAATAATAATAATAATAATAATATGGAGCAGTTCAGTGCAGGTACAAGCTGATGCGAGTACTGGTACAATTAGGTACCATATAGTCCAGTATAGTTGAGAGTTGTGAGGTTTACAGATGCTGTCTGAACAGGTCTGTCTTGAGGAGGCACCGGAAGGTGGTCAGAGACTGAGCAGTCCTGATATCCGTGGGTAGGTCATTCCCCCACTGAGGGGCGAGGGTGTAGAAGGAGCAGACTCTGGAATCGGAGGAGAGGAGGGGGGTGGGGTACAGCTAAGTGGTGGAGGAGGGGAGGGGGTATAGGGTGAAATGCTAGTCTGGAGACAGGAGGGAGCAGAAAGGTCAAGACAGCGATAGGCGAGTACAAGACTTTTGAATTGGATGAGAGCAGCAATAGGGAGCCAATGTAGAGAGTGGAGCAGTGGTGTAGAGTGGGAGAAACAAGAAAGGGAAAAGACAAGGCGAGCAGCAGAGTTTTGGATGAGCTGGAGCGGACAGACAGCAGAAGCAGGGAGGCCGGCCAGTAGGGAGTTGCAGTAGTCAAGGCGGGACAGTACCATATACAGGACACTGTCCACTTTTAATATACAGGACATCACAAAGGTTCTCATTGACAGGACAGCACAGAAGAATACTGATTCAAGTTAAAGTAAGACCCACAGCGGAAGCAGCATATCATTCAGTGTGTTTATATGGCCAGTAATATTCCACTAGTATTTGGAACACTGAATAATCTGAATATATATCCTCCATGTAATCAATCCATGTGACCCTCGGCAAAGGTACCAGGATTGTTATTACAGGATTAATATAACGTACAACAAATAAGTAAAGAACAGAAATCTTGTTAGCACAGTAAGGGGGGCAGTATTAATGTTAACATACATAATACATGCTGTGCATGCATGCACAGCATCTACTCAATCCTAGGTATTCTAAGAGAACTAAGATAATAAGACTGCTGTGCCTCCTGCAGTTACTTCACCTCAGAACAGCTGTACAAACCAAGCGGCAACATCAGCAGTCCAACATGACGGCCAGATTTTAATTTAAGAATGAGAAAAATGTATTCAACTGCAACAAAATGCTAAAGCAATAAAATATATATATAAACATGTCTAAAAGTAACAACAAATATATACAATCTTTTAGAATCATTTATGATATTAAAGTAGACACTACCATAAATACCACACCAGGATTCTAGTGGGCTTACTGTTTGTGTATTAGAACATAAGAACATAAGAAAGTTTACAAACGAGAGGAGGCCACTCAGCCCAGCTTGCTCGTTTGGCTGTTAGTAGCTTATTGATCCCAGAATCTCATCAAGCAGCTTCTTGAAGGATCCCAGGGTGTCAGCTTCAACAACATTACTGGGGAGTTGGTTCCAGACCCTCACAAGTCCCCTGGGTCGACATTGTCTATACCTTTTAGGATTTTGAATGCTTGAATCAGATCGCCGCGTAGTCTTCTTTGTTCAAGATTGAATAGATTCAATTCTTTGAGCCTGTCTGCATACGACATGCCTTTTAAACCCGGGATAATTCTGGTTGCTCTTCTCTGCACTCTTTCTACAACAACAATATCCTTTTTGTAATGAGGGGACCAGAACTGAACACAATATTCTAGGTGAGGTCTTACTAATGCATTGTAAAGTTTTAACATTACTTCCCTTGATTTAAATTCAACACTTTTCACAATATATCCGAGCATCTTATGGCCTTTTTTATAGCTTCCCCACACATTGTCTAGATGAAGACATTTCTGAGTCAACATAAACTAGGTATTTTTCATAGATTCCTTCTTCAATTTCAGTATCTCCCATATGATATTTATCATGCATATTTTTTTTGTATTTATTGTGCTGTGGTGCGTTTTCAGTATCTCCCATATGATATTTATCATGCATGTTTTTCTTGTATTTATTGTGCTGTTGTGCGTTTTCAGTATCTCCCATATGATATTTATCATGCATATTTTTTTTGTATTTATTGTGCTATGGTGCGTTGTTCTGCTTGGTATTTACTCCAGTTTGTGTATCAGTTCTATATTCCAATTGGAGACAGGTACCTGGCGAATGAATCTTTCAGAATATAATTCTAAAATGGCTCTTAAAAGAAGGTTTCTTAATTGATCTGTTTCAATCTAAGCTCGTAAGCTTCATTGCAACAAGTGTAGTAAAAGGCAGGACACTGCCCGTGTTTGAGGATTCTCAGAGGGCTCTGTGGCAAAAGTGCAGCAGTGTGGGCAGCAGTGTGGAGTAGTGGTTAGGGCTCTGGACTCTTGACCGGAGGGACATGGGTTCAATCCCCGGTCGGGGACACTACTGTTGTACCTTTGAGCAAGGTACTTTACCAAGATTGCTCCAGTAAAAACCCAACTGTATAAATGGGTAATTGTATGTAAAAATAATGTGATATCTTGTAACAATTGTAAGTCGCCCTGGATAAGGGCGTCTGCTAAGAAATAAATAAATAAGAGTGGGTTTTTAGTCTAGCTTGTATCATCCCTCTAAAGATTCTAAAAAACCTTTTAAAATGTTTAAGTAAGCACTCTGTGATATCTTGTTTTTGGTTCATGATGTTGTTTTGTAAAATTAATATTCAGACTTAATTTCAAGATAAGATTTGTTTTTTTTAATCAAGACAGCTCCTCTCTTGACAATCACCAGAAAACCACCATAAAATGACAGCCACGTTAAGTCCAGTACACGTTACGCTTCATAGTCACAAACTGTCTTTGTAAAAACATTTTCTGCTGTTCATGACAATTACATCAACACATGTTCTTAATGGACTTTCTTAGCCACTTGCTCCTGAAGCCAAACATCTTCAATAATTTTAGAGCCCAAACTAACCCTCCAGTGACACATACAAATGTAACAAAGATATCCGTTTTCCAGGCATGCAATCATCAGATCATCTCTGTCTGATGCTGATAAACTGGTCCCTGCATTGGTACTGGACTATTGCATGGGTTTTACTAACTCCCTCAGTAAACTTCAGCCGGAACAAATGCTGTACTTTTCATACACTGGTCTCCTTACCAGTCCTGTCTCTCCGGTCTCTCCGGTCCTGGAATCTGGGTCCAGGACCAGGGGGTGGCTGCAAGGTGACAGGGTTTATAGCTGTTATACTCCTTGACTCTGCAATATCATTATTCTTAGTTTATTTAGCAGACCCTTTTTTACAGAGACAATTTACAGAGACTAGGGTGTGTGAACTATGCATCAGCTGCACAGTCACTTACAACAATGTCTCGCCTGAAAGACAGAGCACAAGGATGTTAAGTGACTTGCTCACGGTCACACAGTGAGTCGGTGAGTGAGCTGGTATTTGAACCGGGGACCTCCTGGTTACAAGCCACTGGACCACACATCCTCCTACCCCGCACAGCCAATCTGGTATTAAGAGACTGTGACAAATCTCGCCTATTTGTATGATTTAGATTTTAAATGTAATTAATAAAACACATATTTATAAAGCGTTTTGGGACAGCCTTGGTCATGAAAGGTGCTATAGGTGATACGAGATGGCTGTCTTACCTTGGAAGGAGGTGGCGTGACCCACCAG
The DNA here is from genome assembly GCA_030684275.1 of Acipenser oxyrinchus oxyrinchus. Taxonomy (NCBI): domain Eukaryota; kingdom Metazoa; phylum Chordata; class Actinopteri; order Acipenseriformes; family Acipenseridae; genus Acipenser; species Acipenser oxyrinchus. The sequence continues at coordinate 18,187,778 of CM060254.1, read as the reverse complement.
GAGGAACTTGAGCTCAAAGCTGTAGGACTGGATGGTCTGCAGAGTTTCTCTCCGCACCGCTACCTGGTAGCTCTCCTCCATCTTCCGCGTGCAGCAGGTGGGGCCTCTGTGTTGGCACACCTGCAGCTCCTCATCTGAAAAAGTGTGGAAAGCAGGGCGGTCAGGAGAGCTCTCTGAGGGGCTCCATTCACTCAGATATTCAGAGGTGTGGATATTGTGGGCAGATACTCAGACTCTCCATGGAATTTTGCTTTAACAGGTTTTATCTGCACATTATTATGTACCAGTGAAGGTCACAATGTCTTCTAATTAATATAAACGTATCTGATAGCTTGTCGGAACTAAATCTATTTACACTTGATTACTTGTCTTACCTTTGTTGCGTCCCTTTGATTTAAAATCAGTTTTCTTTTGAATTTCTACATTTCTTTTACTGACCCCTTCAATACTACTCTCTTCAGATGAAGTTGCCTGCCATAGACACACACCCAGGGCCATATTCATAAAAGATGGCGGTAATTTCCGGCCATTAAAAAAAAATAAAGTATTTAACATGCGATTTATAAAACTATTGCCAAGTCATTTTACCGGCCAGTAATGGGTTTAGATGTGATTTACCATCACAGATTGTTCCCGAGGGATTGTATCTAACCATTTGTCGGAGGATTACAAAGGAGTCATGTCTCCTACTTAAGATGTCAACAGCATACACTGTATGTTTAAACCATCAAATTATGGCAACAGGAGAAGTCTGGAGACAGGCAGGTTGTCCGAAATATCGAGAGGACAGTTTTAATCATAATAATAATTGCACACGGGTGCTGGACGCGAGTAAGCGGTTAGGGTAGGTGCAGTATAAGTCTTTTGATAAATAAAATTCTAATTTTTGTGCAGCTTATGTGCACATGCCTTGCTGTAAAAGAACTGTAACCACCAGACATGTAATGTGTTGTCACAGCTCATGACGTGTACTGTCAACAATAAAATAGTAAACCTGATCCCACATTGCTGATGACTGGATGACACTGACTCTTACTTTTGAAAAGACACTTTGGTTACATATGTCTTTGCAGGCAACAAGAATTTAACAGCACTCTGACACACTGTGGCAAAGTGGTTTGCAGTGCGCAGGTGTAGTGGTGATGTAATTATGAAACAGAAGACAGATAACAAAGTTCACGATCCAAACAGGTTTTATTTTTATAATCCTGGTCTGGCGACCACAAAGAATAATCCCAGGCAATACACAACAATGTGTATTGCACTGTTTCTAAACAACGGGTTGCAGTCCCGAAATAATAAGACACACTTTGTAAATAATACACACAGTAGAACACACACACACAGACAGACACACACACATTCACAAGTCCAGAGTGAGTGCTTTAGTGCTCGTGGTGAAATACAATTTATCCGTGTACAATGGTGCAGTGTTGTCCGGGTTTAGTGGTGGCCTTAAGAGACAGCTCCGGATCATGTTAGCCGTCTAATAATAACAAACAAGTAGATTTTAGACACGACAAAACAAACAAAACACTCACGGTAATTTTACACTAGTCCGTCATGGGTTCACTTATGACGGAAAAAAAGGACCAGATAACCTAGCCACGTCTCCTATTTGTACCTTCAGTCACGCCCCCTTGGTTAGAGAGTGCAGCCCGTTTCGCCTCCAATCCGCGGTTGTCACATTGTTTTCCGCTGGGCCGATGACTTAATGTACCGCAGCTGTGCCCCCTTTCTAGATGGCCGACTTCCACCTAACCCTGAGAATGAACTGTCAGGCCATCCAGTCCAGGACACTCTGTTCCCTTTATACCACGTTCTCACAGGTCAGGAGGGAGATTTATCACCAAGAATCATTCTGTCTCTCACACAAACTTATCAAAACATTTAAAAAACACCACATTATAATGAATTATTATCCACTCAGAATGATTGAAACGTCATAAAAGGGGACAGTAAAAGAAGAAAATGCAATTTGAATCTACTTAAGATGCATCCACACTGGACAGAGCGATGCAAGTCCCTGAATGTCAATCCACTCCAGACGCGACTTGGAAACGATCCAAAAGATTGGAAGTAAATACATGACCCCGCCCATGCATTCCTATTGGACATACTAGAGATGGGCTGTCCCATTACAAAACAGGTCTTGTTTTGATAAAAGGTTACCACCCTGACCTCCGGCAACTCTGTTGTAAAATACAGGTTGGACTTGTAAAATCTATAGATCAAAGTTATTGAACATCCCTATATATCCAACAGTTTTATTGTTATCATTATTAGTAGTAGTAATTGTAGTCGTTGTATTTTTTTTCGTGGTACCAGTAGTAGCACTAGTCTGATTTGAAGCCTGGTACATCTGCAGCTGTCAGCAGACAGCTGGACAATAGTAGTATAGTTGAACTGAATTTTAAACTAAATTATTTTTTTGTTATACATTTATATATACAACTTACTGCAATCTCAATTGTGTTTTTTTACAAATTCCTTCTTTGATCCTTTTTGTTTATTAACTTTTTAAAAGTATTTTAAAGTGCAACATTATTATTATTATTATTATTATTATTATTATTATTATTATTATTAGTAGTAGTAGTGGTAGTAGTAGTTGTAGTCGTAGTAGTAGTATTACGTTGTTGTTGTTGTTGTTGTTGTTAAGCACTACATAATCTCCATCTTCATTATTATTATTATTATTATTATTATTATTATTATTATTATTATTATTATTATTATTATGCACAGGTCAGCACTTACCTTTTATTGTATTAATGTATTAATATTGTATTAATATTAACTTTTATTTTCCTTTTAAAACAAACAGTCTGGTGAACTTGACAGAAAATGCTTCATAAATATGGCTCATAATCATCCTGTTTTGAGGCGTGACTTGTTTTCAGGCGTGACATGTTTTGAGGTGTGTGTTTGACGTGTTTCAAGGGGGTTAACCTTGCTTCTGATTGGTCAGTTTCATTCCAATCGTGGGACGAAAAAAATAAATAGAAACAGGTTCTATTTTAGCAACGCAAAATTTTCTCAGAGTCGTCGCTCATTGCTAGTGTGGATACTCCCATTTGACTGCAGTGATTTCTAAATGATTTGCTCACATCGCTCGCATCCAGTGTGGATACGGCTTTACTCTTCAAATAATGCCCAACACCTTCATACAACAGTGTCGCAGTGCCTTGTGATAACCACAGCTGTACAGTGTCACAGTGCCTTGTGATAACCACAGCTGTACAGTGTCACAGTGCCTTGTGATAACCACAGCTGTACAGTGTCACAGTGCCTTGTGATAACCACAGCTGTACAGTGTCACAGTGCCTTGTGATAACCACAGCTGTACAGTGTCACAGTGCCTTGTGATAACCACAGCTGTACAGTGTCACAGTGCCTTGTGATAACCACAGCTGTACAGTGTCACAGTGCCTTGTGATAACCACAGCTGTACAGTGTCACAGTGCCTTGTGATAACCACAGCTGTACAGTGTCACAGTGCTTTGTGATAACCACAGCTGTACAGTGTCACAGTGCCTGGTGATAACCACAGCTGTACAGTGTCACAGTGCTTTGTGATAGCAACAGCAGTGTGGTCCAGTGGTTAAAGAAAAGGGCTTGTAACCAGGAGGTCCCCGGTTCAAATCCCACCTCAGCCACTGACTCACTGTGTGACCCTGAGCACTTAACCTCCTTGTGCTCCGTCTTTCGGGTGAGACGTAGTTGTAAGTGACTCTGCAGCTGATGCATAGTTCACACACCCTAGTCTCTGTAAGTCGCCTTGGATAAAGGTGTCTGCTAAATAAACTAATAATAATAATAATATATATATACACACATACATATATACACACCCTTCAAAAAAGAAGGGTATATACGGCATACTGAATATTTCCCAGAGCACTATAAGATGACTTTGGCACCGATACCACCAACGTGGAACAACACTTGACCGCCCAAGATCCAGTAGACCACGTGTGACGACAGATTTATACCCCTACATCATTTATGTGACAGGTTCACCACTGCAACCTCTACAACATCTGCAGTACCAAGAATGCGTAGAATTTCCAACCAGACTGTCAGAAAATGCCAATGGAAAGCAGGTATCCGAGCAAGGCGGCCAGTTAGAGGTAAGGTTCTTAAGCCGCAACATCATCGACTACGACTTCAGTGGTGTCATAATCACAGAGTATGGCCCAAACAAAGATGGAGAAACGTAGTGTTCAGTGATGAATCCAGATTTTTGCTTTGACTTGCAGATGGAAGGGCCCGGGTATACAGGCGACGTCACGAATGTTTTGCGGCCAATTTTGTGCTACAGGTTGACAGATTTGGTGTGGGCGGCAATCTCAGACAGTGGCAGAACCAACCTTGTTCATGTTCAAGGCAACCTGACAGCTCAGCACTATTGTCATGAGAGCATATGGCCTCATGTGATCCCATTCATGAACCATCGTAACTTCATTTTACAGCATGACAATGCATGACCGCACACAGCCCATGCCACCACAGCTTTCCTCACTCAGAACAATGTTCAAGCGCTTCCCTGGCCGTCTCAACCACCAGATGTGAACCCCATTAACCCTTTGCGGTCCTATGTCGGACCTGGTCCGACATTGCAATTATTCCTATCCAGTCCATTCTCGGACCCTGTCCGACATCATCAAAAAAACGGGTTTCTAGTCGTTTTTTCTCCGGAAAAAGCCGAGAAAACCATTCTCATGAATAGTCATACTTGCCCCTGGCATCACATAGGGGCGGTCATAAGGAAACAAACTGGCTGTTACTGAATCAGCGCACAGAGATTATCACGGACATTTGCAGAGCTTTTTTGAGATGTTATAGTAATAAAATAATGACTTGGATCGCATTATTGAGGAGTTTGGTGATAAAACGAGTGATCAGGAGATGATTGATCAGTAAGTACGACTATTATTATTATTATTATTTATTTCTTAGCATATGTGAAAGCGATAGCGAACGAAAGGGTGGGGCGGGGCTGGAGATGCCTAGTGAGTGCTTTGTTGATATGCAGGGCCTTTTAAACCCGTTTGACTGTGGAAAAAAATACTTTTAAACAGCGCGTCTAAAATTAACTGCGCATGTGAAAATAAATTGGACCTGACGCGCACTTAATAAATGGACTGCAAAGGGTTAAGCATTTGTGGGATGAGCTTGATCAACGCGTGCGACGACGTCACCCCTAGCCACAGATGTTACAAGGACTTTTCCAGGCACTTGAGCAAGAGTGGGTTGCCATTCCCTGGCATGTTATCCAGGCTCTGATTCGATTGCCAATGGTGGGCATACCCGTTACTGATTTCTGTTGATCTTGAACTTTCTTTGACCTTTGAAAGTGATTTTATTGAATGTCTTAATGATTTCTGCACAGGTTAAGGTTCTTTGGAACTGTCTATTTTATACAATGCAAACTGCCATACTAATGCTAATTACATTCAAAACACCTATGTGTTTCTTTTTTTGAAGAGTATATATATATATATATATATATATATATATATATATATATATATATATATATATATATATATAAATTAGGAATGCATTTTGCCAGTACATACATGGGAAAATGGGAAGAACAATTACTTAGAAAATCGGAAAGAGAACCTTTAGAATACATTCGGTTTGTAGATGATATTTTTGGGGTTTGGACACATGGAGAAGAGTCTCTCTTCCAGTTTCATAAAATAGCAAATGAAATACACAGTAATATTAAGGTGGACCTTCGATGGACAAGGAAAGAAATAGAATTTTTAGATACCATAGTAAAACTTGAAGAAGGTTCAATTGAGACTGACCTCTTCTGTAAACCTACTGACATGCACCAGTATTTACACATGTCCTCTGCACATCCAATACACACTAAAAGGGCAATCCCAAAGGGTCTAGGAATAAGAATACAAAGAATATGCTCAAAAGAAAGTGACTATGTAAAACAAAGAAATGTATTAAAAACAAATCTTAAAAAAGAGGATACAAAGAAAGAATTATAGAGACGGTTAAGAAAAGTGGATAAACTAAAAAGAGATGATCTACTAGATTATAAAACTAGAGATAAAAAGGTCAAAAGAGTCCCATTAATAATGACTTACTCTAAACTTTTGCCCAATATTTCTAAGATAGTTTGGAAACACTTGCGGATTCTACATAATTCAGAAAAATTAAGTATTTCTTAAGGCCCCAGTTGTAGCATTCAAAAGAGAAGCTAATTTAGGTGATATTTTAGTTCACAGTAAACATAAAAGAATAATTGACAAAATAGGTTCTACAAACATGTGTACCAGTAGATGTAAAGTGTGTAAATACATAGATAAAAGTAAAAATATAATTAAACATAAGAACACCACATATCCACTAAAAACTAATACCTACTGTAAAAATAGCAATGTTGTTTATGGAATAGCCTGTGAAAAATGTGATGAAATCAAATATGTTGGAGAGACTGGAACTACTTTATATAAACGAATTCAGAACCACCTTTCATTAATTAGAAATAAAAAAATGAATGAACCAATAGTACAGCACTTCACCAGTCAAGGACATGACATAAATGTTGTAAAGATTGTAGTATTAGAACAGCTAAAATTAGACAATGCGACATATAGAAGAATAAAAGAAAGTAAATGGATAAATAGACTGAACACGATTATGCCAGCGGGACTCAACAGAAAAGAATGAACTAATTAACTTCAATAGATATATAACATTTAAATAAATAAACAAAGTTCGTTCAAAAGTTGTGCAGGCTGATGCGCTGGGGAGGCCAAATCTAGACTGATCCTCAGAGCCAGCATTGCATGATATAATAAAAATATAAATTTATATAAAGTAATGTTAATTAGAATTAATACAGATTCAAAGATAGAAGTAAAAATGATGTCACAATATATAGAACAGCATTACATCATGTAAGAATAAATCATAGATTTGAATGTAAACAATAACAAGTAGTTGTCATGTCGTCAAAAACCTATAAATACCTCCAATGTTTTGATTCAAACACAGGCTCCCTTGAGAAAGATATGTGCAACATATCGAAACGTTGGGCAGCTGGCTCTTTGAGCTAATATATATATATATATATATATATATATATATATATATATATATATATACACAGTATTGTGCAAAAGTTTTAGGCAGGTGTGAAAAAATGCTGTAAAGTAAGAATGCTTTCAAAAATAGACATGTTAATAGATTATATTTATCAATTAACAAAATGCAAAGTGAGTGAACAGAAGAAAAATCTACATCAAATCAATATTTGGTGTGACCACCCTTGCCTTCAAAACAGCATCAATTCTTCTAGGTACACTTGCACACAGTTTTTGAAGGAACTTCGGCAGGTAGGTTGGCCCAAACATCTTGGAGAACTAACCACAGTTCTTCTGTGGATTTAGGCAGCCTCAGTTGCTTCTCTCTCTTCATGTAATCCCAGACAGACTCGATGATGTTGAGATCAGGGCTCTGTGGGGCCATACCATCACTTCCAGGACTCCTTGTTCTTCTTTACGCTGAAGATAGTTCTTAATAACTTTCGCTGTATGTTTGGGGTCGTTGTCATGCTGCAGAATAAATTTGGGGCCAATCAGATGCCTCCCTGATGGTATTGCATGATGGATAAGTATCTGCCTGTACTTCTCAGCATTGAGGAGACCATTAATTCTGACCAAATCCCCAACTCCATTTGCAGAAATGCAGCCCCAAACTTGCAAGGAACCTCCACCATGCTTCACTGTTGCCTGCAGACACTCATTCGTGTACCGCTCTCCAGCCCTTCGCGAACAAACTGCCTTCTGCTACAGCCAAATATTTCAAATTTTGACTCATCAGTCCAGAGCACCTGCTGCCATTTTTCTGCACCCCAGTTCCTGTGTTTTCGTGCATAGTTGAGTCGCTTGGCCTTGTTTCCACATCGGAGGTATGGCTTTTTGGCCACAAGTCTTCCATGAAGGCCACTTCTGACCAGACTTCTCCGGACAGTAGATGGGTGTACCAGGGTCCCACTGTTTTCTGCCAGTTCTGAGCTGATGGCACTGCTGGACATCTTCCGATTGCGAAGGGAAGTAAGCATGATGTGTCTTTCATCTGCTGCAGTAAGTTTCCTTGGCCGACCACTGCGTCTACAGTCCTCAACGTTGCCCGTTTCTTTGTGCTTCTTCAAAAGAGCTTGGACAGCACATCTGGAAACCCCTGTCTGCCTTGAAATTTCTGCCTGGGAGAGACCTTGCTGATGCAGTATAACTACCTTGTGTCTTGTTGCTGTGCTCAGTCTTGCCATGGTGTATGACTTTTGACAGTAAACTGTCTTCAGCAACCTCACCTTGTTAGCTGAGTTTGGCTGTTCCTCACCCAGTTTTATTCCTCCTACACAGCTGTTTCTGTTTCAGTTAATGATTGTGTTTCAACCTACATATTGAATTGATGATCATTAGCACCTGTTTGGTATAATTGTTTAATCATACACCTGACTATATGCCTACAAAATCCCTGACTTTGTGCAAGTGTACCTAGAAGAATTGATGCTGTTTTGAAGGCAAAGGGTTGTCACACCAAATATGGATTTGATTTAGATTTTTCTTCTGTTCACTCACTTTGCATTTAGTTAATTGATAAATATAATCTATTAACATGTCTATTTTTGAAAGCATTCTTACTTTGCAGCATTTTTTCACACCTGCCTAAAACTTTTGCACAGTACAATATATATATATATATACACACACACACACACAACACACACACACACACGATGCAAAAAGCCCTTGTCTGAAACTCAACTGAAGTTGAGTTGGCTATAAACCTTGCGCAGCTCAAACTTGTTAAAATGAGTTTCAATGATGAGATGAAAAACAGAATGAGATAACATGAAATGACACGAGGGTAAGAGAGTAACACATTGTTTAAACCCATTCCAACACGAATGACACGAGGGTGAGAGAGTAACACATTATTTACTATAAACTCTTTCCGTTCCCTCTGTACAGCAGAGCAGTCAAACCCAACAGAGCTGTACCGATAACCATCGAGTTCCTAAAGAGCCACACAAACAATGTATCTTAAACAAGAGAAAAAAATACTGTAACCTCAAATACATTGAGGTTACCAAAAATAAAACAGCTGAGTAAAAGAACACCCTTTAATGTCACTTAAATTGAAAAAATAAGCAGACTTACCAACAACCTCTCTCTCCCTGTCCCTCTCCCTGTCCCTCTCCCTCTCCCTACCCCTCTCTGCCTGTCCCTCTCTCTCCCTACCCCTCTCCCTGTCCCTCTCTCACCCTAGCCCCTCTCTCTCTCCCTACCCTCTCTCTCCCTGCCCCTCTCTCTCCTAGCCCCTCTGCCTCTCCCTCTCTCCCTGCCCCTCTCTCTCCGTCACCGATACTATTTCTCAGCCAATTTCTGTTCAGTTTCCAAAGCACTCACTGGAACAAAATGGGTTGGCTTCCCTCGCCTGCCATTTCACTGTCATAATCAGTGAGCAAGGCAGTAATTAGGCTGCAGCTGTGTCTATCCTGAGGGAGTGAAGTCATAACACTGCCCCCACCCTCCCTCTCTCTTGGGCTCTCAGAGACACACCCCACCACTCCTACTGTGTGAGAAGTGCACTGTGTCTAAAAGGCCCTGAGCAGTGGTCATATCTGTGACCAACAGGGATTGTCTTGGCTTTTATTGCAAGGATTGGTGTGGATAAGACCTGAAAGATATATCAGAACCAAAGCTACTTGAAATGGTCTCCAACAGCTCGACTTGAACTTTCCTGAGCTTAACCTTGTTAAAACAAATTCTCAATGACGTGAAAGAAAACAGACATAAGACACGAATTGGAAACCCAGTAACACAAATGAGTAAGACCTGAATGCTGTGCCTTGAGGGCACCATTTGATACAAAGCATCACTTCCATCTAGATGATTGGCTGCAATGCTTCAATGTCTGCACAGTGACTGGCTGAAGTCTGTTGATACATTCAAATTATGTATACAGTAGAATAATGTCACACAGGGTAAGATACAAGCTGATAGCAACTCCTTGGGAAGTCAGAGTGACGACCAATGAGTGGCTTTGCTTTAAGTGGGTGAAAATCAGCTTGTATCTTACACAGCACCCTATTTCATATAATACACAGTTTAATAAGAATAATTACACAGCATACTTTATTTTAATGTGACTTCATTGCCATCTATCTAATACAAGGCATCTGACACAAGCTACCTGATGCAGACATTTCAAATGGCTGTATCGCATCAGTATTAGGATCTATTTATCTTGCTCTTAATTGTATTATTACTTGTACTGTGATTTTTTAAATGTATTTGTTTACGACTGTAAGTCGCCCTGGATAAGGGCGTCTGCTAAGAAATAAATAATAATTATAACCTTAGATATGGCATACATTATTTGCATGCAGAAATAAATACAGGAACAAGGCCAGATCATGAAGGTACAATTTACTAGCAGTGTCATGAGAATGTGTGATCATCCACAGTTCATTTACAGCACCCCCTCCATATCTCACACAGTTCATTTATAGCACCCCCTCCAATTCTCACAGTTCATTTACAGCACCCCCTCCATATCTCAGTTCATTTACAGCACCCCTCCATATCTCACACAGTTCATTTACAGCACCCCCTCCATATCTCACAGTTCATTTACAGCACCCCCTCCATATCTCACACTGTTCATTTACAGCACCCCCTCCAATTCTCACCAATCCAGTATTCCCTCATTTGCTCAATTTACTGTTAGGCCATGTTGACAGTGCTTTCTCCAGTTTATATAAGGGCCATGCGCTGATACACAGTTTTACATATTGTCCATGTTTTTTATTATTATTATTACATTTCTTAGCAGACACCTTTATCCAGGGTGAGTTACAATTATTACAAGATATCACATTATTTTTACATACAATTACCCATTTATACAGCTGGGTTTTTACTGGAGCAATCTAGGTAAAGTACCTTGCTCAAGGGTACAACAGCAGTGTCCCCCCCCTGGGATTGAACCCACGACCCTCCGGTCAGGAGTCCAGAGCCCTAACCACACTCCACACTACTCCATCAAGTGTTATTTTTGATGTGTAAGCCAGACAGCGAAATAGAGGGAGCGCTGTAATTGTGAGAATGGTGACCAGTGCAATAGTTAACCTACTTCATCATTGCACATAAGGAGACCATTAAACACCGGTTGGTTTAAGTTGACGAAGTAGGAAATGCAAATAAAAATGGGTGAGCAGAAATTCTTAGAACTGTGTTTATTTTTTTAAATGTTTTAAAATATTTATATAGATATTGCCCAGTTGTCTTTTAATTTAATGTTATATTTCAGAAAAATAATAATAATGGATAGTGTGTTGTGTGGATCACAGGTAATGTCATTACTATCCCCACTGAGTTCTCAGGTTGGGATTGCTCTTGTGGAGACGAAAGAAAGAGGATAGTCTCGGCTCATTCATGCGGACAGATATCACGTCTAACAATGCGTGTCAGATTATCCTCCAGTGTAGAGTAATTGCCTCCCCCACTGGGATTTCTGTCTCTGTGCCACACAGTGTAATTTGCACTAAACTGGCACCAGTCCAGAACCCTGATACAGCAGGGGAAAGGAGGGTGCCAAAAAGGGAAAGCCAATACACTATGTAAAGTAGGTTATAGGGATGAGAAAAATAAAAAAGTGAATCCCCCTCCCCCCTTCAATTGTTATTGATTACCTTTGATACTAAATGGGATTTGTAATTAACAGGGGGAACTGAGCTGTGGCAGTCTAAGTTGTGGCACTCCAGGCGAGGACAGGCGGAGCACAGATCTTTCCCAAATCCCTCCAAATGGCTAGTAGAGGCCTCATTCCTACTTTGACACCTAACGTCTGGATCCCCTGGACAAAGCAGGCTCACTCGTTCTCCACTCCCAGAATGAACACTGGTAAGTACCTGCTGCACATACCCTTACTAACTCCTTCTCCCCCTATGCTGACTGCTACAAACTTGAAAATCTCCTTTTTCAATTGGTGTTCCCTGACTAACAAATCTCTGCTTCTCAGCAAACGTATGACTGATGTCAATCTTGATCTTCCCTGTCTAGATGAAACCTGGCACTCTGTAAATGACATGCACTCGCTACATCTAACCACCCCAAAGGGCTATTCCCTCTTTGACAAACTTCGCCTCACTGGCCGAGGCGGGGCACTGCAAATTCTGTGCTCACTTCCTCAGTTCTTTCTTTGCCAGCCTTTTCTTCATTTGAGCATCTTGCCATCCCCTCTCCCATGTCCCTCACCCTTGCTGTTATCTACCATCCACCTAAGAACAACTCTGCTTTTATTGCAGAATTTTCAGAATTCCTCTCCCTCGTCTGCACTTCTGACAAAATCCTACTCCTAGGTGACTTCAACATTCAGGAGGCTGTGTGGTCCAGTGGTTAAAGAAAAGGGCTTGTAACCAGGAGATCCCCGGTTCAAATCCCACCTCAGCCACTGACTCATTGTGTGACCCTGAGCAAGTCACTTAACCTCCTTGTGCTCCGTCTTTCGGGTGAGATGTAATTGTAAGTGACTGCAGCTGATGCATAGTTCACACACCCTAGTCTCTGTAAGTCGCCTTGGATAAAGGCGTCTGCTAAATAAACGAATAATAATAATAATAATTCATGTTGACTTGCCTTCCTCCCCCCCTAGTGACAGACACGCTTCTGGACTGTCTTGGACTCTTAATCTGTCAACGTCCCCACTCAAACCTGAGGACACACCCTGGATCTGCTCATCACCAGAGGTCTTGATATCTCCAATCTCTCTGTCTCAGATATCTGTCTCTCTGACCATTTCTTAATCACTGCTAATATTAATCTCCCTGCTCCTTCCTCCGCTACTGATACTGTTATCTCCTTCCGTCCCAAGAATCCTCTGAAACTCAGAATGTGTCTCTGCATCCCCTCTAACTGGTACTCTCCCGTCCTCAGTTTAAGATGCGGTGACCCTCTACAATGCCACCCTTACTCATGTCATCGACACTGTTGCCCCACTTACAACCAGAACCGTCAAGAAAGATTGAAACTGCCCATGGTACACCCTCGAACTTCAATTGCTTAAGTCTGCCTGCCTCAAGCTTGAGTGCAAGTGGAGGTCATCTGGACTAACGGTTCACAGAGAGATCTGGACCGACCATCTGCGCTCGCCACGGCCAGGGTGAAGTACTTCTCTGAAATCATAACTGTTCTCTTTAAGACCATTGACCAAATCCTACATCCAGTCACCGACAGATCCTACATTATCCTCCTCTCTTATCTGTCATGATTTCTCCTCTTTCTTTCAAAACAAAATTGACAACATCTATTCTACGCTCTCCCGCCACAAACCCAGTTTACTACGCGACCACCTTGACTCTCCACAGGTTGCCCCTCCTGCCCTCTCCCTCCTTCTCTACTGCCATGTGCCCCCTGGACCCCTGGCCGACTAACCTTGTCCATCTCTGTGCTTCTGATCTTGCTCCTTCCATTATGTACACTCTCAACCTGTCCCTGGAGTCTGACTTGGTTCCTGCTGCCCTTAAGCTTGCCCAAGTTATGCTGGTACTCAAAAAACCCTCCCTCGACCCGGCTTATCTAATTTCCATCCGATCTCCAATCTCCCTTTTCTCTCCAAAACTCTCGAAAGGGCTGTAGCCAGTCAGCTGATGAAACATCTCATGTATAACAACAATCTGCTTGAATCTCTACAGTCTGGCTTCCGGCCGCATCACAGTACTGAAACTGCTCTGCTCTGGATTGTGAATGATCTCCTGCTTAATCCCTCTGTGCTTGTCCTCCTTGACCTGACAGCCGCTTTTGACCGCCTTCAGAAGTATGCTGGGATCTCTGGAACCTGTCTCTCCTGGATGTCCTCTTACCTATCCGGACGCATGCAGTCTGTTTTCTGTGCTGGATGCTGTGGTGTCGCAAAACCGGTCACTTGTGGTGTCCCCCAAGGATCTGTTCTTGGGCCCCTTCTCTTCAATATCTACATGCTTCCCTTGGGTCACCTCATCCGCCAACACAGCCTCATGTTTCACTCCTATGCTGACGATACCCAGCTCTACCTAAAACTCGACCCTGGAATCCCCTCTGCCATGGTCCGGCTCTCGGCTTGCATTCAAGACATCGAGGCCTGGATGTCTGCCAATTTTCTTTAGCTGAACACTAGCAAATCTGAACTCTTTCTAGTAGGATCTAAATCTCAATATAGCTGCCCTCAACCTCGGAAACTGTCTGCTGCTGCCTTCCCCCACAGTACGAAGCCTTGGTGTACTTCTTGACAGCAACCTCTCCTTTGATGCCCACATCTCCTCTGTGGTCAAATCTTCCTTCTACCATCTTTGAAACATCTCCAAAGTCCGTCCCTACCTTTCCCTCCTGGATGGGGAGATCATTTGTCCTGCATTTGTCTCCTTTCGTCTGGACTACTGGACTACTCTTCATATGGTGGTCTCCTGGCATGCACCATAAACCGACTGCAGCTAGTTCAGAATGCTGCTGCCAGGATCCTTACCAGGTGTAGAAAACGTGATCACATCACCCATCTTGCCCAGCTGCACTAGCTACCTGTAAAGTTCAGGATTACTTTCAAAACTCTTTTGCTCACCTAAAATGCCCTTCATCACTCAGGTCCTGAGTACCTCCTCAACTTGCTGACCCGCTATGTCCCTGCCCACAAGCTGAGGTCCCCTGACTCTGGCCTGCTTGTTATCACCAAGCAAAAGTGCACCACACTTGGAGAACACTCGTTTAGCTTCATGGCTCTGACTCTCTGGAACTCTCTCCCAGCTTTGGTGTGTGATGCTTCCACCGTCGCTTGCTTTAAATCAACTCAAGACCCACCTGTTCTATCTTGCTTTCCATGCTCTTTAAGTCTGATATATGCTATTAGCTGCTGTGCTGTTGCTACTATTTCATGCATTATGCTATTATCATGTATTATGCATGTGTTACTGTATTTAATGTATTATGCATTGGTTTTTTTTACTGTATATCATGTATTATGCATTTCTCTGTATTTACAGCATTATGGATTTTCTTGTTACTGCATCTTGTAAAGTGCTTTGTGATGGTGGTCCACTATGAAAGGTGCTATATAAAGATTGATTGATTGATTGATTGATTGATTGATTTTACACAGCCGTGCTCAAATACACTGTATCAAAAGGCATTCGTGTAGCTATATTGTTGGTGCCGCAGAGCTTTCTCCCCTTTCACCTCAACAAGGACTGAGGATACTAGAGTTGAAAACCGTACCACCTGCGATTTACACCAAGCACGCCAATTAAATGTGTCAAGGGCTCCATTGTCATAGGGAAGTCTTGATGTGGTCTATCGGTGATCCAGATGTTTATACAGTGGACCTATTTTAGGTATTTCCTCTTACTAGCTTTATTAACATTATCACTGGCCCCCCTTTTAAAGATTTCTTACTAAGGCTTTAAAATGCATATTCTTACATCCCTCCTTTTAGCATCTGTCATGCAATAAGAAATGTTTCATATAGAGTGTTCTGTTTTTTAGGGTCTCGTTGAAAACATGGTGAACCATGGTGACTCGTACAGATGTTTGGTTTGCAACTGGACACAATTTGATACACCTCTGACTTTAAACAAAAAAGTTTAACCTTTCGGTTTGTGCATGCACTGGTTGAATCTATGCAGAATATGGAGGCTTTTACATCAAACCCATGCACCCAGAGGGGAAAGCACAACAGTATCACTGGCAGAGAATACAAATGTTAACAAAAGTTTCCACCGTTTCACCGTCACACTTACACCAAAGCAAAAACATTAACTTTCCATCCTTAAAATGTTGGTGCTGGCTGTAATGCAGGCTCCTAATGCAGTGGTGGGACAGTGGTGGGAATGAAGTCTCTTCTGCTGTATGCAGAAGTAGCTGCTTACAGCACAGTGGGGTTTATAACACAGTCCTTGTTCTGTAGTAGAATCAATACGATAGGGGTGTCTAATGCATGCATCTGGGAACATGTATTCACATTGTATCCACCATCCTGATACTCAATAGCTTATATCTATACCAAAGGATGGTTTGCAAGAAGGACCACAAGCGAATTGAATAAAACTTTACAGACAGTGCCGTGTGTACTATGAAGGAACATAGTGTGCATTCCCTCATCACGTTACCCACTTCAAGATGTGGAAGGGCCTTGCTGTGATAGCATGAATTAACAGCGGCAGCAGTGTGGAATAGTGGTTAGGTCTCTGGACTCTTGACCGGAGGGTCGTGGGTTCAATCGCAGGTGGGGGACACTGCTGCTGTACCCTTGAGCAAGGTACTTGATACCTAGATTGCTCCAGTAAAAACCCAACTGTATAAATGGGTAATTGTATGTAAAAATAATGTGATATCTTGTAACAATTGTAAGTCGCTCTGGATAAGGGCATCTGCTAAGAAATAAATAATAATAATAATAATAACAACAGTGGATTAGAACATAAGAACATAAAAAAGTTTGCAAACTACAGGAGGCCATTCAGCCCATCTTGCTCGTTTGGTTGTTAGTAGCTTATTGATCCTAGAATCTCATCAAGCAGCTTCTTGAAGGATCCCAGGGTGTCAGCTTCAACAACATTACTGAGGAGTTGGTTCCAGACCCTCACAATTCTCTGTGTAAAAAAAGTGCCTCCTATTTTCTGTTCTGAATGCCCCTTTATCTAATCTCCATTTGCGACCCCTGGTCCTTGTTTCTTTTTTCAGGTCAAAAAGTCCCTGGGTCTATACCTTTTAGGATTTTGAATGCTTGAATCAGATCACCGCGTAGTCTTCTTTGTTCAAGACTGAATAGATTCAATTCTTTTAGCCTGTCTGCATACGACATGCCTTTTAAACCCGGGATAATTCTGGTCGCTCTTCTTTGCACTCTTTCTAGAGCAGCAATATCCTTTTTGTAACAAGGTGACCAGAACTGAACACAATATTCTAGGTGAGGTCTTACTAATGCATTGTAAAGTTTTAACATTACTTCCCTTGATTTAAATTGCTTAACTATCTTCATTTCAATGGGCATCTGAGGCCCACCTACCATCCTGGCCAGCAGTCTCACTTCAGATGTTTGGATTTCACACAGGATATTCCAACACCAGACGGCACACACTGTGCAGTCCCTGCTTCACCTGGAAGGATTCGCTTCGAGGCACTCTTCTGGTGAGGTGGAGATGCAGAACTCTTTCTATGGGACAATACAGCTGGCTACGGTAATGCTGTAGCCCAGTAACTCAGATAACTGACTTGATAACACCCTGTACTATGAACAGGAGGCAGCTTTGAGATGCCCAATAAAAGTGGTCTTTGTCCACAACCCCTTCAGCTCCTGAGAGCCTTGTTTGTAGTGTTTTTTAGGTTTCTTCGCATTGCAGCTCAAGCTCACTTCTTTGCCCATACATGCCCCTATGCATGTCTGCTCTTGTAGCTCACAGAGGAACCCCTTTACAATTATGAAATGGCATTGTCTGGGACCCGTGGTAACTGGGATGGGCAGCATCATTTTTGTAAAGATGCCACCAGTCACTGGGTTGACATACAGTTCCTGATGAAACATATTTTGACGCATTCTTTAAAACATTTTTTATTGAAGGTAATTACTTTTCTTTTATGGGCAGAATCCAATACTCATTGCAAGCCATCCTTTCACCTCAAATTGGAAAAGCACTTCTCTGGAAGGGGCAATGCATCCCCTGCAGGTGATAATGAAACTCGTTGTGTAGAGGTCTTACCACTTTTTTTAACTGGCATTCCAGCTGCTTGACAAAGCAATTCATTCATTAGCATGGCTCTCAACTTCCCAGGACTTTGTGTAAATCAGATCAAACAATCAACCTGCCAAACAACGATGAACAGTCCCTGTGGCAGACTGGCCGATGGTCTGGCAGGTAGAGGGGGGTTACACCGGTTAACAGATGTGTTTAAGCACAGCATTGAGCCCTTTATTGCCATATAAAACAAATTAAACACAAAAAAATCAAGTCGCCTTTTAAACCGGCAGGAAAGCTTTCATGACAGAGCTGTGGGAGGACAGGACCAGTTGATCTCTCCCCTTACAAGTTTCTACCCTGAACTGACTAACTCAGCCATCCCTTTGCTGTGGCCAGGTTAAATGGTAATCAATAATCCAATTTAACCCGACCACATTCCACATAGATTTTTGTTCCCCTACAACTGGGTCATGCCTCCCATTCAAACACACGCATTTTCACATGTTTTGGTTGGCCTGCCCAATTGGAGGGGCAGTAAACAGCATGCATGGGTTTTGGCACGGACAGGTTTTTCACCAATATCAGTCTCAATATAAAACTTGCTGTTGCATTATATGAGAACCAGCTATGTAAGTTAATATGGTTATTTAATGTCGGTATCCATGTAATGTAACAGTCAGGACTTCTTGAGACATTTTTGTAATGTATAGTGGTCACAGATATCAAGGCTATGCAGCCATCACAAATGTCTTTGTATCAGGAGACAGGCGATGAAGGGACAAAACGCAGCTAAAGCAAATCAAGAAGGCCGCCTGATTACCTAATTTAGTCAAAAATGATATCAAGACAAAAATAAGAAAGAGCATAAATTCAGGTCAAATTCAACTCACACTATTATTGCTCGTAAAAGGTGCCAGCATGAAGGGTTACATTAAAATCATCAGTGCACCAGATATCCCATCCACTGTGCCAGAATTATGCATCTTCTCTGGCCACCACAATCCCTAATCTCAATCTAATTGAGCATTTATGGGATCAACTTGAAGGATGCATTTATTTTTTTTATCACAATCCCCTGTCTTCCACTACGCACCAACTGCATGACACATTCATGCACCTTGTGGAGTCTATGCCATGTCAAGGCTGTGATCAAGGCAAACAGTGGCCCAACCTGCTATTAGGTACAGGGCCCAGTAAAGTGTCCAAGCAGTATATGCACCCAATCCTTTCCTATCCTCTGTCTTGCTGGAGCCAATCCTCCCTAGAAGGCCTGAGCTTTCTTTGTGAGCAACTTGCATGTAAATAGCACTCCAATTGCCATCACAAACTTAATCCACTGTCTGCAGAGACTATCCCTGTGGTTCATTACTCAGGACAAGCTGCTTAGGAGTTGTGCAGTTAACCCTCGTCACTGCAGTACTTTACCAGAGCTGTATCATTGCCAGAAATATCGATCAGGTAGTGTGGTCTAGTGGTTAGAGCTGAGGGACAGGCAGGGAAGGAGGCTGTGTGGCTCTTGTGGTTGTAGCTGAGGGACTGGCAGGGAAGGAGGCAGTGTGGCTCTTGTGGTTGTAGCTGAGGGACAGGCAGGGAAGGAGGCAGTGTGGCTCTTGTGGTTAGAGTTGAGAGACTGGCACTGAAAGAGACAGTGTGGTTCTTATGTTAAAGCTGAGGGACTGGGAGGGAGGTAGTGTGGCCTTGTGGTTACAGCTGAGGGCCTGGGAGGGAGGGGGAAGTGTGGTCTAGTGGTTAGAGTTGGGAGACTGGGAGGGAGGCAGTGTGGTCTAGTGGTTAGAGGTGAGGGACAGGGAGGAAGGCAGTTTGGTCTAGTGGCTAGAGGTGACAGACTGGGAGGGAGGCAGTGTGGTCTAGTGGTTAGAGGTGAGGGACTGGGAGGGAGGCAGTGTGGTCTAGTGGTTAGAGGTCAGGGACTGGGAGGGAGACAGTGTGGTCTAGTGGCTAGAGGTGACAGACTGGGAGGGAGGCAGTGTGGTCTAGTGGTTAGAGGTGAGGGACTGGGAGGGAGGAAAGCATAAGCGAGAATGCATTGAGTTTGTATTTAAACACATATGACTTAATTAAGGCTGTGTGGTCCAGTGGTTAAAGAAACAGGCTTGTAACCAGGAGGTCCCCGGGTCAAATCCCACCTCAGCCACTGACTCATTGTGTGACCCTGAGCAAGTCACTTAACCTCCTTGTGCTCCGTCTTTCGGGTGAGATGTAATTGTAAGTGACTCTGCAGCTGATGCATAGTTCACACACCCTAGTCTCTCTGTAAGTCGCCTTGGATAAAGGCGTCTGCTAAATAAACAAACAATAATAATTGTGATATGCTATGAACATGTAAACTGCTTTTAAGAGAACAGGAGACCCAGTAATCGATGGCCAGAAAAGTGCACTTTTGGTTCTGTAGGGTAAACATTACTAAAAGACACATTGTGCTAACTCAAATATAGTGCTAGATATTGCATTGGTTACAGGGCTGCCAAGTGCTGTCACGGGCCCCACGGAGGATTAGTATGTGCCCCCCTCCGACAATGAAAAAGTAAACTGGCACGCACAGTAACACATTCATCTGACTTTGTATTATACTCATCACCCCAGTGAAGAGCACTGTACTATGTATTGCGATCGCTTGATGATCAAACCAAATGGCAGCTTCAGGGATAGACAATAGATGGAATGATACAGTTAATGCACAAAATATTGCAATATTTATATATGTTTTTACAATTACATACGTCTTGCAAAATGTGTGTTTATAATTCATCATGTAATCATATGCACCTACAAATACATTAAGATACAGTAAATACTACTGACAATATTAAAATGTTAATGAATACTTGTTTCAGTTGGTTTGTTAGACTTTAATCATTTAATATAATTCACAACTTCAAAGCACTCAGAATTCCACTTTACTTCAAACGTATAACATATTGTTTTCTAAAATGACCCTGTCCCAGTAGGACTACTGAAAAATACTGCCCAACTGCAATGGGTCCTGACAGGTCGGCGAGAATAACCAGTTAGAAATAAAAACATAAATAATAATATTAATAATAAATAATAAGTGATAAATCTGCACCACTCATGTTCGTTGCCCCTTTAAAAATACGACCCAACACACACAAATGGATTTTTTTCTGCGCGATTGCGCTATTTTTTTAATTAACAAAAACAAAACAAACACCTATCTCCGTTTTGGAGTGCTGACTACACAGGTAAGTCCCTGACTAACTTGCAGGATGGCTAAGCCGTTTACCTGTCACACAAACATACACAAAAACCACACAGGGTTGACACAGCACTTACTTTCTGAACGCCTGCTCGGAGACAGAGCACAATATCTGCCTCCTTCTGCTCAGCAGCCATGAGCAGACTGACTGCACTCCTTATATACCCTGCACCTGGCTCTAATTTACAATCATACCCAGGTGCAGGTGATAATTAACAATAAAACAATTAACAAAACAATTAAACCAAAAAATGTGCCTACGCACCTGTTTTTCTGCAGGGAGGATTTAACCCCCTCCCTGCTGTCTTACAAATAATAATAATAATAATAATAATAATAATAATAATAATAATAATAATAATGCCACTTTTTATTTTAAAAAATTGTTAACAAATGAACCCCTGGACATTATCAAATCCTATTTTTCATTTTATGTTCTAAATTACATTATGAATTGGCAACAGAACTGGCAGAAGGCACAGGTGTCGTTGCCCATCCTTCAACAGTCCAAAGCACCTTTGACCCTTGTTCCATAGTCCAATTTCTGTGTTCTTGTGCATATTTTAGCCTTTTAGTCTTGTTCCCCCTTTCTTAACAGAGGTATTCTTACTGCAACACATCCTTTAAGTTCTGATTTCAAGAGTGACCTTCATACTGTTGATTTGATGGACAACGACACCTGTGCCTTCTGCCAGTTCTGTTGTCAATTCAATGCTTGTCTTCTTTCTATTCCTTAAGGATATTATCTTCTATTGCTCATCCTTGTTAGACAGCTTTTTGGGTCTTCCAGTCCTGGGTTTGTCAATTACAGATGACGTTTCTCTGTACTTGTTGATTATGCTTTGGATACCACACCATGAGTGATGCAAGCTATTTCACTAAATGTTTTTCCTTCTTTATGCAAGTCAAGGTTGTTATAATAGTAAAAAACACTAGTGGAGGAGAAAAATGCAACATGCAACTTTTACACAGTAGTGTATATGAACATAATTTCGATATTTTATTTAACATCATGCAATCTAAAAAACTACAAAATGGTATCTCAAAAGTCTACTGGAAACTACAATAGTAGTACAGTATTTCATGTTAGATTTCAAAATGTCACATTTTTCAATTTTTGGAAAACTACAAAGCAACATGTAATTTCAATATGTCAACGTAACATTATTAGCCTAATTCTAAGGCATGATGCAAAACTTTTGGCCATAGCTGTAATGCCCCCCCATATAATCTACTAAATGAAGACACTGGTTTGTTTTTCAAAGTTGTTTTTCTGTCATCTATATGCATAGGTGTATGAAATGAGCGATCAGCTTAGCAGAGAAACATACAATGTGTTGCTGACAGCAAGTAAACTACTAATAAAGTGTTTGAAAAGATATCATTTTACTCCAGTTATTTTGTAAAAATAGTCGTGAACTACAGAAATAATAAAAAGGCAAAACTTGATAAGAGTATCAAATTGGCTACAGGAAGGATGCTTATCAGGGGCGATGTTTAAAATACTGACCTGCCTGTCCTTGTATGAAATATTATTTATATTAGCTGCAACAACTGATTTGGTTTTAACATAAATCCGTGATTATATACATCTAACCAAAGCATCAGCATTTTTTAATCAACAAAATGTGTTTATAAACTAGCAAAGCAAAGCTTTCGTGATAAATGAAGAGGCTTGCAAACACGAAACATTATTTTACAATGTATTGTTACCTGTTAAGACTACTATTGCCCACGTACCTTTGCTGAACAAAGATGTAATTGATGTAAAAGTGCGCTGTGACATGTTTGCTTCCACTTTCCCACACGACACGAACCTTCTCTCCTGTGTATGTGGATGAGTGTGAGTGGGTTATGTGAGTAGTCAAGACCCAATGAGAAACTATCATCTATGGTTGCTAAGTCATAAAAAAAAACATTTAAAAAAAACAAATAAACATCTGAATTTAATGTTGCTGGCGCTAAATGAGGTACCCAAAATTTGCACCCCTAAGCGTTTTGAGGGCACGTAACAAACACATTAAATCTCAGGGCAGTCCGGTTCAGCGCCGGGCCCCTAAGGGTGGGGGCCCTAGGCGGCCACCTCACTCGCCTCACTCACAGGCTGGCCCTGGCTGTAGCTTCCTATTGCTTTGGAATAAAATGATGACTGGAGTTTGCTTACATTTTAGGTTCTGTTGCAGTCACAGACAGTCAACAATGGTTTTGTTTCTATTTTCTTTGTTGATCTGCTTTTAATTATCATTATATATTTTACGTAACAGTGTTTTAAAAAGCCTCAATGGTAGTATCAGATTCATTTAACCCTATTCATGAATGTTTTCTGCACAAACAACCACCCCTTTGTCCAAGACATACACTATTGTAATCTAAGTCAAACTTTTATACACGTATAACAACTGAGTTTTAACCGTTAAACTAATCTATATGTTTTTTTTGCCACTTTCATTGCCCAGCTGAGGTCAACAACACATACATAAAAAAATTGCGCATGCAGCTTTTCGCAAAATGTAAACAAACTAAACATTTCAGTAAAAAATTGGTCTGTGAAAGTTATCTAACAGTTACTTTTTAATTAACTTCACTCCCAACTGTACTAATATAACAGCCACACACACACACATTGCTATTACACTACACTACAAAATCATGATAAAAAAGATCTGATTTAAGACTATTTTCAAGAACTGTTGCCCTGAATATCAAAGCTTTTCCGACCGTCGGGGAGGGCTTTTGTGGCAGGATTTTTACTTTCTGACTGTTTTTCTTGTTCCGAGCAAAAATCAAAAACAGCCAAGAAGGATGAGAAAAGTCACAAAACCCCAATTCCGACAGTATGAGGAATGTTATGCAAATGAAGTGGGTACCTAATTAACATGCAGAAATCAAGAGTTGATGTGGTCGGATGGAGTGCTTTCTGTCTAAAGTGGTTCCGCCTGTTTCAAAAAGGCTCTGATGTGGGTGCAGTGACTCTGACTACTGTGGTGATGGAGCCCAGTGTGCTGCTAGAGATTGGGATAATGTAGCTGCTATGCCAAAATGAAAAATAAATAAATAAATGAATACATAAATGAATAAATAAATAAAGTCTATATTTATTTATTTCAGCATTTATTTATTTCTATATTTATTTATGCATTAATTAGTCCATTAATTTATTTTTCATTTTTGCATAAAATATCCTCCATAACTGAAACTAATTAACATACAGTATAAGTGCTTACCCATTATTGTACTTACTACTTGCTCTTAATGGAATTTACTCTTATAAGCAAAGAATTTTACTCTAAGTTTACCTGCTGTTAGTCGAAATCGCTCTCAAACGTAATTATTTACTGTATTTATTTTCTCTTACTTGATTTTGCTCTTACTACTGACTTTATTCTATTTCATAACTGCTCTTATCTGTAATGTGATATTTTGTAATGTGATATTTTGCAACAACTGTAAGTCGCCCTGGATAAGGGCGTCAGCTAAGAAATAAATAAGAATAATAAAACAATAGGCTACATTAAAATAGGAGCTCTCTAACTTTACTTTTTTTCTCTTTGTCCTGATGTGCTTTATTATTGTTATATTAAATGTATCTTCTCTTCTTTCTCCATATTTCCATGCTTGTTTTGTTTTTCTCCACATTTATTACCTTTCAATCCCACCTTTGCATCATTAACATATAGGTTTCTCATTTAAATACTGAATAGTTTTTCCGCCACTTATGTAAATTGCACCCATTCCACCTGTCGTAAAAAGGGGTTTCATTTTGATAAACAGACAGAGACAGCGAGTCCTGGACTTTGGAGCGTTCAGGATAAGAGGCGGGTTAAACAGACAGAGGCAGCGAGTTCCAGACTGTCGAGCATTCAGGATAAGAGGCGGGTTAAACAGACAGAGGCAGCGAGTTCCAGACTGTCGAGCGTTCAGGATAAGAGGCGGGTTAAACAGACAGAGACAGCGAGTTCCGGACTGTGGAGCGTTCAGGATAAGAGACGGGTTAAACAGACAGAGGCAGCAAGTTCCAGACTGTCGAGCGTTCAGGATAAGAGGCGGGTTAAACAGACAGAGGCAGCGAGTTCCAGACTGTGGAGCGTTCAGGATAAGAGGCGGGTTAAACAGACAGAGGCAGCGAGTTCCAGACTGTCGAGCGTTCAGGATAAGAGGCGGGTTAAACAGACAGAGACAGCGAGTTCTGGACTGTGGAGCGTTCAGGATAAGAGGCGGGTTAAACAGACAGAGACAGCGAGTTCTGGACTGTGGAGCGTTCAGGATAAGAGGCGGGTTAAACAGACAGAGGCAGCGAGTTCCAGACTGTCGAGCGTTCAGGAAAAGAGGCGGGTTAAACAGACAGAGACAGCGAGTTCTGGACTGTCACAAGACACTTCTGGTATTCAGGGCCTGCATAACTCTTAACCTGCGAAATCTCGTTGACGGATAGGCCATTGCAATAACAGAGGTGTTTACTTGTCTTTACACAAACTTGGTAATTACTGCAAACATGCTTCTAAACCAAGCGATGATAGTTGCGATCTTAGCAGTGTCTGAGGAAGATATTTTCAGTATTTTGATAATGAGTTAGAAGGAAACTGTCAATGACACGTAGACGTTTCCATAGCTCAATTAAAATCTGCAGCAGGATAGTTTACTTTTGGCAGTTGCTATGAGTATGGCTGCTGTACATATTAGAAGAATTCTATTTTTCCATCGATGTGTCACAACTCGAAATTACGTCATCATTCTCCTGGAAGGATAGGGGGAATTTTATTAATACGGCTACAGCAGCTGGAACAATAACATGGGTACGGCTGCTGTACACAATAGATGCTGATGTGCCACACTATGGCTACAGATCTTACATTGAAGTCCCACTGATGATATCAATGTATAGACATGGCGTGTAAATGCTGTTTATTATGTACCACTCAAAGGCATGTGGTAATAACACATTTTAATCAAGACTTAAGTCATTCAAACATATTCTGTAACTAGTACCTATTTTAATAACCCAATGACAGGCAGTTGCAGATTCTTTGACACCCCAGGAGTTGGCAGTGGTACTGTTGGTCCCATCAATAATTTATCTATAAATATGTTTCCAATTTTAATTACGAAAGCTCAAAGTCGGCACAGACTTAAAAATAAAATCCAAGATGGCCGCTGGATGAAAGTTAAAGCAAGGTTTTGTGTTTAAAAAAGTATTTCTTGCACATTTTTATGTATTTATTTCAGATATGTTTAAGTTAGATGAAAACTGTTTACAAAAGTCGATTTGATTTTTTGATAGTTAAAATAAGAAATTACGTTTGCCCACCCTACTTTTCGTGGATAACTACCGAAAGCCAGGACTGTGTCTCAGCTCAGTCCACGCCATCTCACTATCTCGTCACACTCGCACTCTTCCCAACCCACCCACGTCACGTGATCTCCACGTCCCACATGACCACCTACGGGGAAAATAGAATACCGGTGCGCCGTACCTGGAGACACTTTCTTTACTATTTCTCGAAGTAGTAATGTTTAAGTTATTTACAATATTCAAACTTTTTTTTAGGTAAGTGAATAAATCTTTTTTGTACAAACTCCACATGTATAATAGTCATTCATTGGAAGCTTAATTAACATTAAAAATACATTTTTAGTATTAAAATACATTTTAAATGGTGTTGCTTACACTATTTTATTTATCCTGTGCCAAAAATAAACCACTCATCTCCTCTCTTAATAATATTTAATTAGTAAATATTTGTATTTTCAGCAATATAACCGATCACTCTCTAATTGTGTTTACCACCAGCTGAAGAAAGTACTTTATTTATTTTACACGATAGAATTGTTCTAACAAACTGCAGCACCACTTGTTTTGAGCAAATTATAGATCTTAATAATAGAATAATTCATACTGTGGTATATATTTTGCAACTTTAGGGTTCTTTTAACATTTTAAAATTCTGATTGTTTTTGAAAAATAAAAATAAAAAATCTTAAAATTGCTCTGCCTTTTTTCAGCTTTTTGGTGTAGTAAAATATGAAATGTGAAAGTTCAAATCATTGCGTGAAAGGAAGTGTTTGACAGCGCCTGCACTGGCACCGCATACACAATCATTACGCCACAGAAGCACGTTGGCTCAGAGTGCAGTGCTGGAGTTTTTTCTTTTTGTTTTTTTTTATGTGGTGGTGTGAACACAAAGGGTCTTGTGCAGGGCTACTTGTTTTAAAACATTTTTTTTTTCTGTTGTTTGTGTTAACTGCTCTTCATTTCTCGTTGCCTGCCATGGACATGCAATGTAGGCTAGACCAACCAAAGTATATTTATATTAATAAGCCCTGGTACCACATAGTGCACAGCAGTGTACTGCTAGCAAAACTAAAGGAAACTTGCTCCAAAGTGACAGATCATTAGATGGCACTAGTGCTTACTCCACCCTCGCCCCGCAGTGATGGAATGACCTTCCTACAGATGTCAGGACTGCCCAGTCCCTGACCACCTTCCGGCGCCTCCTCAAGACTCACCTCTTCAGACAGCACCTGTAGAACTCCTCTTTTCCCTCTGGACACTTATCATTCTTCCTTAAATGCGCTTTACTTGCTCTTATCTGCCCCCTATTTTACTGCATTTAAATCCTGTACTTTAGAGTACTGTAATCTGTCAAGTGTTATTTAATCTGTAGTATTTTGTATTTAATTATATCCTGATGCAACTATCACTGACACTGTTATCTGCTCCATTACTGAATCGTATTTTGTCATACTTGTACTTGCTAGAACCAAAGTCATTGTATTTATCTTGCTCTTAATTGTATTATTACTTGTACTGTGATTCTTGAAATGTATTTGTTTACGACTGTAAGTCGCCCTGGATAAGGGCGTCTGCTAAGAAATAAATAAATAAATAAATAAAAAAATAATAATAATAATAATAATAATAATAATAAAGACACTTTGATCTAGCCTATGCAGGCAACTAGAACTGCAGAGGCAGAGGCAGTCAAAAAAGGGAATAAGAATAAGAATGTGTGTAGGGGGCAGTCCTTCCTCCCGAAACTTACTTTATAAACTTTATATATTGACTGATCTACTTTATTTTCATAGCACGTCAATACTGTACAGCAACTTACTGACATGTAAACCTTAGAATCGTATGCTTTTATTACCCTGTGAAATTTAAGTAGGGTAGAATTTAATGGTACAACTTATATATTACATGTGACTGATATGAAATGGAGTGTGATAACAGCCAAAGTGACTTTATTACCAGGAGCTTGTCTCCGGGACTCTCATTATACTCAGGACACTATTACCAGGAGCTTGTCTCCTGGACTCTCATTATACTCAGGACACTATTACCAGGAGCTTGTCTCCGGGACTCTCATTATACTCAGGACACTATTACCAGGAGCTTGTCTGCAGGACTCTCATTATACTCAGGACACTATTACCAGGAGCTTGTCTCCGGGACTCTCATTATACTCAGGACACTATTACCAGGAGCTTGTCTCCGGGACTCTCATTATACTCAGGACACTATTACCAGGAGCTTGTCTCCGGGACTCTCATTATACTCAGGACACCAGCAGTACCAGCAGCAGCTACTCTGGATGTAAACGCAACATACAAAAATCTAACCGTCAGACATCCTCTTACGGATATCACATTCAATTGAAATATGCCGATATATATTAGCATGTGCTAGTCGACAGCGTAATACATGGATATAGTACACAGTATTATGTCTAGGTTACTGTCACCAAACATTTTGTGTCATTCATTATACAACCATGCCAATGTCGTAGGTCAAGAAGTTACAGAAAAATACTGATAAATATATTCCCACTTATATGAAAAGCAGCAGTTATTGGATATTGTGCCATTAATTGCACTGTAAACCCTTTACATGCTACAAATAAAGCAATATATTGTGATTTTTCCAGTATGATTATTGAAATCAGTGTATAGACACACACACACACACACACACATATATATATATATATATATATATATATATATATATATATATATATATATATATATATAATTTGTATTTGTTAAATATTTTGATGAAAGAATATGGTAAACTTACTTTCAAATCACCTGTATATGAAATATACACAAAACTGATGAAAAGATAAGTAATATGAAAGCGATATAGTTACAAAACGAGTGTGAACACTGGAAGTGATCTCTAGTGTGGTGGACTGCAAGAATGCATGTTCAAAAATTATTTTAAAGCATTTTACCCCGTTACGATAAAAAAAAAAAAAAAAAATGTATAGCCTTACTGTAAATGTGCAACACTGACGGCATTTCACGAACAACAATTAGTACCTGTGTTTACTGATTAAGAGCATGGAGCAGTTCAGCTAAAGAGACCCACCAACATTGTTGCTGTTTATACGATAGCATGGCTATATCCGCATCTTCACTGTTTATACAGTTGGTATTTTCAATCATTTTGATTTTGCCTATTCTACAGAATGTTTATGTGAAACATACACATGTATTGTTTTACTTCTTGTTAACGCAATTATGAAAATGTTGTTATTTGTGTTTATCTTGCACAGGTTTACTTTGGTAAAGCACAATGAAATCAGAGTTACCGAGCGGATTTGCCAAGCTTGACTTCAGGGTTGGCACACATGAGTACATTTTGGCGACCAGTACTGTTCGGTGCTACCTGTCCCGTCCCAGGAACCCCCTGACCCGACCACACTGACCTGTTCCGGGCACGTCGGGTACCCATTTCAAGGGGCCGATCTGTCGCAGCTGGAAGGCGGTTCTGACCTCTTGACAGCTAGGGGATCCCAAACACAACTCCCCGGCAGACAGGAGCAGCAGTAAGGGGACAACAAGGGGGGAAACGCGTGGGAACATTCCCTGGGACATTGCACCATCTCAATCCACAGTCAAAAATCCACTGGCGTCTTGATGGAGCGAAAGCAAATCCACCGTGGTATTTAAATGTATCCCCAAGGAAAAACAAAATACAAGTCAAGCACAAACTTTGTGTCACCCCAAGAAAAAGACAGACGTGACTCGATTATGCCTCCAACATATTCTCACATCCTCGACAGGTGAGAGTGCTGCCAGTGAAAATTGAGTGACTTTTCTCTATTTGAGCTGGCAAAACAAATCAGGATAACTAACTCTTTCACAGTCCAGTTTCTTCTGCTCCGCGAGCACTGCTCTCTCTCTCTCTCTCTCTCTCTCTCTCTCTCTCTCTCTCTCTCTCTCCTCAAAGAGTTTGAATATGAACAGCTGAGCTTATTGGCTTCCTCTATAATTAGTTTGACACTCGGGGACTCTTTTTTTTTAAAGCAACACTCACAAACTCTGACACATCCAGCATACCGCTGCTACCTCCCTCTCCCACGGAAATAGAATACACAGTTACTGGGAGCAGCACAACGCAATTCGCCATGCGAATTGTCAACTCGCATTCACATAACATGCCGTACGTAAACAATGGTATTTTACTAAACTGTGTTTAAGTTAAAACAAACTGTGATAAGGGTCGTAATAGATTCCCACTGGCACTTCAGTGTTTCATATTGTTACCTCGAGGGAATGAAATGCGTAATTTTTGACAGACAGATGTAGAGAGTAGAAAACTGACAGAGATACTGATAGATAGACAGCTGGTACACAGTCAAATACAGACAGACAGACGGTCAAAGAAATACAAAGATGTTAAACACATTTGT
This sequence comes from Acipenser oxyrinchus oxyrinchus, assembly GCA_030684275.1. Classification (NCBI taxonomy): domain Eukaryota; kingdom Metazoa; phylum Chordata; class Actinopteri; order Acipenseriformes; family Acipenseridae; genus Acipenser; species Acipenser oxyrinchus. Next base: position 18,157,099 of record CM060254.1, on the reverse strand, counting down.
GATTGAACACATATCAGTGCCCGCCCCTGGTGGTCTTATATATACGGCCGTCTCCGCCTTGCTCAAGCTTGCCCAGAGACCACAAGCGGTCAAATATCCATGTGTCCCTCTGCCACTAGGATTGATTTGCAAGCGAATTTAAACCATTTCTAAACTTGTTCATACATCAATAAAAACAAAATCTTCTGGACTGCTATGAAATAAACCAACTTTAATCTGCAGCAGTTTTAGGAATAATAATACCACTACGTTAGTTAAAGCTTTGTGAACTGGACCTATTGTGAGAAGAGTTTTGCTTTTAATACTGACTTTTTTTTTTTTTTTAACAATAATCAAAAAGTGCTTAACAGCATCCTAATGTGGTCTGAAATGAAAAGAAGTGAAGCAGGAAGCAGTAATGTGACTAATACATTTGAGTGTGCAAGCCCAAAGAAATATGTTTTTATTGACTTCTCCATTTCCATAGTATTGCAACAAAGCCAAATAAAGAAAACCCCTGTCGCAGGAGTCTGTTTTGGTTTATAAGAAGGATTCTGATGCCAGAAGGATCATTAGTAGTTCAAAGCTGCTATTTTGAAGATGCTATGGTCTTCACAAAATGTGGAATCAGAGATGCCAAAGCGAAAGCACCACACATATTTACTAACCATGAAATGCATCACCAATGTCAAACCCACACACTCCCAAGCACACTCTATTTTTTTCACTTGAGTTTGTTCAAGGTTTTCACTTGAGTTTGTGTGTCTGTGTCATTTTGGGCAGAGTACTTTAAAGTATGTCTGCTTCGAACTTGAACACCATGACAGGTCAGGGGTAGGGAAATAAAGAAGACAATAAAAACTGAAGCTCTTCCTCTTCAGCACCAGCTTGGTCTGGGTGCAGTTAATGACTGTAGAAATATCAGGTAGCTTTGCTGAAGAAAGAAGCAACATGGAAGCTATGTCACCAAGACATAGCTTCACTATGCTGCACTGTGGTATAGTGTTAATATTCTTAAATAGGGTTAATGTACATCTTTCCAGTGCAGTATGGTGTTTTAACCCTGGGGTTTCCATGTTTCTATTTGCAGCTGTGTTATTAAGTTGCCTGTTAGTATATCTTCTACTACTGATATCGTCTCTAGTGAAAATATAATTTTCTAGGATCAAAAAAACTTTATTGCATCACTTACAAACTATGTGGATGCTAACATAATAGTTCTCAAGTACAAAACATTTGGTAGATGACACTGGTCCTGGTCTATCTGTCAGTGCATTCTGGTCCTGGTCTATCTGTTAGTGCATTCTGGTCCTGGTCTATCTGTCAGTACATTCTGGTCCTGGTCTATCTGTCAGTGCATTCTGGTCCTGGTCTATCTGTCAGTACATTCTGTCCAGGGGCACACCCTTGTCTTTCCCCAGCAATGTCTACTCTACACAAACCCAGGCTGTGCCACCAGCAGCTGCTTCTGAGGATGGAGTAGTTACTGACTTAGAGTTTTAACACCTGATCAGCAGTGGGTGCTAGAAATCATGAATCACTCAGAAGTGCCCCTCATCTGAATCCATCTAATCATGAATCACTCAGAAGTGCCCCTCATCTGAATCCATCTAATCATGAATCACTCAGAAGTGCCCCTCATTTGAATCCATCTAATCATAAATCACTCAGAAGTGCCCCTCATCTGAATCCATCTAATCATGAATCACTCAGAAGTGCCCCTCATCTGAATCCCTGTCTAATCATGAATCACTCAGAAGTGCCCCTCATCTGAATCCCTGTCTAATCATAAATCACTCAGAAGTGCCCCTCATCTGAATCCCTGTCTAATCATGAATCACTCAGAAGTGCCCCTCATCTGAATTCATCTAATCATGAATCACTCAGAAGTGCTCCTCATCTGAATCCCTGTCTAATCATGAATCACTCAGAAGTGCTCCTCATCTGAATCCCTGTCTAATCATGAATCACTCAGAAGTGCACCCTCACCTAAATCCCTGTTTTCAAAGCTTGTGTTATCAGCCATTGCTTAATTCAAGGAATATGAAAAAAAGAAACATTTTGGATTGCCATTCAAAGACAAGAATCCAATGAGGGGTCAAAATTACCTCCTGGTGCTTCTTAGAAATAATAAGATATATGGTTGCTCTGTAACACAGAGTTTATAATGTGGTCTGACATTCCAATAGCATCATATTCATTGTACTTAGAAAGGGTCAATATTCCTTTGGACAAATGCCCAGACAGCGGAATGCTGTAGACTAAAAAGAAAATAGTTCTGATTATTCATTTGTCCTACTAGATGAAATCCTTAATGCACAAACAGTGCCACGGGACATGCTGTGTTTGACAATACTGATCCCAATGCATCAGACTGAGTTAACGGTTCATAATGTCTGGGGTGGAAATATGCAGTCAGACAGTCTTAGCATAACCCCCCATGAAGAAAAAGTGAAAGTTTATACTTGCCACAACTGAGGCAGAATACAATTTGACAGGCATGACACCCTAATGCCTTCTGCCTAAGCAGCTCTCTAGATATAAAACTCTAAAATGTGGCTCTAAATCTCTATATCACCCACTTGTGTGGGAATATTACACAACACCCAGCGCATTCCAAGGGCTTTATTTGCCCACTTGCCCCCTATTCCCAAGGTAGCAGCCCAGCTGGCTGGGATTATCCTGTACAGTCCCCTAACGCAGCTGGCACAATGAGTAATCCTGTGTTAGTGTCAGGGGATACAGTGCCAGAAAGGACCCCTCTTACTCCACACCTGTCCTCATTCCCTCAGCACTCACCACTCTGATTGTCTGAGTGTTTCAGTGTCTGTGAAAATGAGCACCGATATTGGCTGTATGGCTGGATTCAAATATTACACATACAACTCAATGCTATATAGATATTGTGCCCTGTGGAAATAAACCACTTGAAGCACTGAACAAGTTGAAAACAAGCTCAAACGAGTCTAAAGCTGAGTCCTTCCAGGAAGGCTGCATTGTGGATCAGCAGTAGATGTCTTGGATACAGAATCTTCTCTAAGGGGTTGACAGCAGGAGCTCAGCTGGCAGATGCCTTTATATGTGGGATGTTCTGAATAACAGACTTGGCTGCAGGTGGTCATTTACTCTCTAGACAGGTGAATCTGCCCATGGCGGCTCTGTACTCTATGGACAGTGCTATGGATGGTGAATCCACCCATGGTGGCTCTGTACTCTATGGACAGTGCTATGGAAGGTGAATCCGCCCATGGTGGCTCTGTACTCTATGGACAGTGCTATGGATGGTGAATCCACCCATGGTGGCTCTGTACTCTATGGACAGTGCTATGGAAGGTGAATCCGCCCATGGTGGCTCTGTACTCTTTGGACAGTGCTATGGAAGGTGAATCTGCCCATGGTGGCTCTGTACTCTATGGACAGTGCTATGGAAGGTGAATCCACCCATGGTGGCTCTGTACTCTATGGACAGTGCTATGGAAGGTGAATCCGCCCATGGTGGCTCTGTACTCTATGGACAGTGCTATGGAAGGTGAATCCGCCCATGGTGGCTCTATGTTCTATGAACAGTGCTATGGAAGGTGAATCAGCCCATGGTGGCTCTGTACTCTATGGACAGTGCTATGGAAGGTGAATCCACCCATGGTGGCTCTGTACTCTATGGACAGTGCTATGGAAGGTGAATCCGCCCATGGTGGCTCTATGTTCTATGAACAGTGCTATGGATGGTGAATCAGCCCATGGTGGCTCTATGTTCTATGAACAGTGCTATGGATGGTGAATCAGCCCATGGTGGCTCTATGTTCTATGAACAGTGCTATGGATGGTGAATCAGCCCATGGTGGCTCTGTACTCTATGGACAGTGTTTTGGCAGCTGTTTTATAGGCATTGGTCAGGCTAGCTGACAGACAGCAGTTTGCTGCTCCAGCACTCATACAGGCAGGAGAGTATCTGAGGTTTACTGCAGGGTGAAAAAATCAATGTAGCTTGCTTCAGATTGCATTATTACTAAATTGTTCCCCATCTGGCTTTCATAAGAGCCCTCCATAAAGACCGTCAGAGCCAACTCCAAAAATGAAAAGGTCAGCCCAAGCAAGGGTCTGTAATAAATTGTTTTACTTATTTTACTTAGCAGCATCTCTTTTATTGTAATCATATTTGGGCCATGTTAAGTTTCTGGCGCCACCAGCTGGTACAAAAAAGTGTGTACCTTGTAAATCAATCTGAGATTTTGAACACATTTTAGCATTTGTAAGTTATACATGTTTGTTTATTTGGTAACACTTCTGTTTTTGTGTCTAAAGTATATTGCTGGATAAACACTAACACTAATGTGTTTAAAATCCAGAAAGGTGTATGTGTAATTGTTTATTGTCATTGGCTTATATATTTCAGTCATTCACCACGACTTTGTATGTGACGTTGGCGCTGATAAAATGTAAATAAAAATAGACACCATGTTGAATATTATCCCGTTTGTGTTTGGCAGTTTCATGATAATCTGATGGAGCGATGTTACAAGTCTGCGAGGGTGGTATAGTGGTGAGCAAAGCTGACTTCCAAGCAGTTTAAACAGGTTCCTTTCCCAGCCAACTGAATCTGAAAAAAAATAAATAAATAATCAACACGTGTAAGCAGGAACATATCCTGGACATGCTTTGTTCATGTAAAACATCCATTCTGTGGCACTTGTCAATGTATGGGGTTTCTGGTGTGTAATCTGCATATAACCACCTTTGTGTAATCTACACTACATAACCAATCTCTAGAACCGTGCTCAAAACCGTTCCAATTAATCCAGCTCAAAGTATCCAAACTGAAGAACCGTTTCATGTTGGGTCGGGCCTAATGCATCCACACACCACTAAAATAGTTTGGTTACAGGTCCTAGCAGCGCAATGAACAGTGGAAATGAATATGATACTGCATCTATCACAGCACTTTCAATGAAAGCTGACATTGTTCGTTTTTAGCTGGCCACTGCGGGCAGTCTTTAGCTACAGTGGCTCTCAAAAGTATTCACCCCCTTTGGACTTTTCCACATTTTATTGTGTTACAACATTGAATCAAAATGGATTGAATTAGGAGTTTTTGCCACTGATCAACACAAAAAAAGTCCATAATGTCAAAGTGAAAAATAAAATCTACAACTTGTTCTTAATTAATTACAAATACAAAACAGAAAATAATTGATTGCATAAGTATTCACCCCCTTGAGTCAATATTTGGTTGAGGCACCTTTGGCAGCAATTACAGCCATGAATCTATTTGTATAAGTCTCTGTCAGCTTTACCCATCTGGACACTGCAATTTTGCCCATTCTTCTTTGCAAAATTGCTCAAGCTCCGTCAAGTTGGATGGGGACCTTTGGTGAACAGCAATTTTCAACTCTTTCCACATATTATCAATTGGATTGAGGTCCGGGCTTTGACTGAGCCACTCCAAGACATTGACCTTTTTGTTTTTAAGCCACTCCAGTGTGGCTTTGGCTGTATGTTTGGGGTCATTGTCCTGCTGAAAGATGAATCTTCTCCCAAGTCCCAGGTCTCTTGCAGACTTCAGCCAGTTTTCCTCCAGGATTTCTCTGTACTTTGTTGCATCCATTTTGCCCTCTATCTTCACGAGCATTCCAGGCCCTGACACAGAGAAGCATCCCCATAGCATGATGCTGCCACCACCATGCTTCACGATAGGGATGGTGCTCTCAGGATGATGTGCAGTGTTAGGCTTGCGTCAAACATAGCGCTTAGCGTTGAGTCCAAAAAGCTCTATTTTGGTCTCATCAGACCATAGAATCTTCTTCCACTTGTTCTCAGAGTCTCCCATATGCCTTCCGGCAAACTCTAGCCGAGATTTTTTCAACAATGGCTTTCTTTTTGCCACTCTCCCATAAAGGCCAGTTTTGTGAAGCACTCGGGCTATTGTTGCTGTATGCACAGTGTCTCCCAGCTCAGCCGTAGAAGACTGTAACTCCTTTAGAGTTGCCATAGGCCTCTTGGTGGCCTCCCTGACTAGTGCCCTTCTCGCCTGGATACTCAGTTTTTGAGGACGGCCTGTTCTAGACAGATTCACAGTTGTGCCATATTCTCTCCATTTCTTAATAATGGAATTTACTGTGTAACGATCACTCTGCACAACTGAGAAGCAGTTGCACTGTCCTCCCTAAGGAGATACTACTGGCCCTATTCCTATAGTTAAATAAGTCAGCAAGAGTGACAGACAGCAAAAGCAGGGACGTCAGAGGTGTCAATTTCACGAACAACCGGTTTATTATTCTGAACAATAATGTCAACAAATGAAAAAATGAACAACTGAATTAAATGAATAATGATAAGACAGGAATTCAAATAATTGCAGGTAACAGGTAAGAAATAAGATGGTACAGATAACGATGTAGGGGCAAACAGAAGGCTAAACAGTTTCACAAAGTAGAAATGAATGGTGTCCGGAGGGTCTCCAATAAACCCACACTCACAAACACAACCCACACAGATAGACAAAAGATAAATAAATAGATACAGATGAAAACAGTTCTTGTAGAAACAATTACATTTAACAGTCTCTGTGGCAATGGTGGGAGAATGACAGGTAGGCCCAACAAGTCCAGTAATAGCAGGGTAATTGAAATCCATACAAAGTAACAAAATAACAAAGTAACAGAAAAAATACAGGAAACAAAGTATCAAATTAAAGTAGAAAAAATCCAAACAAAAAAGAAATGATCTCACCCACAAATAAGGCAGTCCAGCAAAGTGTCCCGAAATGATGGTGATTGTAGAAGGTTGAAAACATTGAGTACGTTGAAATTGTTGAGACTGTCCAGTAGTGTTGAGTTGAATGGTGAACAGTTGTTTGGAAAAATCAGGAGGATCAGGAAAAAATGGAGGCTGTCACACATAAAACAACAAACACTAAACAGACCTAGAAAACAGCTAAACTTAAACAAGTAACAGTGAAAACAAAAAGCGCAGTTTAGACAAAGCGCAGCAACAAAAGAAAATGAACGGATGCACTGGAATTATCTAAGGATGGTAATGGATTCACCGAAATTTAAGTAGAGAAAATGCTGTAATTTAATGGATTCCTCTGAGAAAGGGAGTCCCCCTCAGGCCTGATTAGCCAGCTTTAATACAAGTGATGGCTACTAAGGAGCTCTGAGATTGGAGGGGTGGAAATCTGAATGAGCCAATGGGGAGAGAGGATGAACAGAGGGTGGTTGCAAGGAACTATGGGAAATGAAGTTTTAACCTGGCCAGGCTACTGACCCTAATTAAAGGGACAGGTGGGTGAGACTTACACCCACATTATGTAGCATGGGAATTGCTACAACTGTGCTCCGGGGGATATTCAATGCCTTGGAAATGTTCTTATATCCTACTCCTGATTGGTGCTTTTGAAGAACCTTATTCCGGATTTGCTTTGAATGTTCCTTCGTCTTCATGATGTAGTTTTTGTTAGGAAATGTACTAACCAACTGTGGGACCTCTCAGAGACAGGTGTATTTAACCTGAAATCATGTGAAACACCTTAATTGCACACAGGTGGACTCCATTCAACTAATTAAGTGACTTCTAAAGACAATTGGTTGCACCAGAGCTTATTTAGGTGTGTCATAGCAAAGGGGGTGAATACTTATGCAATCAATTATTTTCTGTTTTATATTTGTAATTAATTTAGAACAATTTGTAGATTTTATTTTTCACTTTGACATTATGGACTTTTTGTGTTGATCAGTGGCAAAAACTCCTAATTAAATCCATTTTGATTCCATGTTGTAACACAATAAAATGTGGAAAAGTCCAAGGGGGGTGAATCATTTTGAGAGCCACTGTATGTGACCCTCCTCTCTACAACGAAAATAAATCGTTTTCCCGTCTTCTGTGTATTTGGGCCGCTCTTTCCCAGTTTGCTGCATCCTCTTACAGCTACTACCTAATGCTAAGCTTGTTACAGCCTCGGTCAGTTTCTCTAGTGCCTCTCCATCGCTTTCACCACATCCTAAAGTATCACTGGTGTAGGGTTGGCAGTGCTCTGGGTTTGCTGGCTTCAGATCCGGAGTGGCTCCAGTGGTTCAGCTCCAGAGCTGACACATGGATGTGCTCTCTTGGTTGGAACTGGATCCCTTTCAGGAGGTTCACATGCAACAAACAAACCTTTTCTAATAGCTTCTTTTTGCTGACTGTTGAAGAGATGGCTTTTAAACCGGGAATGCTGACATCTGAAAACGAAGCTCGTTCTCGTAGCTTGATAACCTTGTTGAGATCTGACTCAAAAGGTAGTCATTCATCTTCGATCCAGGTTCAGACTTCACTACAATCTTGCCAAGTGCTCTGTGAATTCTAACCACCATACAACCCCTGCACGCATACACTCACCATGCAACCCCTGCATGCACACACCCACCATGCAACCCCTGCACGCACCCACCACCATGCAACCCCTACACGCATACACCCACCATGCAACCCCTGCACACTCACACTACCATGCAACCCCTGCACGCACACACCACCATACAACGCCTGCATACATACACCCACCCGAGCACATAGAGCCAACATTCAAACTGATATAGACTCAGGGGATCGCCCCAAACCACCTCCTAAAACAGCGAGACATGACACCTAGAAGCATGAAAACGATGACTAAAAAAAATCAAGTTCTAACCCCCACAGAACCAGAGATACGCCCTGTCAAATGTCCAAAAACCACCCTTCTCGGGGTCATATCTCCATGACCCCGGGGCCTATAACCCGGGTTGAACTTCCTAGGGTCATGCCTGGGGGCCCTCTTTCACAGGGAGCCACCCGTTTTCAAATGCTACATTTTCAACAAAGGTTGGATTTCCAATTGCTTTTGAGCTCCAGGGTGGCGAAAAAAGTCTAAATTGGGGTTCTTTCCAGCTGGTGACACGTCGCTTGGAGGAGTCGACAGGAGCCCCCGAGGTGGACCCCCATACCGATTTTCAAGTCTCTGGGACCCCCCAAACCCGAGATATAGCACCATGAAAAATGTCTATGGGAAATCCCATACAAACCCGTGGCCGGTGATTTTCTTTAGCTGAGAGTCGTGTGCACATGAAGAGAGTGCTCCTGAGTTCCTTGTCCCAGTGGTCGTGGAGATATGGGCAGGGCCATCATGGGCCCCGGGGAAGGATTGGTATGTCCCGCTGCCGCCCCCGCACCCCCACCCCCATGGTACTACATTCATCCGATTTTGTAGTATACTGTAGTCTAAATCAAGCTTCTAAACCAAGCAATCATACTTGCAATCTTAGCAGTGTCTAAGGAAGATCATTTCAACCGATAGAGTATATTGATAATGGGTTTGAAGGAAACTGTCAACGACGCCTAGAAGTTTCAATATCTCAATTTTATTTACAGTATTCAAACTTTTTTTTTTTGGTAAGTGAATAAATATTTTTTTGTACAAACTCCATGTGTAATAGTCATTAATCGGAAGCTTACTTAATATCAAATAACATACGTTTTTAGCATAAACTACATTTTAATGGTGTTGCTATACACTATTTTATTTATCCCATGCCAAAAATAAACCACTCATCTCTGCTCTTAACTAATAGCCTGTATTGGTAAATATATTTGCATTTTAAGCAATGTAAACGACCATTCTCTAATTGTGTTTACCACCAGCTGAAGAAAGTACTTTATTTATTTTACACAATACAATTTTTCTAACAAACTGCTGCACCACGTTGTTTTGAGCAAATTATAGATCTTAATAGAATAATTCATACTGTGGTATATATTGTGCAACTTTAGGGTTCTTTTAAAGTTTTTAAAAGTCTTTAAAATATATATATATAAAATTGCTATGCCTTTTTTCAGCTTTTTGGTGTAGTAAAATATGAAATGCAAAAGTTCAAATCATTGTGTGAAAGTTAGTGTTTGACATCGCCTGGATACACTATCATTACACAACAGAAGCACATCGGCTTGGTGTGCAGTACGGGAGTTTTTCTTTTTAATGTGGTGGTGGGAATGCAAAGAGTCTTGTGCAGGGCTTGATATATATTTAAAAAAAAAAAGTTCCCCTTCATCAGGGCCCCCTTCGGGCGCCGGGCCCTGGGGAAATTTGCCCATCCTCCCCGCCCTCTCGATGGGCCTGGATATGGGGTACGACAGCAGCACCCTGTAGCACTAGCTACATGAATGCAGCATAAGTAATTTGCTGCCTGCTGCTCTTAATTGAGTATCAGAATACCTGGCCAGGTTAAGTTAATTCTCTATTCAATTGCTAAATAAGTAATTTTGTCCTCGTTTCTAAAGTGGGCCTTTCAGATTCATAAGATAAACTTAGGTGAAGCTATATTAATTTACTGTCAGTTTTGGTAAGGGGTTTATCTCTGCACTGGTCTCTCTCTTGTTGTTTTAACTGTATGATCTTTTCCTTAATTTCCACATGGAAGTTCTAATTAGATTCAGGTGTTTTGCTAATTGCCTTGGCAAAGGGCTTATTGAGCTTGATTTATCATTATGTCTAAGTATCTTAATTGGGAGCTCTTAAAATATGGCTATTACTACCTGGGAAGGGTGTGGTTCCTTTTCTGTGTGTGGGGGGTGCGGGGTGCGGGGTGCGGGGGTGCGGGATGCAGAGTGTTTGGAGGAAGGAGCAGGGGATTTTGAAGAAGGTGGTTGCTGGTCTGTAAAGGAGAGACCGGGAAGCAATAATCTTTTGGTTGTTAGAAACAGTGTATTTTCCCCTAATCTACCATTTTCCAGTTTGGAAGTAACCAGTTATCTAGTCTCCTGCCAAATTGAAACTATCCCCATTATTCAGATGGTTTATTTTTATCCTAAAAGCAACAACGGTGACTAATCCATTTATTATCCAAATCATCACTTTTTTTCTCCTTACCTGGTTGGAAACTCCAAGCTCGACAGGACCAAGGAAGGGGTGAGATCCCCTCATGGGGAGGAATCTTATTTTTTGCTGGATGGATTATCTGGTTTGTTCTGACTGTTTGGGATTATTCTCTTTTTTGTTTATTGGGGGTTTAACAAGCACCCTGCTCAGAAGTCTCTTTTTTTGTTTGTTTTATGTTTAAACTGTTCTGGCTCAACTGCATTTTCAATATGGACCTGATATAACAGCTTGGGACTTTTAAAGTATTGGTTGTTGTTTCATGGACATTGTTTTCTATAAGGACTGCCTGATGGACTCTTTGGTAAACACTTTAATCAACATGGGCATGTTAGGCTGTACATTACTGAAAGCTTGATCTGTCCTATATGACTGGTATTAATGTGTGTTCTGGTAAACATTTTGCCTGCTCCAAATGCTGTCTGATTAAAACCCATGTACACCAAATGTTTGATACATCTGTCTACAAGTATAATATTCCATGCATATTCAATAACATCTGCTTTTTGAATTCTGATGTTGCCTTCTGTTAATTTTCTTCCTATTTTCTATGTATTGTAAACAATCCTTCCTTACCCTGCAATTTTTCCTTCCTGGCTTTTGTTCCAACTTTACCATAAATTACTTAATTGGACCAATAATTGGTAATAATTGGTCCAATTAAGTAATTTAGGGCTAAGTTGTAACAAAAGCCAGGAGGGACACCGGCCCTCCAGGACCAGAATTGCCCACCCCTGTTTTGGATGCATTGAAATGCAGTATTGCGGTACACCATTCCGAGTTAGTACAACTGGGTGTATGAACGGGCTAGGAGTGTGCAAATTGCTACAGAGCACTTGTACTACATGCAGATAATGAATCCAGAAGCATGAGTGTCTGGCTCTTTTGGTTCCCAAGGAGCAGCTTGTCTTAGACGGATGAAAATGCACTCTTGCGCTATACTTGTAAATAGCAGGTTTTAAAATGTTTTTTCAGCAACAGAAAGGATTAAGAACTCCATTTAAATGGATATGGTATCAGACAGGTAGTATCTAACTGGTCCCAGTGTTTCTGAAATGATTCCTGCAAAAACTGATTTTTATAAGAGGAAAAAAAAGATTCACAAACAGCATTGTGCATTATATGTACAACTGGGTGTCAAACAAGCAGTGAATGTGCTCGTAGGCTGAAAATTGGTACAGAGTACCTGTAGGATATCGGATAATAAATCCAGAAGAACAAGTGTCTAGCTGGCTGGTTCCCATTCAGTGTACTTGAAAACGTCCCTTTTTAAGTGTTTTAGAATGGTGTAGGAACTCCATTTCACAGGCTGTAGTGTCAGACTGGAATGATTCCAGCAAAGACTGATTTATAAGATAAGACTGACAAACAGCATTTGGCTTTATATATACCAAGCCTCCTAATCAGGGAAGCACAATCTTTCTGCTTTCTTTTATAAGTATAGTATAAATAATAACGGTAAATATAACTATTAATCATTATACTCATACTTTGACAGGTTTTTTCTTTATTAGGCGCGGCTGCATTTTAGTAACAGCAATAGCGGCAGGTTGAATTTGTTTTCGGTGTTTGATGAAATGGATACATTACTTATTTGCAAAAGAAAGAAAACACAAGTCTACAGAGTACAAAGCGACAAAGTTATACCGAATGCCTTTGGATATTTTTTATGTTGGCTTTAATAACGTTTATCATTGTTAGTAGTTATTATAGTTTTATCTTGAAGTAAACATTTTAAATGGCACACAATTATGCAGAGATGGGAAGTAAATGTTAACGTAAAAAGACATTTACAGTGCACACTACTTTGTATTTATACTAACTTTGCCGAATAGAAAGCGAATACGACTGTTTCCAAAAAGATTACCAAATACTTGTCTTTTAATTCTGTGCATACAAATAATTGTACAGTCGACGCCTCTTATTTGCATACTGGATAATTGCATACACAGTTTAATTGCATAGCATGCAGCTGGTCCCGTTTTTTAATGGATTGTTTTCTATGATTATATGATTCGGTTAAATGCATATCCTCTAAACGCATAACTCGCTTTATTGCATGAAGCTGTCTGCTCCTGAAGTTGGTTGTACAATGCATTTTACTTAGGCGGATTGCATAATGCAGTCCACGTGTGCTGTCAATGTGCTGTTATGCGCATATGTGTTTACAACGGTGGAAAAAATAAGAAAATGGCAAAGCGAACCTGTAAAACTCAGGCCAGATACTGTGCATACTTCTACCAAAGACTTTTTTCCTACGTTGTAGTCACAATATATACAGTAAGGTACTGTATGTGGGATATGTAGTCCTTTTAAGAGTTGACAATTACTAATCGCATTAGTTCCTTATTAGGAATAAACGGCGCCAATTGTTTTGAAAGGTGATTGGCTGGCCGTGACACGAGATAAGGTGACGCCGCACTAGAAGCGGGCAGAGTGGATTTGGGAGAAGTACGTTGTATTATTTTGCTAATAAGTGTCATCCTTTTTGAATTCCGATTTGGTTTTCCTGGCGTTATTATTCTAAAGCAATCGGCTTCCAAACAGCCTTAGAAGTTTTCTTAAATCTGTGGACCTCAACTCAGAGACACAACAGTGTCCCAGTGGGCACACGACGTTACTGATGTTTATTGGTTGTATTTGAGTCCCGACGTCGGGCAACCAAAATTACGGAAGCGTCCTAATGCCAATGAAAAAAAAAAATGAAAAAAAAAATCTCTTAACTAGGAGAAAAAGTCCTACGTAGGACTTTTTATCTCCTAGCTAGGACTTTAAACATCGTACCCGGATGCAGCATTCGAAATACCAATGCCAATGGAGGAAGACGTGTCTCGCGCTGTATTTATCGGTAAGTAGTTAATGTTACTCATTTAAAAACTTCATGTCAGACAGAAAAAAAAAAAAAAAAAAAAGTTTGGTAACAAATGGCGTATGCAAACATCAATGTGGAGGCCGACGTTAATTCAATCCTAAATTATGAGGCTGTTGTAAAAAAAAAAAAACCTTTTTCTTAAGAAAACTGTTGTGTTGCATTGTGAATTTGTTTTATTTACTACTGTAATTTTAATTTAAAGTTTTAAGTCGGTTCATAAAAATCAATCCATCTGTTATCATAACCGCTTAATCCTAGAGGGTTGCAATGGTTCAGAAAAATATTTTGTGACTTTACGTGATATTACAATCGGCGCGAAACTGGCTTACCCCAGTTGGTGGTTTATCGGCAATATTAGGCCTACTAACATACAGATCAGCGGCAGTTTTTGAGCCCTCCTCCAGTTGGGGTTAGAACAACTAATTCCGATATCAAAAGTCATGTAAACACAGTTTTCGGAAAATGTATCGGAATATTCCTTGCCAGTTTTCGGAAAACAGCACCTAGAAATTTCCGATTCAATACCGAAAACGAACCCATATGAAATTTTCAGCATGGTACATGTACTATAGTACATGCTGTACCATGGTATTTTTGACAGTACCATGGTACATGTACTAGTACATGTACCGTACCATGGTACTTGAGTTTTTTGTACCGTACTTGAGTTTTTCTTGTACCCTGGTACCATACCATGGTACTGAAGTTGTACTGTGGTACTGTACAATGGTACTGATGCTGTATTCTAGAGTGGTACTATACCATGGTATTGGTTGTACTGATTGAGTCTTTTACTGTACCATTGTATGGTGCATAAGCTGCATTTATAGTTACTACAACACAGTAATGTACAAAAGGACTGATCATTCAGAGTATATTAAGTAACTAAATATATCTGACATGCATGTGCAGAGATAAATTATCAAACAAACTGAATGGTTATATACCGTCATGTCTGGTACAGTAAATTCTATCATACTGAACCATACAATGATCATTATACCATTTAAAAAAAAAAAAAAAATACAATACAACTTAATCTTGCTATAGTATTATAATTCCAGGTCAAAAGTTTTGTTGCCTTGTACTTACCACATGTACTGTAATAGAAGAATCAGCAGTACACAACAGAATAAATTACTTATAAACTTATTTTAAAGTATATTAAAAAAAACAAAACTAAAATAGAATTGTAACATCCGTTTATTATAAAACAAATGCAAAAAATCAACAGTACACAACAGAATACAAACATAATATTAATAGAAATGTATTCTGTACACTAAATATAATAACACTAAATATAATAATATAATACTAACTTAGAAATAATAGTAATTTAAACAGTTACCGATATATTAAAAAAACTAAAATTATAACATCCCCATATACAGTATATTATGAAACCGATGCAATGTTGAAATGCATTTGAAATGTTATGTACTCATTAACAACCAATCCTCAGATCGGTATATCAGCTTTGTTACACTGCTGACGCTGGATGATTTTGGTGGCATTTGACACCTTCTGGCGCATGAAACCTTTGACCTCCGCCTCAGTTTTTTCAGGGAAGATGTTGCAAACTTCAGCTGTTTTAAAACCTAAAATAAGGTGGTGTTATTCATTCGGATGTTAGCTCAGATGAGATGTGTATCTATGATTTGGATTGTCTCTCATACAACACTGCAGCTTTAGGCCATGATTTAAGTGTATAGGAGGGAGTTGCCAGTGACAACCTTTAGGAAAAATCAACCCATCAAACCTATTAATTATGTGCAGATAGGCTTCTTATACAGAATTGTATACAGAGGATAACTAGTAAACAAACAACTGAATGATTGGACCAAAGTAAACGGTACCATAACTTATTAAAACAAAAACATCAATTTACCCTTTAATTTATCATGGTATTTTCAGTTTTATTGTGGTTTTACTTTACATTTGCTATGATTTTCTATGGTTTTAGGATAACTGTGCTTCACTACACTGTACCATGGGAATACCATGATATATCATAACAGATGTTTCTAAGAAATGTTTACTATAGTACACTAATTAACTCATGGTCCAGTATAGTAAAGCACAGTGAAGGCATGTTAAAATCATAGGAAACCATGGGAAAATTAAGGTAAAAACACGATAAAAGTATGAAAATACTGATAATTCACCATGGTAAACCTTCATAAGGGATGATTTTATATATATTTTATATAATATATAAATTTGTTACTAATTTAGTACATTTAAATAAAGGATTTACATTTTAATTGTGAATGTAAAGAAGAAACATCTTATTTACCAATTATAGCAACAACTTCCTCTCGTGGTAAGGCTGGCTTGGCATCACCAACAGTTTTGCAGGATGTGCCCCCAACCACGCTCCGTGATGCCAAATATGTTGTTGTATACAGGCCGTGCATTAGATCATTGGTATATTTCACAGCAGATACCTTAGAACATCGGCCCCTCAGTGACTGTGTGATGAAAGCCTGATTAGGAGACAGCAAAACACAATACAAATATTTAGCACTAAAATCATTTATCACATTATCCAGCAATGTATGTCAATATTGATTGAACAATATTTAGTACAACTGTTAGACAGGCTGATCAACATAAAGGGCCTTACTTTCCCCGTGTGCAAACTGCCCATCTCATTAATTTGCAATGGCATAGGCAGTTTGCACACAGGGGAAAATCAAGCCCAAAGAGTTCAAATGTGTCCAGATATCATGAAGGCCTAGATATTTACAGTTTATATTCAAACATGGCAGAACTACCATTTTCAGAGTATAGTATCCAAGTATAAAGGTAAGAATCCTTACCCCAAATAAATTAAAGAATGCATGCAAAGCTACTAATTTTCCTTAACTACCAAACACTGCCTGTACTTATATTAATTAAAACATACCAAGGATTCTGAAGGTCTGGCCTGGTCAGGCTCCTCATTAGATGGTTGTAATAAAGGCAAGGCCACTGCTCTAACCAGAGATGAAAGGCCTTGACTTGGAGATGGTGGAGAATCCCTCTGTGGTCCCTCCTTCCTCCACTGTTCAGCTTCTTTGAGTAGGGCCTCCAAAGTGGAGATAAACCTGAAACATTTGTGACTTTGAAAACTTTGAATATATAATCCATTGTTCATGAGTCATTCCATCTGTACTGTATGTCTTATGTGATATGCCTATGCTTAGCCATATTTCATATTCTAAATTCATGTTAGAAAGCCAAATAATATCAAATGAATGCTCCTATTGGTGTATTTTTTTTAAATTATTCAAGTTACCTTTCAGCATGCGCAGAGCATGTCTGAGAGACATTTTCCTCTTCCAGATGTTGAATTCTCCTGTCTTTTTCTCTGTGTCTTGTCCCCCTTTATGGCTGCTCTTTTCCTTTATAATATCAACAAAATATATTTGTTAAAAATAATGCAGTTGAATTTCTTACCTAGATATTTTAACAAGACCAGAATGAAGGTGTTTTCATAAGCCTTTGTATAAAGAAGGTAGTGCCATTAAGTCGTATGAAACATATATTCATAGGAAACAAATTCCATTAGTTGTATAACATAGCTAGCAAGCTTGTACCACCACTGTCAAATGAGCATGTAACTAAAATAACACTACATACATTTACTATCATACCTGATTGTTCTGTGCATTTTTATACCTCGCCAAGATGCTTTTACTAGAAGTGAGAGCACAATTGGTCACAGTCTTCCGTCTCATCTGTATAAAAATGAATATCTTACACAGTATACAGTATATGTGATATGCATACACAACCATCCATATCATGTAGCTGGGCAGGATACCTCAGGTAGGTGTATAATTTGCCCGGTGCCTATATTTTGATAAATACCCTGCAGTATCTGGTAATCATTTTAAAATTTAGTTATAAAGACAAATAGTTAATTTAAAATAGTTTAGTTATAAAGAGAAATATTTTACATTGTTTACCTGCTCTTCAAGCTCCTCCTCACTTGAGTCCATGTTTTTTTGTAACTTTCCCATTTTCTCATTTGAGACGCTGATGTTTTCACCCCTTATGGCCTTTTCTCTCATCATGACAAGCTGTTGCCTGTCATCTGCAATGAAAATAATGTTTTAATAACCACATATTGCATAATGTAAAAACATTGACAATAGGCCTAAATTGTTATTTAATTGCTTATAAAATTGATAATATTTTTCAACAAACCAAATCTATGAATTTTCCCCAAATGGTCTGTCAGAGTACAGATCTTTTTTGTGAAGGGAAGAATGATGAGTCAAGTTAAACTAATGTTATGCTAATTTTCAAATACATTCTCTTAAGAATTCCAAATTACATGTACTTGGTAATTATTTGAACATTAATAACAATATTAATCCTAGGTTAAGGTTTTTTTTTCGTTTTCTAATGGTGATCGTGCCCTGTCAATGACATTTCATAACACGATAGATCCCGTATCGACGGGCACTATGGCTTAAATAATAAAGTACTGTGAATTTTAATGTAACTGTGGTTAAAGATATGGTTATAGATATACTGAAACTGCTTACCTGATGTAGCTAACCTGATTTAGCCGTGCACACTTCCACTTTTTCCCATGACGTTCTCTCCACCTAACCAGATTCTCCTTTCTCTTGTCTGCCGGATCAAAATCTCCATCAATCCAGGACGTCTCCCCGATGTCCACAGACATGTCGCCAAATTCAAAGAAAGCGAATTTGTCCAAGTTATAAACTGTCTAGACCAAATGTCTGTATACCCCTGAGGAAGATTTTTTATGGTCGTCGAAATTACTCTAACGGTATTCTCAGCCCATGGATATTGCTGTGGATGAAGACCGCCGCAGGGACAACCTCTGCCAGGAAAATGGCAAGAACAAGTAAGTGAATTCCTTGTATAACAGATTTCCACTTTCCCAAGAGTGATTGCTCAGACCTGCAGACTAGTAGTTTACAAACTACAAATAAGTTTAAATGACGTGCAGACTGTCATGGGCAGCATGTGTGAGTAAAAGTGGGGATTTACGGTAGGAACTTTAAAGCATCTTTTTTTTGTCCCTGTCTTTTTAGATCCCGCCTCCCTCTCCTTATGTATCTTTCTTTTGAGAGGGAGTCCTAATTAATTTTGTAGCGATCTGACAGGATATTTGATACTTTGTAGCTGGTCTGCTTAGCTTATTTTAAAGTTGAACTGACTACAAAAATAATCATGAAAGAACTGTCTATAATGCTGTAAATTCTGTTATCCTTGTTGTATAGTGTAACATATTGTGCAGCGCCCTGAAGTGGTAAAGTTAAGGTTATGACCGGATGTGCACACTTGAATGAATAAGTGTTGCAATGTAAGCTACAGAATAAACTGGTTGCGCTATGTTCCAGTAACAATGTCTCTGAACTTATTTCCATACACTAACCCAAGCATCCGTATATTCCAATCCTTTTGTGCGTTAATTGCGAACGAATGTTAACATCGCAGTAATTTTTTTATATATATATTTAAAATCTTTTTCTGTCTGCACTACCCCTTTTAAGGCCCAAATTATGTGGGAAATAATTTAAAACTATTTGAGGGCAATTTTCTTCCCAGTGGCATAGTTCAGTTTTAATAAATAAATATGTAACTAATTTCTTAAGGCACATTTATCTGAGGGGAGGGGGGTAAATAAATAAATAAAATGGTGCATCTGGAAGAGTGAAAGGTAAAGCAGGTGCAATCAATTTATTTGCACATATTTAAACATATAATAAAATGAATTATGCTTTATGAAGCAATGTTTTTTTTTTTTTTTTTCAGTCCAAATTATTAAAATATTTCCAATATCTAACATAACCACACATTTAAAATGTATATTGTATTTCCCAGCTCCTGTATCCCTCCTATTGGTGCTACTACATTAGCTGTAAGCAGTGCTGCTGCTCAAGAGGATGGATCATCAGGAGAGGATCTGGAACTTACTGATGAAGATGCCATACAAGAGCTTAGTTATGCAGAATTCCCAGACTACAATGACCCTGTAAGGAATTAAGTATTTATTTGACCTTTTTGTCAAACATGATGCCAAGTGCAAATCTCTTTTGGATGCTAGGATTAATCTGAGGGGTTTCTCTACATTTTTAGGTTGGAAGAGATGACTATGATGTGCCTATGACACATAAGGATGAAGATACTAACCACATGGAACCAAATGAAGCCATGGAGGTAGTGCTGCCATTTATAATTTATATACATTTTCTAGAATGTAAGATTATTATCACTAGTTCTGTGTTACAAGATGTAGATGTTATACCTGCAGGAAAGCATTGCGATATTAGCAAGGGATGATTTTGGATACAATTCATAGCATTTATTTCTTGCATAGCACAATGATGTATGGAGCATAAGTAGTAATATCAGTCCCTGAGAGCACAATCCATAAAGAATATCTGCCTTTTTTTTTTTTTTTTTGGTAGCATACCAAGTAATCCCCTTCACTTAACATGTGTGTGTGTGGTTTTTTTTTTTTTTTTTTTTTAAACATTGACCCAGTGATTATACTAATATATATAATTTTTTTTTTTTTTGTAGGAAGACCTCTTTGATGAAACGACCTTTGATGCCAACAGCCCCATGTACAATGGATCAGACTTGTCGAAGGGACAACTTCTGGCCCTGCTAATGGCATTTTCTTTGAGACATGACTTGTCTGGTGTAGCAATACGCGACATACTTGATTTATTCAATACTGTAGCACCAAGATGTGTACCAAAAACAAAATGGTTTCTGGATAAGGCATTTTTTAACCTGACTGATCAAGCAGAAGTCCACTTTTACTGCCCAGAGTGTTTAGGATATCTTAGAGATCCAGAGGACCACTGTCAAGCCTGTAATTGCACTGTGAATAAACAGGAACTAGTCAAATCAGCAAACTATTTTTTGGTTATGCCACTAGCTTCACAGCTTAAATATCTTGCGCCAAACATCGCTAAGGTCTCATTTTCGACCTGATGCTGACATATGTGACATAAATACTGGAAATCTGTACAAAGTCCAGGGAGAGTTTGTTGAAAATCAAGACAACATCAGTGTTTCTTCTCCTGTATTCCCCAGTGATTTTGAAGAGATTTTACAGTTTTATAACCATTGGATGCTTCTTGCATGTGCTCTTCATATTCTCCTCTCTTGTGTGACCACCTGAAAATCAGCTAAACTGTGCAGAATTGTGTCTCATTCAATTTGTGTCACAAATTCCAGAGCTCTATGGCATTGAACACTGTTCTTATAACTCTCATTTGCTTGTGCATCTCGCACAGAGTGTTAGGGATTGGGGTCTATTATGGGCCAACTCAGCATTTGTGTATGAAAGTACCAATGTAAAATTGCTTGATCTGTTCTATGGAACACAAGCAGTGCCTTATCAAATCTTTAGGAATTCCTTTGCATACCCAAAGAGTTATTCGAACTGGTGACTATTTCACAATGCATCCAGAGAAGCAAGCCTGCTTTTCGATAGACTGACTGGTTGTGATCCTGTGACAAAAATGGGAAACTACATTAATGGTGATAGTTACCCTGGGAAAAGGTGTGAAAAGAAAAAAACCGACTGCCAGTGAAAGAGTGGCAATTGAAAAAAATAATGTACTTAATTGTTACCTGCAGAATAATCTTGCTTGCGTTTACAAGCGTTGTGGTGTTTTCAAGAAGTTACTAGCAACCCAAGAATATGGAGTAAGTTACAACAGGAATAATTCTGTCATAGCTACACAACACTCCTATGGGTTAATTTCTTCTTTTGTGGTGGTCCCAATAGCATGTCAATGTTTAGAAGAATGCTCTTGTTCAGAGCTGCTAATATTTTACCAGAGGTTAGCCAAGGTGCAGAATCGGTTCACTATTTATGATTCTGATATAAATGTCAATATATCAAAGTTCTTGGTTCAGGTTCAGAACACTCATGAGTTGATGGTGTGTACATCAAAAGAAATTGAGGCAAAATGCATCCTTTTGCAACATGACAGACTTCTCCACATTGTTAAGATGCCATTGTATCAAATGGACTAGAGATGGGTGACCTCTGAATAAGGATTTAGCTTTTTACCAGTGACATGCGGTGAACATTAACAAGGTACATGTTAACCCTCATCTTTTTAAATCACATGTCTATACTTTAATGTCCGAAATTGAAATTATTTGCTTTTGCTTTATTTCAGATTTTTTGTGTCTTCTGTGCCTGGTGAATTGAAACCAGTGACTGCGTTTCTTGCGGATAAAAAAAAGTTAAGTCCCCTTTATTATGAGTTCACATATAGGGCAAATAAACTGTAGTCTTTACCCTATAATTCACAGAGAAGATATATATTTCAGATTTAAAGAAAATGGGTTTCACAATATCAATGATTAGCCTGAAATCAATTAACATGTTTGTTTGGCAATTAACAGATTATTGACAAGTATTAACTGTTTTTAAGTGATATCTGTTGGTCTGTAAAAGTTTAAAGGGTTGACATTTGACGATCCCCTGAATGCCTACCTTGTTAATGTTCACGGCACGTCACTGCTGCTTACAGTGGATAATGTACCGAGGTTAATACTGTGTGCCATTGGAACTGTTTTTACATAGGGTATAAACAACACACAAGAGTACTAATGGACACATTAGTTATGTATGTTGGAGTTCATGCACCAAGATCTCTTGTTGAAGAATATTCTCCCTTCAGCTGTGACTGCCTATTACTTCCCTCTCTATGATGTGTAATTTAATATACATGTTTTTCCATACCTAAATTATTACTTGTGTCTTCTGTACTATTATATTTGGTTTCTTTTTTGTTCTGGACAGTTTCATAAAAATAAAAAAAACTGTGGGCAATGAGTGAGTTGTGTCAGTTGTTTAGGTCTAACATAAATATTGAACTGATGCTTATACCGTACTTGAGTCTTTAATAATTCACAAAGGTTCTAGATATTCTTTGTTAAACCTGTGTTTACGAAGATATGTCAAGTCTAAACATGTTTTGTATTTTACTGGATAGTATCTTCTTTATATAGCCTCTGAATTGAAGCTGTATGGGGTTGTAATGTATCCATATTTGTATCCATATTACCTTGGCAAGCAATTCATCAAATTAAAGATACTCTGCAAAGAGCCCAAAAATGACTTGCTTAATTTGTCTTAATCTGGTTTATTAATGGAATTACTACCCTCCTTTTGAGTGCATAATGTTTAAAAAAAAAAAAAAAAACTTAAACATAAATAAATGCACAGGTTGTCAGCCGTTTCTCTGTCCCTTGAACCGCCTTTCTTTGGCAAATTTTAAATATAGAATGCACGGCTTGACTGCAAGTACATGCTTTATAAACATTCTGTTGAGTTTTTATTTTTTTCCAAAAGATACAGTTAATAGTATGCTGTGTGGCAATTTTATAGGAAATTGGTATAAATGCAGTCTTTAAAATTTATAGTAAAAAATTATAGTATGACTCAGGAGTACTACAAAATACCACTGTGCCATGGTTATAGTATTTAAGGTACCTACATTGTACCATAGTACTCCACACTATACCATGGCAAATCTTGGAAATGTACCATGTGTACATTGTTAACACCTATGGTATTCTATGGTACATCTTGTACATTGTACCATGGTACTATATGGAACTGAAACATGTACCATAGTATACCATGGTACTGAAACATGTACCATGGTATGTCCCATAGTATACCATGGTACGTACTATGGTATACCATGGTAAACTTTCATATGGGAACCAAATGTATATCATGTAAACGCACTTTTCGGAAAACCTGTTCTGATAGCGTACTGCACATGTGCAAATTGAGCTTCATTCCTGCTGGTGGTTTTAGAAAACAGAAAATATGTAGTCAGTCTGCATGGATCCATTTGCTCCGTTGAATCGTATTTTGTCATACTTGTACTTGCTAGAACCGAAGTCATTGTATTTGTCTTGCTCTTAATTGTATTAATACTTGTACTGTGATTCTTGAAATGTATTTTTGTTTACGACTAAGTCGCCCTGGATAAGGTCGTCTGCTAAGAAATAAGTTAGGGATAAAGTAATATTTGTCCGTATATTTAATAGCCCATACTGAAGCAGAACATGTTTTCCAGCTTTAAAATGACGTGATAATTTAAAATGTCTGCAAAAGAAACTGGTAATATAAAACAGGATGAGGTGTTGGAAAGACTGCCTGCACATTGTGGGGAATCTGAAAAGAGGTATAGGATAGTAATCTTTGAATTTAAGACCTGACACTTCGATAAAGCACTTGTTATGGGATTTAATTGGTATCCGTTCTATCGCAGAGAATGTCCGTTCTGTTCAAATCGAACTTAGGGTACTACAGTACTTTGCATGCGAAAATATCCTGCGTTTTCCGAAAACTTCAATCCATACAGTTGAATTCTAATTAGACTTTCTATCGTTAATCATGTAAACACAGAAAAGTGACGTTTTAAAATCAGTTTTCCGATTTCACTTTAATGTTTTCGGAAAACACTTTGTCATGTAAACGTACTGCCTGGGAGTGGACACTGCCGTGAGTGGCCTGCGGTGTTAAAAATACTAAATCGGTTCATATTTGAGAATGAAAGTGGTGTTTAGCTCATTTCCATTTATTATCGCTAATCATTTTGTTAAACTCTCGGTATTTAATTGTGTATATTAGGCATATTGTTGCAGTTATGAATATTAATTACGTATATCTATAAATTTGGCGTGGTATTACGTGATTGTTAATAGATGCGTGCAGAAACTGTACTCTGCTGGAACACTGCCGTGACTGTCCTACATTTTATATTGTACACTGTGAGTGTCCTGCATAGCATTTATATTGGACACCGTGTCCTGTATGGGTCGGTAGCATTACATTGTACACAGTGTAGGATTCTATTGCTACACCGCGAGTGTGCTGCATTGGATTCTATTACCGTGCGAGTGTCCACTAGATTATATCAGTAGGATAGATGGCCTGCATAGGATAATAGGGTATGCGATGCTACTAAATTGCTTCTTATTTAGTCTGGTTGCATAAAACACCTTAAGTTTTAAGGGGAACACTTAAGGATGCATTTCCCTTAATTAGTGCATTTCAATGTGTTGCACTGCTTTCTGCAACCCCCTGCACAGTTTAAAGAACGCTTCATGGTAAAACTAACTTTTAATTTACTTAAGGTGTTTTATGCGAGTGGTTATATTGTTCGTTTTACTGGATGATCAATACATGGAAAGTCTGTTTTAAAGTATTTTCAAAATAAAAGTATGCCAAATGAAATGTTAATTGCTGGAGTGGCTTTCTATAGTATTTCCACACTTTTTATTATCCATGACAAAGTAAAAAAAAAAAAAAAAAAAAAAGCTGACTCTGACAGGCTAGCCTAGCCAGGGTATGGAGACTAAAGAGTCAAAGTGCAGTGAAAATTAAACAATAAAACAAAAGGGCACGATGGCCAAATAAAGACAAACACAAAACAGGTTTTTAAACAAAAAATCCATTATTTGAAAGCTAAATATTTTTCAATTTATTTCACAGTGTAATGAAATATAATGAGTAACAAAATTATATCATTTCTACTTTCATGTGAAGTGCCGGAGTCTGTCCTGGACAAACTGAGAGAAGATAAGGTATTGTCTATAGTTTAATGCCATTTGATTGTCATGATTATTGAGACCTTTGTTATTTTTTATAAAAGATGGAAATAGGCCTAACTAATAAGAAATACACCCAGTTTCAAGGAAGTTGATGAGTTTCATTAGAAAAAAGGAACTGTTTTCATGAATGTATTAATCAAATGAAAGGAAAATAATAATAATTGACCTTGTAACCTTAATTTTAAACCTTCATTGTCACATTATTTTATTGGCCATGTATATTTCTATTCCTTATTTGACAAAACATTGTCAGACTCGTTTTTATATATTGCAAAAACATTTATGTTTAGGGGTGTGACTAATTTTGAACCTTCAGTTTTTGAAATAATATACAAATATGTTAGACAAATATATTTTTGCGAAGTCCAATACTGAATGTCTGAAAATATTAATGTTTTCATTCATTTATGCAACAAATACTGAATGTAGACTTACATTTATTCTTGTCTTATTTATTCTAATATTATGTATGACCTTTTATGAATGATTATTCGGTTATATATTGGTTTTAATATTTGTGCCTTTGTTGTTCTTGAAGGTTGATGAAGAAACTGTCCTGGGAATTGATGATCCAACACTGGCTAAATACATTGAAAAGTTAGGTGACAGAGTTGCACTGAGGAATTTCTGTGCTTCATCTCAGCAGTCTTTTAAGAAAAGCACCAGACATAAACAGCTTTTTGAAGTCTTAAAGAGCAAACTAGCCAGAACTGACAACAGAACTGACAGTTTCAGAAAATGAAGCATCTACCAGTACAGATTAACGATTTTAATGCAATGCTATGGGTAAATTAGAGCGAAAACGTACTCGACGAGTTGAGTTTGGATGCATCCATAACAAAAACAAGTCAGAAAACGTCAGGGAGGTGGGACCCGTAAGATTGATGTAGTGCGGTCTGCTAAAAAAAAAAAAAAGAATTACTTGTGCTTGGAAAAGACATTTTTTCCAAATGGACTGTCTACAAAGGGTCATATCCGTGAATTAAAATTCGACATTCTCGATTTTAAAGAAACAACTCTCCCGGACAACATCACTGTTGCAGATTGTTATGAAATTTTTAAAACAGGCATTGTGACATTTTACTTGCATACATTTAATTGTGACAGCGATTCAAAGTGCATGCCTGATGACAGCCAGGGGACAAAATGCCAAAATATTGGAGCATCCACTGGTAGGGGAAACCCAGTGGCTTCAACATCAGCACACAGCGATGATAGTGTTTGTACCACTGAAAGCACGCTGATTTCAACAGTTTCACAGAGTGATGATGGTGCTGCATGCAGAGTTTCAACTGAGTATCACAAACCCTCAGTTGACAGAGCGTGATATCCTTAGCAGTGCTATTGATGTAGTTGGTAGTTTCGTAGTTGGCGATGTTACGCTAGATGTCCTAAGTGATTCTGAAATTCAGTTCAATTTTGGGATGACTTCTAACAGCACAAGCAGTGTATTGGAAGATACCATTCCTGTCACAGCATTTGAAATGATCATTCATCGCGGCCCAATGGCTTTTACTGAGATTTGCAGTAATTTCATGGATCCCACCATCTTAAACAAATAAACATTGTACATATTTTGCCAAATGGTGACATTGAAAAAGCACATGATTTGGGGGGTGTATTAAAAGATACACTGACAGAATTCTGGGAGGATTTATATAGCAAATGCACTGTTGGGAGAGATGTAAAGGTTCCATGTCTCCGTCATGACTTAGGCAGAGAAGAATGGAAAGCCATAGGTAGAGTGCTTGGGGTACTGGCCAATAAAGCTATCAAAAACATTTATTCATCACTGCCTTTTCCCAGAACTTGCGATTTCCAATGAGCAACTACTTGATGACTTCTATGCTTTCATTGCCGTTCAGGATAAAGAAATCTTTCAAAGTGCCCTTGTAGACTTTTCCAGTGTCGACTATGAGGATGTGATTGAAGCGCTGAACACACACGACTGCCGGACCAGGATCAAGGAGAGTAATCTTCTAGCAGTCCTGCTAGAAATCGCAGGCAAGGAAATAATCCAGACACTAACATTTGTTTCCGATTGCTGGAGGGACATTCTGCAAGAACTTTGTATAGCAAAGGAGAAGCTGGATAACATTTACGCTAAGCTAATTCCATTTAACAAGGGAGTTCTCCGCATGTTACTGTTACCTGACTTTGTCAACGAGCATGGGAACGAGGTATGTGAAAGAGTTGGATAACCGAAAGTTACGCCTCTTCCTTTGCTACTGCACTGGCTCCGATTTACTGAAACGTTGACAAAATCGCAGTAGAGTTGGTACCAATGACAGACTTTGAACGAAGGCCAATTGGACACACCTGTGGGTGTTTGTTGCAGCTCGCAAACCAGTACGACAGCTTCATGGAATTCAGAAGTGAATTTGACAAAGTATTGGAGAGCAATATTTGGGTAATAGATTTTGCCTGCAGAAAACTGAAGGGGAACTGAAGTTGTTTGTATGTGTTACATGTTCCCATAAGTTGCTACAGCTGTTTAAGGTGTATTTTTCACATCTTGACCACTTGTTTACACTATTACATTGCAGTCCACTGTGCTGTTTCCAAGATGGCTTCGCATGTACCCTTCAGGAAAACTTCAGAACTACATTTCCCAGCATGCTCATGCTCACATTTACAGTACTGTGCAAAAGTTTTAGGCAGGTGTGAAAAAATGCTGTAAAGTAAGAATGCTTTGAAAAATAGATTAATAGATTATATTTATCAATTAACTAAATGCAAAGTGAGTGAACAGAAGAAAAATCTAAATCAAATCCATATTTGGTGTGACCACCCTTTGCCTTCAAAACAGCATCAATTCTTCTAGGTACACTTGCACAAAGTCCGGGATTTTGTAGGCATATAGTCAGGTGTATGATTAAACGATTATACCAAACAGGTGCTAATGATCATCAATTCAATATGTAGGTTGAAACACAATCATTAACTGAAACAGAAACAGCTGTGTAGGATGAATAAAACTGAGTGAGGAACAGCCAAACTCAGCTAACAAGGTGAGGTTGCTGAAGACAGTTTACTGTCAAAAGTCATACACCATGGCAAGACTGAGCACAGCAACAAGACACAAGGTAGTTATCCTGCATCAGCAAGGTCTCTCCCAGGCAGAAATTTCAAGGCAGACAGGGGTTTCCAGATGTGCTGTCCAAGCTCTTTTGAAGAAGCACAAAGAAACGGGCAACGTTCAGGACCGTAGACGTAGTGGTCGGCCAAGGAAACTTACTGCAGCAGATGAAAGACACATCATGCTTACTTCCCTTCGCATTCGGAAGATGTCCAGCAGTGCCATCAGCTCAGAATTGGCAGAAAACATTGGGACCCTGGTACACCCATCTACTGTCTGGAGAAGTCTGGTCAGAAGTGGCCTTCATGGAAGACTTGCGGCCAAAAAGCCACACCTCCAACGTGGAAACAAGGCCAAGCGACTCAACTATGCACGAAAACACAGGAACTGGGGTGCAGAAAAATGGCAGCAGGTGCTCTGGACTGATGAGTCAAAATTTGAAATATTTGGCTGTAGCAGAAGGCAGTTTGTTCGCCGAAGGGCTGGAGAGCGGTACACGAATGAGTGTCTGCAGGCAACAGTGAAGCATGGTGGAGGTTCCTTGCAAGTTTGGGGCTGCATTTCTGCAAATGGAGTGGGGATTTGGTCAGAATTAATGGTCTCCTCAATGCTGAGAAGTACAGGCAGATACTTATCCATCATGCAATACCATCAGGGAGGCATCTGATTGGCCCCAAATTTATTCTGCAGCATGACAACGACCCCAAACATACAGCGAAAGTCATTAAGAACTATCTTCAGCGTAAAGAAGAACAAGGAGTCCTGGAAGTGATGGTATGGCCCCCACAGAGCCCTGATCTCAACATCATCGAGTCTGTCTGGGATTACATGAAGAGAGAGAAGCAACTGAGGCTGCCTAAATCCACAGAAGAACTGTGGTTAATTCTCCAAGATGTTTGGGCCAACCTACCTGCCGAGTTCCTTCAAAAACTGTGTGCAAGTGTACCTAGAAGAATTGATGCTGTTTTGAAGGCAAAGGGTGGTCACACCAAATATTGATTTGATGTAGATTTTTCTTCTGTTCACTCACTTTGCATTTTGTTAATTGATAAATATAAACCATTAACATGTCTATTTTTGAAAGCATTCTTGCTTTACAGCATTTTTTCACACCTGCCTAAAACTTTTGCACAGTACTGTATATCATGGGGATGGTGGGAAATGTAGTTGTGAAGTTCTTCTGAAAGCTACATGTGAACCCATCTTGGAAACAGACCACCGTAGACTGCAATTTAATCGTGTAAAACAGGATGGTCAGGATGTCAACAAATATAAAAACATCTGTAGCAACATATGGAAAGATGTAACACACACAGAAAAAAAAGTTTTCCCCTTTTAATTGTTTAAGGAATCATTATGCTGGCTTTAATCACAACCTACGTTAATTTTTGATTTTGTTTTTGAAATTATTTCATTTTGTTCAGAACATTGTGAGTAATTTTATATTGTAACTTATGAAGCCAGGGAAACACAATTATGGCATCCTTCATCCTTTCTTTAAGTTTCTGTTTAATAGAGATTTTAAATAGCTTATCGAAGCATGAAAGTTTTCACTGTTTTAGCATAATGGTAACATATAGGTAACATGCTGTATACGCTTTTTGTTGAAAGTGATTCAAATTGATTCTTGTTAAACATGTCGGTCTGTTAAATTATTTTACATGTGTTTCGCAATAATTGGAGGTTGTTAGCAAAGGTGCCTGTCAATACTGTAAATTTTATTTTGCAGTGTGGCCACTGCTTTTGGTATCCTGGTTTATCTGTAACAAGCTGACGCTTTGCAGTTGCTTTTTAATTTACTTTCCATATACTGAATAGGGTGGGCAGTTTAATATTTTACATTTAGCACTGACGTGATGTATCGGGCATACAACTGAATTATATACATCTGACAATTCATTGAGAGTACATTTTTTTTGTTTATTACTGCCTGAACTGTAGAACAACTGTAATAATTTTGAAATATAAAAGCTCTAATTTTGTCTTAGAGATGGCTGTTACAATAGGTTATTAAAAACATTATTGTTAAATGGATTTTAGTTTGTTTTGAATGTAGTTGTTTAAGTAATGGGTCATTCTACAGTTCATTTTGAAATAT
The DNA here is from genome assembly GCA_030684275.1 of Acipenser oxyrinchus oxyrinchus. Lineage (NCBI taxonomy): Eukaryota > Metazoa > Chordata > Actinopteri > Acipenseriformes > Acipenseridae > Acipenser > Acipenser oxyrinchus. Next base: position 18,126,552 of record CM060254.1, on the reverse strand, counting down.
TCATGTTGAAATACAGCCCAGTCCCATGATGTGTAGCAGCAATGATGTTCCATGCATGGGCATTAAATAAAATGCATTCAAGATAATCCCTCAAGAATTCTCTCCCGAAGAAAATGATACAACAGAGCAGCTTCCTCTGCACAATGTGGCTTCTGCCGATCTTCTTCTTCTTCCATCAACAAAGAACACAATTCAAATACTGTCTCATCGCAGGTGAAGGGTCCTTTAGGAGTACACTCCTCCAAACAAGCATTTACCTCATCATCTGTAACACTGCATAAATAGTCTTGTGCTCCATACAGTTCTTTACATGTGTACATTACGACTGGTCGTCCGCTTGGTACATTGTGGTTCTTCGATGGTCTTATGCGATGGCTGTTCCACAGATTTACAGTTGCATCCAACTCCGCCTGAAGCACAAACATGTTAATTAGTGTTGACAGCCTTAAAAATACAAAATAAACAATAAGAATAATAATAAGCTGAACAGGGTTTCCTGTTGAGTTTCAATGAGATTTAGTAGTCCTACAGATATTTTGTGTTTAAAACAGTAACTTAGATCTCAGCAAATAAATAGGCTATCGATCTGTATATACTGTATATGTATAGCTACCTATGTACATATCTGTCTATATGTACACCTAACTTACCTATAATAAACTGTCGGTCGGCAACATCTGCGATTTTATCAGGAAAAAAACCCACAATCTCACAGAACAGTATGCTTTTTAGAAATTGTTTTTCATTTATAAAAAATAAAAAGAAACTAACTTAGCAGTTTACATAATGCACCCTTTAATACTACATTTTTGACATACGTCAATTCTGTTTTGTATCTTTTACTATTATAACAATTAAATATTTATATGTTAGTTATTATTTGGAGTGCTGTACCGTTTTAGTTACCGTTTTAGAATAATGTGTAGTTTGGACTAGTGGGGTTGCCTTAGGGCAGGGGTGTCAAACTCAGTTCCTGGAGGGCCGCAGTGTCTTCTGGTTTTCGTTCCACCCGAGCTCTCAGTTACTTAATTGGTCTAATTATTTGATTAACTGGACACATTTAACACTTCTCTTCATGCTTCAAAATGTTTCATAGGTAGTGTGCCTTCAATCAAGTGCATTTTTAAAACCATCAACTGTAAAAGACCTTGAAAAATATTAAATGTCAAATTGAACAAAATAATTAGATCAATTATGTTAATCGAGAGCTTAAGTTGAAATGAAAACCAGAAGATACATTAAACTATGAGTGTATAAAACAGCCCCCATTCAAACCCACAACGCACTATAGGTTTACATTTGTAACGTAGGCCTAACAGTGTTATAACGTTGGGGCTATTGAATTTAGCCTGGCCCATGGTGGTTTTATGGGGTAAAACAGGGCAAACTTGTCATATATATCAATCACTTAGCTTCTTATTCGCATGATTATTATTGTAAGTACATGAATGTATTTATCTAATAAGGCTTGAATTTAGCGGGTCAAATCACTGTTTTGCACCAGAAAACCACGTTGGGCCTGGCTAAATACAATTGCATGTAAAGGGAATCCCCTTCTAGTGTTTTACAAAAGGGCATAACACATCTGGCAAATATTAGTTTTATTAAATTACCTTTTTTTTTAAATTAACATACAGTATATGTGAATTATTAAGATATAGCTTACCTGTACAAGATCCATAAAGCAGAACTGAATAAGGGCCTTATCAAGGAAATCGCCAGTGAAACATCCCATATCTTTCAGCATCGCAAAGAAATCCATCCAGTATTGTGCATTGTGTTTCCTTAAGAAGCCCCACCATTGCTCGATTCGTTGATTGCAATTGTTGGATCCTTCCAAGTAACAGTTGTCCACATACAAATCACTTCCCGTTCTCTTCATAAACATAAGCATTTGCTTAACGTGGCCGTTTTCTGTACCTCTATCTGCTCTTAATCGTGCTGGGCAACCTTGACTTTTCTTTACAGCTTCCATGAAGTACCCAGCCACAACTTTAGGATCACTGTTTGTTTTGTAAGCTTATAGCCAGATAATGTAGCGGGAGAAGCCATCTATAGCCCCGTTGATGCAGATGCCATAGGGCTTAAGCTTGTCATAACCGTCTAAGTGCCAGAGAAAATTTGGTCCCAAATTGTGATACATTCTTCTACAAAGACGGTGTCGCCTGCGTTGATCAATACCTTCAGGGTCTATTACGTGCATGAGTTGACGAACCGTTTCCTGAGTCACCACATATCCATTTTGAATACATTTAAGATACATCATTTTGTATCCGTGAAGTTAGCCGGAATTTTGCTTCTCATCAAGCAAAAATAAAGCAACTTCTATAATATCAGTGTAGTGTGCACGACGAAACGGTCTTAAACGTTTTAAGATCCGTTTTAGATTTTGCATACTTATCACTATTCTATTTAATCCAGGTAGAGAGGAAAGAATTTCTGTGTAACTCATCCCAAATTCAAAATAGAGACGCACGGCTTCCTCCATTGCTTTCCGAATGCTCCATCGGGGTACGATGAAGGTATAAAGTCATAGCTAGGAGATAAAAAGTCCTACGTAGGAGATAAAGTTCTACGTAGGACTTTTATCTATATGATCTCTCATAGCTAGGAGATAAAAAGTCATAAGTAGGATTTTTTTCTCCTAGCTATGAGATAAAAGTCATAGCTAGGAGATAAAAAGTCCTACGTAGGACTTTTTTCTCCTAGCTAGAGATTTTTTTCATTGGCACTAGGACGCTTCCGTACAAAATATAATTAACAAACAACGTCTTTTTTAAGTTGGAGCAACATCTGACTTAGACGTCATTATAAGATTATATTTAGGTCGTGTTATGAAAATTAACCCAAATCCCTTTTCTAACTAAAACATTCTTATATAATAATTATTATAATTTGTATTTATTATATTAATTATGAGTTGCATTTAATATTTGATAAATGTTAGCCCTGCGTGGTTCAGGGGGCGTGGAGCTGGGGGGCTTCTAATCTTCTAATTTTTGAATTTTCTGTTAATTAGCATCTATTTTCTATTTAAGCCCTGATCACCTGCACCTTTCTGTCTAGTGTTTCTTTTTAGTAGCAAACGCTCAGACACCGTTGTTTCGTGCTCCACCGCTAATATCTAAACTTCATTGTCTCGCTCACTGCAGGTCATTTCTCTGCACAGCGCAGCCAAGATATTATCAATCATTTTTCCTACCTGCTCAGGTGATCCTTCTTTTCATTCAGCTTCTCTTTTCGGCTTCAAGAGCGCCAACGTTAGTCTTTCCTGCTCCATCCAGTCTCCACCTCAGCATCAGCGCCGTCCAAAGCACAGCTTCATTACTCAACTTGTCTGCAACTTTATCAGAATGTCTGGTCCTCCCCTAAACTTTCAAGCTCCTTCGACAAGACATTGACATTCCCGTTGTCTGTGATTGCCTTACTTTAGCTCTATTTAATTCTACCACGAAGCTTTGTCTGTGGAATCTTTCTTTACTCCTCGCCTGCAATCGGACGCCCCTCCCCCGCTCCCACAGAGCCAGCACAATTACCGTTCCATCAGAAGATCCTGCCCTGGACCTCCATCAGCTATGTTCAACCTTTTAAAGACGTATCCAGCCCATTATAAACTCCATTTCAGCCAGTGGCGGCTCGTGACTTCACTGGTCACAACATGCTCCAATGACACTATTGTACTGTAACTTTTCCACCGGCGCCTCACAGACCATGGTTACCATGGCAACGCCCTCATTGAGTGACTGCAGGGAGTGGTAAGTTGCCATGGTGACCAGTCAGCTTCATCAGGCTCTACATGTTCTTGCCTCAATACTGCAATCTTCTGGTTTCCTGTTACTGCACTTTCACAACTGGCGGAGACGAATTCAGTGCGCCGAATCATGACATCTAAATACTGCGTTAACTGATTTATATACATGACTGTGACGGAAATATAATGAGTTCTGGTTGTAAATCTCCCTGTCGACCTGTGAGGATATAAAGTAGCGAAAGGGAAAGGCTTTGGACAGGTTGTCCTGACAGTTCATTCCCTGGGTCGGGAAGTCAATCAGCCTGGAAAAAGACAAGACTCCAGTGCGAGAATGTATTGACCTGGAAGGTAAACGAGGTAGCAGCTGCAGGCAATAGAATCAGCTGCAATCGTTTACCAAGGGGTTATGCATAATCGCATAAAAGGGGCTGGAGACTTGTAAATCTTTTCCTTCGCTTGGGTTTCGTTACGAGGAAACTGGAAGGACCGGGAGATTGCCCAAAATAATAACCGAAAGGAGTTTGTGAGTGTTTTGTTTGTCTGTTTAGTAATTGTCTGTGTTTTGTTATCACTAGACGGCTAAACACAGATCCGAGCTGTCGCCAAGGGCGAGACGAAACGGATCACCACTGCACTACCGTCACGAATAAACATTGTTATCAGCACCTGTGTCACTAATAGCACGTATTATATTGTACTTCACCACAAGCACTGAGAGCTCACTTTGGAACAGTGATCGTGTGTGTCTAATTGTGTGTGTTTTGTACCGTGTCTATTATTTGCGGGACTGCAACTCTTTGTTTCATTACTGTGCAATACACATTGTTGTGTATTGCCAGCTCTTTATTATTTACTGGCTGGTCATCAGACCATTGGATTATACACCATTAAATCAATCATTCTCACCCGTACTTTGTTGTCTGTGTGTTCTTGGAATTACTGTATCTGCACTGCACCTGCTATACACTTGCTACCACTTACCACTTTTCCACAATGACTAACTGTCCTAAAACATGTCTAGAATATTTATTATTCAAATCTAAAGGAATAAGCGAATGTTGTTCTACATAGACAATGATTTTAATCGTAATAACTTCATAGATTCTACCCTGCTTCACTCAAGTCAATGGTTTAATTCCAATCATAACCTCTGGATGGCAGTATAATACCACAATCTCTCTTTCTCTCTCTCTCTCTCTCTCTCTCTCTCTCTCTCTCTCTCTCTCTATATATATATATACAGTACTGTGCAAAAGTTTTAGGCAGGTGTGAAAAAATGCTGTAAAATAAGAATGCTTTCAAAAATAGACATGTTAATAGATTATATTTCTCAATTAACTAAATGCAAAGTGAGTGAACAGAAGAAAAATCTAAATCAAATCCATATTTGGTGTGACCACCCTTTGCCTTCAAAACAGCATCAATTCTTTTAGGTACACTTGCACAAAGTCAGGGATTTTGTAGGCATATAGTCAGGTGTATGATTAAACAATTATACCAAACAGGTGCTAATGATCATCAATTCAATATGTAGGTTGAAACACAATCATTAACTGAAACAGAAACAGCTGTGTAGGAGGAATAAAACTGGGTGAGGAACAGCCAAACTCAGCTAACAAGGTGAGGTTGCTGAAGACAGTTTACTGTCAAAAGTCATACACCATGGCAAGACTGAGCACAGCAACAAGACACAAGGTAGTTATACTGCATCAGCAAGGTCTCTCCCAGGTAGAAATTTCAAGGCAGACAGGGGTTTCCAGATGTGCTGTCCAAGCTCTTTTGAAGAAGCACAAAGAAACGGGCAACGTTGAGGACCGTAGACGAGTGGTCGGCCAAGGAAACTTACTGCAGCAGATGAAAGACACTTCATGCTTACTTCCCTTCGCAATCGGAAGATGTCCAGCAGTGCCATCAGCTCAGAACTGGCAGAAAACAGTGGGACCCTGGTACACCCATCTACTGTCTGGAGAAGTCTGGTCAGAAGTGGCCTTCATGGAAGACTTATGGCCAAAAGCCATACCTCCGGCGTGGAAACAAGGCCAAGCGACTCAACTATGCACGAAAACACAGGAACTGGGGTGCAGAAAAATGGCAGCAGGTGCTCTGGACTGATGAGTCAAAATTTGAAATATTTGGCTGTAGCAGAAGGCAGTTTGTTCGCGAAGGGCTGGAGAGCGGTACACGAATGAGTGTCTGCAGGCAACAGTGAAGCATGGTGGAGGTTCCTTGCAAGTTTGGGGCTGCATTTCTGCAAATGGAGTTGGGGATTTGGTCAGAATTAATGGTCTCCTCAATGCTGAGAAGTACAGGCAGATACTTATCCATCATGCAATACCATCAGGGAGGCATCTGATTGGCCCCAAATTTATTCTGCAGCATGACAACGACCCCAAACATACAGCGAAAGTCATTAAGAACTATCTTCAGCGTAAAGAACAACAAGGAGTCCTGGAAGTGATGGTATGGCCCCCACAGAGCCCTGATCTCAACATCATCGAGTCTGTCTGGGATTACATGAAGAGAGAGAAGCAACTGAGGCTGCCTAAATCCACAGAAGAACTGTGGTTAGTTCTCCAAGATGTTTGGGCCAACCTACCTGCCGAGTTCCTTCAAAACTGTGTGCAAGTGTACCTAGAAGAATTGATGCTTGATGCTGTTTTGAAGGCAAAGGGTGGTTACACCAAATATGGATTTGATTTAGATTTTTCTTCTGTTCACTCACTTTGCATTTAGTTAATTGATAAATATAATCTATTAACATGTCTATTTTTGAAAGCATTCTTACTTTACAGCATTTTTTCACACCTGCCTAAAACTTTTGCACAGTACTGTATATATATATATAAATATATACTGTATATTAAACATATTAAACCGGTTTGGTATCGCTGCGAAGCTCGACACTACAGCTTTTCTATCTATTCCCGCAGTTCTCACTCTGATGGATTCTCGGGAGTTCCCCTCCTGCCTCAACCTTTTGTCTACCTATATCAACTGACATTCTTCAATTTCAACTCTACCAGCCCGCCCCTTTGAGGACATGGTCATGAAGCCACGCACTTGTCGGCTTTCTGAGATGCTCCGAATCTACCGTAACATTAACTTCTAGCTTCCCTGCATCAGGCTTCAATCCCAGTGACCTCTTCCTGTTCCCGGATTCGTGCTTCCTCATCTGGCTCCTCTCCTCCAAACCAACAAATTTCACCAAGGCACTTTATTCAACCTTCAAAGTTACCATTTCAGCAACGTGAGCTGCCAGTCAAAAACAGAAACCATGTCCTACAACTATTAACATTTCAGTCAAGTGTCCTCCTATCCTGCGATAGACAATACACTCAGACTGCTCCCGACCAAATCAATAGATTCTGCAGCAGCCTCAGATCAACGCATTCTTCATCCTCTCAGGTTCTACAGCGGCCTCAGATTTATGCATTTTCATATTTGGCTTCATCTAAATCACTTTATCACTCAAAGACCAATATCCACAGCTTTCAGCAGATCTCTGCGCTCTACAGCAGCCCACCGTTCACTATTACAGATCACTGCTTCAGCAGATCTCTGCTCTCTGCAGCAGACCACCACACTCTACCGATGGCAGTCCACCATTCACTATTACAGATCACTGCTTCAGCAGATCTCTGCTCTCTACAGCAGGCCACTGCTCATTATTGACAGCACTTCATTGTTACTTCTTCAGATCTCTGCACCGTTCAGCAGATCCCGTCCTCTACTGTTAATTGCTCCTCACTACAGCAGATCTCTGCTCCCTCTTCAGATCTACTCACTATTACAGCATGCAAAGTTGCTTTAGTTTACAGTTTAAATCTGTAACTGCACTTCTCCAGAGCTTCCACCGCTCCCGCTTTCCTCCAATATGCAGATTGCGGCAGCATTCCGCAATCAAGGCTAATGCTAATCGCCATCTAATCAAAATACGAGGTGCTTGACTTTCTCAGCAATATATTCATATGTCCTCACATCCTCTCAAATATTACAGCATTAATGCATGGTGAGAGACGTAGTATGAGACTGGAAATCTGTCTCGATTATGAGTTAAAGAGTTCCGCTACTAGGAGAATGACTAGAGTTGTGAAACTCAATCTCTGAATGTGAGTTCACCTTTTCCATTTCAAGCAGACAGGATAGTAGCAGACCGCTGATCGATCCTGTATCAACTAACACATAGGATGGTCGACAGCTCATCTCTTCCCTCGTTTCCAGAAATGGAACACAAAGGGTGCTGAGCTTCCCCAGCAGTCGATTTACACATGTTCGTTCAGTTCCAGCTGCTACCTCATCCCTCAGTTCCAGCTCCCCTTCTGCCTCTACTTTCGGTATCCAAGTTCCGTCAGCTGGTCCCGTCTGCTGCCCCCCCCCCCCTCCAGACTCCCCAGCTTCACCAGCTGCTATTTGACTGAATCCTACTCTCGGTAACCTCCTTCAATCTGCTCAGCATTTCATGTCTGCAGCCCTCGCCCTTCTTCAAGAGCTTCCTATTCTACAGCTTGGTCAGTGTTTTCAACCTTCTGTGCCCAGAATTGGATTCATCCTATTCCTTCAATCAAACCAGATCCTGGCTTTCATCATCCACGGTAGGGATTCTCTCTCTCTCCCCCATTCTCTCCATACCAGCAGTTCGCCTGACTCTCCGTGGGGGGTAGTTCACTGACACACACAGGAGACACAAAGGTGATTTGGGAACACCGCACAGGTGCCCAGTTTTATTATGGGAGCATAATTTCTTTTCAGCCCGCAGAGGGCGCTGTTGTCTGTGGTCTGTCTTACCAGCGATGGTACAGACAGAGCCACGACTATACCAGGAGGGGTACAGAATACAGGTGCTCAAACACAAGAATAATCCAAAGGCGAAAGGAACAGGGAAACTAAAGCACAATAAACAAAACTACAAAATAAAAGGTGCTGCGCTCGGCAGCTTTCCCCAACCGTCGCTACCCGCACGGCCCGGTTCTCCGTCCTACACTAGCGGCTCCCTCAGCCTGCTATACAAATGTTTATCGGGGCTGCCCAAGGTTTTCCCCGCTACCATTAATTCTTTCTCTTTTCTTTTTCTTTTCTTTTTGTTGGGATTTCCGTCCCCGCAGTTCTCGATCCTGGACCAGAGCTTCCGTACGCTTAGTACGTCTCAGAGGGCAGACCTGAGGGAACAGCAGAATATTATTTTATAGGGCCAGCAATCCCCCCAAGACCCGCCTCTCAGCCACTCAGAGAGAAGGAAAGCCAGCACACCCACTCTCCCACCTCTCCGTGTCACTGCCATGACTGACAGGCGAATATTGACGGGCTGCTGCCCTCTTCCTGCAGCACTTCGAACACATCAGAAGAGTCAGTACAGCAGGATTCAGAATTTTTACTGACATTAGAACAGATGTCCCTCGCTCTTGTAGGCATCCCGTGAAATACTGCCAAATAACTATCCTTTTATTTATATTACTATGTATAGAGACTGTACCACACAAGTATTGTTGTTGTTTTTGTACAACAGGACCCCCTTGTAAGTGAGGCCTGGGTTAATCTTCTGTATAAATAAAATACAAATTCAGCTATTACAAAAGCTACACAAGGCTTAACATCATACCCCTAAATAAGAAAAGACATGGCCTTACTCTTTCTTTACATCCTTCTGTGATGTTTTGATAGCAACTGTTGATGTGAAAGAGGCCAATAATAACACTAATAATAATACACAGAATGTTTAAGAATGTGTTAGACCTTTTCATCTTAGTTGTAGTTATTAAAACCATGCTAATTTCACAGATACAATTTGGACAATGTTGCTGTATAAGAAAAGATGGCGAAGGTGTATAGCTGAAGTAGAGCTCTAGCATAAACAAGCAACAGTAGTGATGAGCAAGAAGAGATAGATGTCACTGTAGCTGTAAACAACAGTATTGAGCAGGAAGAGCAAGACAGCTCAGGAAATGTAGATGAAAACTCATCTGATTGCTTTGCGTTTGTCTCTGATTGTGATTCTCTAGAAGAATACTTTTCTTTAGACTCAGAGTTGGATTTGGAAACAGAATCAGAAGAAGAGTTACAGGACCTTGGGCAAGAGCTTGCAGCATGGGCAACCAGAAATAAATGCAGTCAATCTGGATTAAACAAACTGCTTGAAATTTTCAGAAAAGAAGGTCACAGACTTCCTAAAGATGCTCGAACACTTTTACAGACACCCCGAGTCATCCAGGCTGCGGACAAATGTGGAGGAAAGTATGCCTATTTTGGTATTGAGAGTGGCATATTAAAAACCTTCAACACAACACCCTCTTTCCAATGCACATACAACTATTAATAGGCTAGTGATCAACATTGATGGTATCCCTCTATTTAAATCAAGCAATGCACAGTTTTGGCCTATATTGTGTTCTTTCAGCAGCTTTAAACCATTTTTGGTGGTACTTTTTTATGGAGATGCTAACCCAACTCATTAGATGATTACCTTGCAGACTTTGTGCCCGAATTAAAACATCTAAAAGAAAATTGAATCACAGACAATATATAACCAAAATACTATTTGTTTGTGATGCTCAAGCTCGTATCTTCCTGAAATGCATTAAAGGTCACACAGGTTATCATGCCTGTGAACGATGCACCATTAGAGGCAACTGGCATAATGGTTGCGTAATATTAATGGCAAGTGAAAATTGTGCAAAAGTTAAAATTAATGTTTATGTCAGAATGTGGTGCAGAGCTGTTTGGAGAGAGTGGGACAGAGAAGTAGAGGGAACTGTCCCTGCTTCATGGATCCAAGGAGAAATGGTTCGATGGCCTTCTGGAGTTAATGGACTAGCAGCTTTAAAACAAAGGAGAGAGCCAAATAAAAACTGGAGAGCCTTCCAACAGATTAAAATCAAGTTTAAATCAGGTAAAATATATTTATTTTTTAATTTAAAATGTACTACTTTTTAAATTTTTAATTTTATTTTACTGGTAATACTAATCATGCATGTAAATAATGTTTTGTCAAGAAGCCACCAGCACACATGGAGTTGGGTGCATTTCTCTAGTTTTTAAGTAATGTGTAACAGTTGTTTTATTACATTTTCACAGTTAACTATGATGAGTGTGAGCAGTTTGACGAAACCACTGCAGAAGAGCATACAGAAGATCAAGGTCAAATAAAAGAATGAGGAAGAGGCCTTATTTTGTGATGGGTATGTATATCAATTTAAAACTTAAAGAGCAGCTCTTTATATTTTATGTAGTATGAATAGTTTACTTTCCATAGTGTTTTTATTTTTATCACACGTTATGTTTGTTGTTATTTCAATTCGCCGCATTTAGTCCAGCTTTTTAGTCACATATGTGAACGAGGAGTCTGAAAGAAACGCTGACCTAAATTTGAGGCGACCCAGAAACGGCCTAGTAAGTGAGAATGGGTTTTATACATGTCAATTTTAATAGTTTAAAACTAGAAATATTCCCTGTGTTATCAGATAATGACCAAGAAGATGTGGACAACTTTTCAGTTCCAAAAAAAATAAAAGAAATCCGACATGAAAAAGGACTAAAAACAGTAGGTAAGATATAAAACTTAAAGTATATATATTTTTGTTTTCAACTCTTAATATGGTATATTGTGACCTCAAAACTTTAAAAAGACTAATGTTATTGTTCTTGCAGTAGTACTACAATAGACACTAATTATATAAAGCATTCTTTAAAAACATAAGTTAAAGATACATTTTTTTATGAATAATGAGCATGGTCCAAAATTTCCTCAACCACCAAGCAAGTACTGGCAGCACAGACAGATAGATGAAGACAGCATTTCCACACACCAGGATCAGGACAATGATATGTCTGTGTCCTCTGTGTCAACTGAAGAAATCACCTCTGAGAATTCAGAAGCGATCAGAAGCCATCCTCGGTACATAATCAAACATGTAGAGTACACTAAAGACTCAACTGTCATTTAATATAAAAGTAAACCCCTTTTTAAAACGGTTTTGTATTTCTGTTTATTTAACTAAGTAATACTAATATTAAGCTTTATATTATTTATAGAAATAAGGGCGAGAGAGAGTTATGTGAGTCTCAGTCCTTCTCACATGAAGACACTGATGAAGATGACCTCAGAAATCAGGAAATTACCTTGGCTAGGTATGTAAAAAAATGCAATACTACTTTTCAAAAAGATTACACAGATGGCGGCTTTTTATCTAGTCTGAAGGTTCTTGGTTCTATCCCAGAGAGAACTCGCCATTGGTACCGCATTTGCAATTTGAGATTAGGGGGTGGCTTGAAGTTTTGATTTAATCTGGCCCCAAGAGTAGTTTTATTTTTGTGCATTTGATTTTTAAGCACAAAGAGATACCTTAACTTTCACTGACAACAGTAAAAAAACAAACATAGAATTTCAAGATTTTAAAAAGCAATATGGTATGTTATGATCCTGACTGTGTTGTTTTACAGATTAAACAGAGATCGTCAACAACGGCATTGTTTAATTTCCCAAGAAGTGAATTTGCCTCCTAAGCGTTATTCCTCCAGCTCAAGCGTGCATGACAGGTTACTTTGTCTTAAAAATAAACCTATTGGTCTGTCACATTACCTTATCTCAGTTTCAATTATAATAAAGATGAAATAATGTTGACAAATGTAAAACACAATAAGGTAGCACATATTTATATACTTGCCAATTGCATATTATTGAAGCTTTTTTATATTTACAGGACAGGAATCCACTGTACCCCTTCTATCTAGAGGTTTCAGCTCAAGTACCCCTTTACAATTTTCGCTTAACGATACCTCAGTTGCAATAAAATGGAGAATAATCTGATGAACACCCCCCCCCCACCCCACACACACACACACACACACACACACACAGTTTATTTAATAAATAATTTAATGTCACAACAGTTTGGGTGACAAACTGCTGGTTTTTGACAGAATAATAAACAGTAGGCTTAATTCTTAAAACTTTTAATTACAGTCGACTCTGCATAATTGCATGGGCTCCGGACCGGTGTGAGGTCATGCACATAACCATAGTGAGGGAATACAATGGGATACAATGACAATAGATCTATGCGTACGTGTACATGTTTTATAGTCCATGCTATTTGAATATCTGGTTTGGTCCTTGTTTCTTTTTTCAGGTCGAAAAAGTCCCCTGGGTCGACATTGTCAATCCCTTTCAGAATTTTGAATGCTTCTTTGTTCAAGACTGAATAGATTCAATTCTTTTAGCCTGTCTGCATACGACATGCCTTTTAAACCCGGGATAATTCTGGTCGCTCTTCTTTGCACTCTTTCTAGAGCACAATATCCTTTTTGTAACGAGGTGACCAGAACAGAACACAATATTCTAGGTGAGGTCTTACTAATGCATTATAAAGTTTTAACATTACTTCCCTTGATTTAAATTCAACACTTTTCACAATATATCCGAGCATCTTGTTGGCCTTTTTTATAGCTTCCCCACATTGTCTAGATGAAGACATTTCTGAGTCAACATAAACTCCTAGGTCTTTTTCATAGATTCCTTCTTCAATTTCAGTATCTCCCATATGATATTTATAATGCACATTTTTATTGCCTGCGTACAGTACCTTACACTTTTCTCTATTAAATGTCATTTGCCATGTGTCTGCCCAGTTCTGAATGCTGTCTAGATCATTTTAAATTACCTTTGACACTGGTAGCAGTGTTTGCCACTCCTCCTATTTTTGTGTCGTCTGCAAATTTAACAAGTTTGCTTACTGTACCAGAATCTAAATCATTAATGTAGATTAGGAATCTTCTACATGTTAACCACTCCCTAATCCATGTGCATGCATTTCCTTGAATCCCTACTGCGTTCAGTTTGAGGATTACTCTTTTATGCGGCACTTTGTCAAAAGCTTTCTGGAAATCTAAATAAACCATGTTGTATGCTTTGCAATTATCCATTGTCGATGTTGCATTCTCAAAAAATCAAGCAGGTTAGTTCGACACAATCTCCCTTTTCTAAAACCATGCTGACTGTCTCCCAGGATGTTGTTACCATATAGGTAATTTTCCATTTTGGATCTTATTTTAGTTTCCATAAGTTTACATATAATAGAAGTCAGGCTTATTGGTCTGTAGTTACCTGGTTCGGTTTTGTCTCCCTTTTTGTGGATTGGTGTTACGTTTGCAATTCTCCAGTCTGTCAGTACAACCCCTGTGTCAAGAGACTGTTGCATGATCTTGGTTAGCGGTTTATAAATAACTTCTTTCATTTCTTTGAGTACTATTGGGAGGATCTCATCCGGCCCAGGGGATTTGTTTATTTTAAGAGCTCCTAGTCCCTTTAACACTTCTGCCTCTTATGCTAAATTTATTTAAAACTGGATAGGAACAGTTCGACCTGTGGGGCATGTTGTCCATATCCTCCTTTGTAAAAACTTGTGAGTTACAAGATGTACTGGTCAGATCTTTTACTGCATAATCACAAACTGTATACAGAGAAAAAGTACACCCACACACACAAACACGCACGTACAAATACGGAGAAGCACATACTGTGATTATCTGTTTGGTTTCAACATTACTCTTTTCCATTTGATAAGTAAGGTTGAAATGGAACAAAAATAATGTTTTTCCATTTCATATTCATATAACTTGATATTAATGTACTGGACTTTTACTTTCACGCTACATTGTTCAAGTAAATGCAAATACATCATTTATTGTTATTCGTACTTACAAAATACAACTTACTGTAGAAATCGCATTAATGTTTACAGAAAATGCAACAGAAACAAACTTCTGAGAACTGTAAAATCAACAGTGTTCGAAATCACCAGCGCATTTTTGAAAATGTATTATGTTATGTATTTATTAATTAATGTTCTTGCACATTCTCAGACTCAGTAGTTAATGAGATGGGAGAGTATGTATGCTCAGAATCTTGGAAGACTACAAATAAATAGAAGGACCGGTTGGTTCCAGTAATATTTTCAGAAACTTCAAATTGGTCTTTCTTGTATAAAATGCAAAAGAAAAAATGGAATACATGAAAAAATAGAAACCAAAACGCAGCTTCTGGCTTACCTTTTATTTTTTCAAATGTACTACCAATTAATACTGCTTCTTCTCTTGTGTCTTTAATTTAGAAATTGCTTCACATCTTTCTCTTCTGTCTCAGTTGGGATTATGGTATCTATATAATGTGACATTTTTTGTTTTTGTGCCTGAAAAATAATTTGTTTAATTTGTGCCTGGTTCTGTCTTTCTTTCACCACTTTTTTTCTGTGTAAAATTGCTTAAATATGTCTTCTTTACTAACTTTTAAAATTACTGTGTGCTAAGACAAGTTTCTGGTTTTAAAATTCTAATATAAATAGTTTGTAATTACTTTTCATAGGCATATACAGCATAAAACTTTTACTTGCTCTTTAAATCTGGATGCCTAAAATCATAAAAAATGAACAAAGTTAAACTTATTTTGAATTTCATGTCCCTATTAAGGCACATATTTAGGCCAGGATATGCAGTTTTAGTCCCCCGCTAAACCCTGAAATTGGAGCTCCCGAAAGTGGCGATCGAGAGGGTGTCCTGGCTCACCTCGCAGCAGCGACCCCTGTAGACTGGCCGGGTGCCTGCGGGCTTGCCTGTAAGCTGCCCAGAGCTGTGTTGCAGAGTGAAAAGAAGCGGTTGGCTGACGGCACACATTTCAGAGGACAGCGTGTGTTCGTCTTCGCCCTCCCGAGTTAGCGCAGGGGTGGTAGTGGTGAGCTGAGCCTAAAATACAATTGGATATTTCAAATTGGGAGAAAAACAGGGTAAAATCAATTGGCGACAACTAAATTTATATTACAAAATTCATTTTCGGTGGGGGTCATTGCCCCCTGCACCTGCGCTGGGGGAGGACCCGCATACCCCTCTGCCTGAATTTCTACCCTCCTACTTTAAATGAAAATGAAAAGACTGCAACTGTGACGGCGATGATGATGCTAAACTAATACCATTGGTCTGATGATATCCTTTAAAATGAAATGTGTTGTGTTCCCTGAGTGCCGGTACTTGATTGTTGCCTCATAGTTTAGACACAACGTGACTCTTAGCAAGAACTTAGTTTAAGTCCTTGATGCAAAAAATAGCCTAGTAAGGCCACACTGTTGATTTTAAACATGCCGGCACACAGGTTG
Organism: Acipenser oxyrinchus oxyrinchus; assembly: GCA_030684275.1. Classification (NCBI taxonomy): domain Eukaryota; kingdom Metazoa; phylum Chordata; class Actinopteri; order Acipenseriformes; family Acipenseridae; genus Acipenser; species Acipenser oxyrinchus. The sequence goes on along the minus strand of CM060254.1, from coordinate 18,110,664 downwards.
AATTTCGCCGTGTTGCCTTCCAGCATGAAATGACCTGCGATGATGAACAACATGACCCGCGTTGATGAACAGCATGATCCGCGATGATGAACAGCATGACCCGCGATGATGAACAACATGACCTGCGATGATGAACAACATGACCCGCGATGAAGAACAACATGACACGCGATGATGAACAACATGACCCGCGATGATGAACAACATGACCCACCTCCTCTTAGCTCTCAGGTTCACTTTGGGCAGGCTGGATAAAAACACACAGGTACTAAAAAGATGGGGCGAGGCTGCTATAGTACATACTAATACATGATAGTCTCAGATTTGTAAAACAGACACTAAAACAAAATCTATGCATGAACATCACTGTTTACAGACCGCCACTTTTTTTGCATGCTATCTCAAATTTAACTTTATATATATATATATATATATATATATATATATATATATACACTACCGGTCAAAAGTTTTAGAACACCCCCATTTTTCTAGTTTTTATTGAAATTTAAGCAGTTCAAGTCCAGTGAATAACCTGAAATGGTACGAAGGTAAGCGGTAAACTGCCAGAGGTTAAAAAAAAAGTTTAGGTTACCAAAACTGAAAAATAATGTACATTTCAGAGTTATACAAAAGGCCTTTTCAGGGAACAAGTAATGGGTTAACAACTTACAGCTGTTCTGCAGCAATGGAAGTAAATTAAGCCTTGAAAGTTGATGCTAACAATTCCTACAGGTGTCCCAACTTTTGTTGATTACTTACAAACCCTCTGTCTGTATAAAAGCAGTGTTGGAACAGACTGTGTTACTACACCCTCTTAAGCATTATTTGGACAGTATTGTACTGCAGGAAGTAGTATATTGCTATCATAATGGCGAGAAAAGGCAATTAACAAAGGAAGACAGACAGACCATTATAACCCTTAAAAGTGTAGGTCTTTCCTTTAGAGAAATTGCAAAGAAAGCCAAGGTGTCAGTGAGTACAGTTTCCTACACCATCAAAAAGGCACTTGGAAACTGGAGGAAACTCTGACAGGAAGAGGTCTGGCAGACCCAAAGCCACAACAGAATCAGAAGACAAGTTTCTGAGAGTCAACAGCTTGCGTGATAGGCGGCTCACAGGACAACAGCTTCAAGTACAGCTTAACACTGGTCGAAGTAAGCAAGTCTCAGTTTCAACTGTGAAGAGAAGACTTCGAGCTGCAGGTTTGACAGGTCGAGTGGCAGTAAGAAAACCATTGCTAAGATGGCAAAATAAGAAAAAGAGGCTTGCCTGGGCCATGAAGCACCGCCAGTGGACTACTGAAGACTGGAAGAAGGTCTTATGGACCGATGAATCCAAATTTGAAATCTTCGGTTCATCACGCAGGGTTTTTGTACGCCGTCGAGTAGGCGAAAGGATGGTTCCTCGGTGTGTGACACCAACTGTCAAACATGGAGGAGGAAGCGTGATGGTCTGGGGCTCTTTTGCTGGATCCAGAGTTGATGACTTGCACAGAGTGAGTGGCACCCTGAACCAAAACGGCTACCACAGCATTTTGCAGCGCCATGCAATACCCTCTGGTATACGCCTAGTTGGTCAGGGGTTCATCCTACAGCAAGATAATGACCCAAAACATACCTCCAGGCTATGTCAGAACTACCTTAGAAGAAAAGAACAAGACGGTAGGCTTCAAATCATGGAATGGCCAGCACAGTCTCCAGACTTAAACCCCATCGAGCTGGTTTGGGATGAACTGGACAGAAGGGTGAAAGCAAAGCAACCTACAAGTGCAACACATTTGTGGGAACTTCTGCAACAGTGTTGGGAAGAACTTTCCGAACAATATTTGATTTCCATTGTAGAAAGAATGCCACGAGTGTGTTCGGCTGTTATATCTGAAAAAGGTGGCTACTTTGATGAGTCAAAAATTTAGATTAAATTTTGTTAAACAAAACGATTCCATGATTTCTTTTTTTATCTCCAATTGTTTATTTGTTCTATGCTTTAATTTCAGAGTACATTGAGACATTAAACTGCGTAAATTTCAATAAAAACTGGAAAAATGGAGGTGTTCTAAAACTTTTGAACGGTAGTGTATATATTGTGACGAAGCTAGACTTTGTCGCTTTTAAAAAATGGCTGTCCGATAGTTAAAAAAAAATACATGTCCCAGGAGCCTCCGTGGCAGAGACAGGATGGGCGGCGACTCCTGGGTATATAAGGAGGCAAGCTGAGAGAGTCAGGGCAGTTCGTGGGAGGTTGCCGCAGGGAACAGACTCCAGTCTCCAGTTTGCTTGGAATACCACAGCCTATTGCAAGCTTGAAAGGGGTATGTGATTCAGGACTGCTGCTGTTTATGCAATTTGTTCTTTTATAGTTAAATCGGCGGGTGAATAAAATCGCCAATGTTAATTTGCTACAGTGTGGGAAAGTTAAACTAATAATTATATAGCCAGCCAAATAGGGAACCTGGGAGTGAGAGGTAAACCTGAAGGCATGTGACTTTGTGATTTGAATATAAAAATAACCACACGGACTTGTGAGAGACTTTAAAAAAAAACAACAACTTTATTTTGTTGAACACTATTTCTGGTGGGGAAACCGGAAAGTCCGCCTTCTTCACATCCGGGAGGTCTGGATCAGTCATCTCAGCAATGCAGGAAGTGTTGGACCTTGTGGAGCGGTTCCACCCAAAGTTTCCTGATACTTACCTGAAGGCGTACCACTCGGAGCTGTAATAAAAGGAATAAAGTGGGAATTGAAAAAAGGAAAAGCAAGAAAAGAACTGTAGAGCTGTTGCGCACGTGGTGCGACTGAGTCTCCACTCACCTTACAGAACCTTCCTTACTGCCCCAATTGGTGAACTGGGGAAATACTTGCTTACAGACTCAAGCGGTGTTTGTTTATTTCACTGTGTTTGTTTCACTGTGTAAAGAGGGACAAAGAAGAAAGTCAGTTAGGCCCGAACACGGCTAGGCATATTATTTTGGTTTGTTTGCTTATTTTGTGTAAATAATAAACTTACCTGGACCATACGGTCCTCCCTTTGAGAAACTCCTGTCTGGATCTCCGGTTTTTGGTCTCACCCACTTACTTGTCTGTCACATATCATGTCAGAAGTGGGATTCTGGGATTTATCAGGAAAATCAACCCACCCACTTAAAACAACAACAACAACATGACAGACTTGAGTGAACTCTTGATGGCTCTGGTAACCGCCACCGCTGAACAGCGGGAGACCAACCGACTACAGGCACAGCAACTTGAGGCCGCAAGAGAAGAGCGGACCGCCATCTTTCAGCATCTAGAGAAGATGGCCACCACCCCGACACCCACCAACGCAATCAGGTCCACCCATGTTCTCCAAAAGATGACAAAGGAGGACGACGTGGAAGCCTTTCTCCTGGCCTCTGAGCAAACTGCCACCCGGGAGGGCTGGCCCGCAGAGAAGTGGGCAGGTATTTTAGTGCCTTTCCTTCTAGGAGAAGCACAGAAGGCTTATCACGACCTGGCCGCTGACGTGGCAGACGACTATACCCACTTGAAAGCGGAAATTCTGGCCAGAGCTGGGGTAACAGCAGCTGTCCAGGCTCAAAAGTACCACTCTTGGGAGTACAAGGCTGGAACTCCACCTCGCTCCCAAATGTTTGACTTAATTCATCTGGCAACCAGGTGGTTGCGGCCCGATGTGAACCCTGCAGAGAAAGTAGTGGAGCTGTTGGTTATGGACCGGTATCTCCGGACCCTACCAGCACCCCTGCGGAAGTGGGTGGGGCAAGGAAACCCCACCACAGTTAATGATTTCGTAGACCTCGTGGAACGACAGCTGGCTGCGGAGGAACTAGCTCGTCCCACACCCACCACGACAGCATCCTGGAGCACCCCCCCCCCCAGAATACGTGGAGACCACGTCCGGCACCATGGGTGGGTAAGAAACCAGCGATGCTGGGAGGGGGTGAAGAGCGGTCTCCGACCGTGAAAGGGTTGGGGAACCAATAGGCTTTAGGTGTTATAAATGTAACAGAATAGGCCATACAGCCAAGTATTGTAAACAGCCTGAGGACATGGACTGTAGCCTGGGTGAAACATTTGTTGGCAGCATTATTGTTAAACGGTTGGGGGAGAATAAATACCCATACTTGATGCAAGTTAGAGTAAATGGGAAAAATGCTGAGGGCCTTATGGATTCAGGTAGTGCATTAACACTGGTGACACCCAACTTTGTGCGGTCCAACCAATTGATCTCAAGACCGGGATTACCTGTATCCATGGGGATAATAAATATTACCCCACAGCGAGGGTTAAATTCACCCTTGATGCGCAGTCTATTACCCTCCGAGTAGGGGTGGTGCCTAAACTACCCCATGAGGTAATCCTGGGTAGAGACTTCCCAGGTTTTAAAACCCTGGTACAAAACAAAGGGGAGTTGGAAACCCCCACAACAAAATTAAGGGCGAATATGGAGCCCACAGAGAGCCCAACCAAAGGTTTCCCATTTACTCATTTAGAGGTCTGTGAAACACCTTCTGAGAAAATACGGAAGTCAAGGAAACAAAAGAGGGTAGACAAACAGCGAGGGGCTCCCATCCAGATAGCATTAATAGGGGGATCGGATAAACGACAAAGGAAAGGGGTTGCCACTCAGTGCTCGGAAGCAGAAATCCGGGGGGAAACTGATGACACCCCCACCTCCATTGATCCTGTAGACAGATCGGAGGATTGGGCAACATCATTTAGTCCAGAGGGAACCCGATTTGCCACTGAACATGCTAACGACCCCACCTTAGCTAATATCAAAACCTGAGTGACCGAGGTGAATGGGGTGGCAGTAGAAAATGTAGTAACCCCCTTGAACATTTCATAATAAAAAATGATTTGCCGATGTGTACCGCTAGAGGGAACCCCAGTTGAACAACTTTTAGTACCCAAAGTATATCAAAATACGGTCTTGCGACTGGCACACGCCCATCTGTTCGGAGCTCACTTAGGGGTAGAGAAAACCTTACAGTGAATATTAAGACGGTTTTATTGGGTAGGCATTCGAAAGGCTGTAGAGCGGTATTGCAGATCTTGTCCAGAGTGCCAGCTCGCTAGCCCAAGGCCCTCCTTAATGCCCCTACTTATTATAGATATTCCATTTGAACGTATCGCCATGGATATAGTGGGGCCACTCACTAAGTCAATGTGGGGGCAACTAGGTACTCGGAAGCCATTCCCTTACGTAATATGGCCTCCAAAACCATAATAAAAGAACTAATTCAGGTAATATCCAGAGTGGGTATCCCAAAAGAGGTCTTAACAGATCAAGGGACCCCGTTCGTTAGAAAACTCATGAAAGGCTTATGTAAAACTCTACGCATCACTGCATTACGCACCTCCATTTATCACCCTCAGACCGATGGACTAGTTGAGATATTCAACAAAACCTTAACCCTTTGCGGTCCATTTATTAATTCTGCGTCAGGCTCGCCAGGTCTAATTAATTTTTACACGCGCATTTAATTTTAGACGCGCTGTTTAAAAGTATTTTTTTCCACAGTCAAACGGGTTTAAATGGCCCTGCACATCAACAAAGCACTCACTAGGCATCTCCAGCCCCGCCCCACCCTTTCGTTTGCTATCGCTTTCACATATGCTACCAAATAAAAAAAAATAATAATAATAGTCGTACATACCGATCAATCATCTCCTGATGACTCGTTTTATCACCAAATTCCTCAATAATGCAATCCAAGTCATTATTTTATTGCTATAACGTCTCAAAAAAGCTCTGCAAATGTCTGTGATAGTCTCTGTGCGCTGATACTGTACTTCCAGCTTGTTTCCATACGACCGCCCCATCTGATGCCAATGGGGTACTATGACTATTCATGAGATACGCCTTTTTTTTTTTTGTCGGCTTTTCTCGGCTCCTTTCGTTCCCACTCGGCCATTGAATGGTTTTCGGCTTTTTCCGTTGAAAAACCGACTTTTTGCGTTTTTGCGTTTTTAAAATGATGTCGGACAGGGTCCGACAAAGGACCTGGTGGGAATAATTGCAATGTCGGACCCAGTCCGACAATGGACCGCAAAGGGTTAAAGTCCATGTCGAGGAAGGTAGCCAACAAGGAAGGCAGGGATTGGGACCTGCTGCTGCCCTTTCTCATGTTCGCCATTCATGAGGTCCCACAATCGTCTACGGGGTTCTCCCCGTTCGAATTATTATTCGGCAGTGGTGCTCAATTACATTCTCTGGCGGGCCAGATAAGGACATTTCCAAACCTTGGGGGGCCACAGGGCGCTCAAGATGTGCGTAGTGGTGGGGGGCTGTTTAAATGGTCATGAAAATCGGACTATCCAATCAGACTTTACATCCAGTAACAAAACATTGCAACACTGCACTTGCACCAATCAACTAATACAACTCAGAAATAACTACTTAACAAGATTCAATGTTTGATCACCATTAATAATAAAAAATATTAAGCAAATATCATTTCCTGACCAGTATTCAAACGACATCTTGCAAACAAACAATTATACAAATCTCACTGTAATGCTATTAAAACAGCATGTTATTCATTTTAATTCTATTAAAACTAGAAAATGTTCTGACAATTACTGTGCTGCAAGCATTCAAGTTAACTAACGAAAGCTGTTCTGTTGTATAAGCATCTTACTAAGCGCCTGATTAAAAGTGTAGCACAGTGTCTAAATATGCATGTTCAAGCTCAAATGTGTTTAAAAGTAAATGAAAAGTTTCTAAATTAAATACATGGCATGACAGTAAACAGAGTGGGAAATAAAGCGTATATTCACTGTGCCATCTTTGAGAGGCGTGCTGCAGGTGCATTTCTTACTGTTGCCAAACAGGTTTTTTTAAGCCTAAATAAAGATATTTGACAGGCTTGGTTTCTTCAGCCAATTTCCTGTGACTGAACTTACTGGTGGCCGCATTGCTAATTTTCCTAACAATACTTAGTTTATCATTTTGCAAAATATAAGAAATATAGACATATTCACTTAAGTTTTTTTTTTCATGTATTTCTATAATAAAACAAAACTGTTTCTCATTTTAAACATACAGCAGCCCCGCTCAACTTCCCAAGACTTTCTACAATAAACTGGAGACAAACATCTGGAAGATTTAAAAAAAAAAAAATGTTATTGCTCTGACAACAGGTCAAACGTAATAGGTTAATCAATCATATAATTTAATAGAATACCTAAGCTAAAGTACATTACTAACGTATTTAAGTTAAATGAACACAACAAGTACTTTCACTTTCCTGTTCCAATCACATGCTGCACAATTCCCAGCTAAATCTTACAACATTAAAGCAATTTCCAATACTATTTATCCTAAAATAATATGTAAAACTGTACTATTCCAGAATAGGTTGTGAAGGCTTTACATTGCTACACTGATTTAGCTATAAAGCAGAGGATGTCAAACTTAAAATTATACACTTTCCACGTGTGTATTTCAGGCAGAAACAGTACATAAGTAGATATCGGGTTTTTTTCTTTCTTTTTTTTATCCCTGCCATTGTAGTTTCTTCGCAATAAACAAAGTGGCAAATTACACATTTTCATGAAGTAATACCATTATTGGGGTTTACTTTTTTTTAAACTGTGCATGCAAGTGAAAACTGTCAAATTTAACTTTAAATAAACTCTTCAAAAATAGATGTGGAAAAGGTGGCGTTGTACAAAAAAAACACAAGTTTTGTTTATTACTCTACTCATAACAGAAAATAGGATCACAACAAAACAAAACGTTGATCACTATATGTAGCATTTACCTTTGGCCAGTGTATGTAAAGTGTGAAGCACTTTCGAGCGACGTGCATTACCTGCAGCTGTCTGTATCCCTCAATTCTGACTCGCTTGCCAAATCTGAAGCATCACTTTGTTGTTGTTGGTTTTTATGTTAATCTCACACATCACTTGCCATTTTAGACACAGACGTAGATTTTTGGCTTCGAATTAATTTGCAGCAATGTTTGTAAGAATATTCAGATTGTTTCACTGCACTGAAGAAAATAATATTACTACCGCTGTTTTCATATTGCACGAAGCCTTCTCTCATTGCTCAACCAATGAGGCACTAAAACTAAGCAAATGGACAGAGATTTGTGACGCATGCCAAAATGATAGTTCATCAGAAATAAAGCTTGGCCAATCACCTGACTTGTTCTTGTATTAGGCTGCCAAAAAAACGATTGTTAGGGGAAACAAATACCCTGTAGATTACGGTGATTTTATAATCTTGCGTATCAGCAATTTCATCTTTTGTAATGAAGGACAGCTGATGCTTGACAGGCCAAAAGAAAGGCTCTCGCAGGCCGGATTTGGCCCGCGGGCCGCCTATTGAAGAACCCTGGGGTAAAGCATAGAGGTTGTTGTTTTTCTTGATTCCATAGCAATTGATGTTTGAAATATTATTATTATTTATTTCTCAGCAGACGCCCTTATCCAGGGCGACTTACAATTGTTACAATATATCACATTATTTTTACATACAATTACCCATTTTTACAGTTTTTTTTTTAAACTAGACTAATCTAGGTAAAGTACCTTGCTTAAGGGTACAGCAGCAGTGTCCCCCATCTGAACCCAGGACCCTCCGGTCAAGAGTCCAGAGCCCTAACCACTACTCCACACTGCTGCCGCAAATACATTTGCTATTCGGGTTCTTAGAAAAAGAAAAACACACCAATCAATGGAATAGAATGGTTTAATAATACTTTGTGTGTGATGTTTGCCTAGGAGACTAACAAGGTAGGCATAGGGTTTGTTGTATCTTAATATAAAATAAACTTGATTATACCGAGTTTGTCTCTGCCAGCTTATGTGCATTTTTTTAAAATCTCACAATATCGATATTTTGAAAATTATTATCGATATAGAATAATCTCGATATTTTTATGATATCGATATTGTTTGATATCGATAATAATGCCCACCCTTTTTAAAATTATTATTACCGCATTAGCAACGACGTGGTGTCTGAGCAACAGTACTTGAAATGAATACAATCATACAGCGAGCAGGCCCTCTACAGAGATTGAAACGCACACCACATTACTGTAAAGTAACCCATGTACACAATGCTTACTTTCGACTGACTATTCAATACTGAATATAAAAAGCATATGCTCTTGTAAACAAGGCGATCCTACCAAGGGGTTTCCAAACACCATTAGCAACTAGGCATTTTTAAATTATTATCATTATTGTGCTTTCATTTGATTTGATTAATGATTTCTCATAGATTTTTTATATCAATTTAGAATCTGACACGGGGGGCACTGAATCTAAACTGGACAGGCCATGCCCCCTAAGACCCGCCTATAATGCCTGGAACAAACTTTCTCACTCATGAAACTGAATAAGTCTAGCTGAGGTCTCGATTGACAGACGACCACCTGCATGATGTACTACTACGCACAAGCGTTTCCAACTTTCAGAAACTGGTAGCTGAGAAACAACCTCAAAGTTCTCACTAAATCAGGAAGTGTATATTTTTCTTTATTCGTAATTAGAGAGAGTTATGTGCTTTTTTACTGTTTTTTTCTTGTCTTTGGCAATATGATGTGTGTTTTATTTGACAGGTACAGTGTGTTGTGTGACATTTTAACTCTGGTTTATTTATTTATTTTATTTTGAAAGAGATAGATAGTCCTGTGCACAGAAATAGGCATGTGCAATCTAATAAGCTAAACGCAAATAAATAAATACAGATGACTTTAAATTGAAATTTAAATTGTTTGGCCCACGCAAGGTTGCCCTTAGGTCTATGTGGCCCACCCACGCAAAAAGGTTGGGCACCCGTGATGTACAGGATCGACCCAGATACAACGATCTCAGTACTGACTGACACTGAACTTTCTCCAGTGTCAAGTGTGTTATTCTCTCAGTGAAAACAAACACCATGGTTGATTAATTCAAAGATAAGGCTAATTCAAAGATTCCCTATTGTAGTACGAATCATGCATGACAAATGCAATCATCTTCACACAAACTGCAACCAGGCAACGGGCGTGAGGAGCAGTCTACTCTGGATAGTTTTTTCAAGAGAAAGGACATGTAATTACTGTATTCAGCATGTAAATGTACACTCTGAAACCAAATCCCTTAATTTACTCCCTTAAAATTACATTCATTTTACCTTGATTTCTCAATTCACTGCAATTATACTTTTAAGGGCGAAGCAAGTCATTCCCCCCTTAATTCGTGCACACTTTAAGGGTTTTACCCCTTAAATATAGCCCTTAATAAAATAGTTTCAGGGGTTTATTAAGGCATATAATTCCCTTATATATACCCCTGACTTATTTTTCAGGAGCCAAGTAAGGCATTTAAACCCCTTAATCACCTTAAGAAAAGTCAGGAATATACAAATTACAATAGGATAGATCCCACAAACTTTAATTGTGTATCATTTCACCTTATTATTTCTATTTGAAGTATTTTAACAAACTGCAATTTTTACGTTTGTTAAAATGCTTTATATAGAAAGAATAAGGTGAAATGGATGTATTTTTCTTAATAACTAGGGACAGCAGTTCTATTCAATTATAACTTGTATATCCTTGACTTTACTTAAGGTGATTAATATGCAGATATTACTTTTCCACATGAAGTAAATACACAATGTAAAAACTTCATCATACTTATTTAACAAAAATGAGTCAGTAACAAATGAATAACATTTCAGTTTTATTGTAGTTAAGTTATTGAACATTGTTCCAACAGTTTTAAAAAAAACATTTTTATGTAATCTCTTTCCTGTTGCTGGCTTGAAAGCCTTTGGTGGACTATAATCCAAGAATTCAAATTTGGATGTTTGTTTTTCTCCCTCCCTCTATCCTTTCCACACTGCTTCCTTCTCTCATTTCCATGCTCTCTCCCTCCATCCTTTCCACAGTTTCCTTCTCTCCTTTCCACTCTGCCTCTCTCCATCCTTTCCACACTGTTTCCTTCTCTCCTTTCCATGCTCTCTCCCTCCATCCTTTCCACATTGTTTCCTTCTCTCCTTTCCATGCTCTCTCCCTCCATCCTTTCCACACTGTTTCCTTCTCTCCTTTCCACTCTGCCTCCCTCCATCCTTTCCACTTGCTCCTGATCAGTACAGGAGTAATTTCAGGTCACAATTTCACAGGAGCAGGTTTTAGAATGGATTGAGAGGTACTTTTTTTTCCAGAATACTGTGTCTGCCATCTAGAAAGAAAAAATATATTTTTAATTATGGTTAAAATATTTACATAGGGTTTTAGAAATAATATCAGAGACATTATCTGGTCTTGGGATAACTTTATTATACACTTTTTAATTGCTTAATTGAAAAAAAATCTTTGATTTCAATATCTCAGGAATTTGAAAAATGACCCAGTGGTTATAGACACTTTAAACTAAATGCCAATACAGTTGAAATTTGAAATCATGTGGGATACTACATCATTATAACACCCTATAAAAATTTAAGTTAACTAAGTTAACCTTGCTTCTTCCATCTCCGATTTGAAAAGCCTTTGTCTTCTAAACTCTCAAATAAGTACAGATCAATCACACAAGTTTCAGGTTTTACTTAATTCATCAATTATGTTCAAATGTAGCTGTAGCAGGGCGGTAGAGAGCCCTGTACATATTATTTATTTATTTATTTTTAGATCGGGGTCTCCCCCTCCGCCCCTGTGCAGTGTATTTTGTATTTGTTTTATTTGATTTTATTTATGTATTTATATGACGGTGAAGTGCAGTATGTTTTGTTACTGTTTTGTTTATAGATGTGACGGTGTAGCCGTTTGTTTGTTATTATTTAGTAGCGTGGATGGGAAGCCCCATCCACACAGTTTTTAGTAAACTCGTGCAGAAGGTGACCATCTCCTGAATTAAGTGATTAATTTTGTTGCTAATCGGGAGATGGTCACCTGAATATAAAAAGCCTGCAGCTCTCCAGCTCGTGGTGGGTGTATGAGGAGAGAGGAGAGAAAAACAAGACTAAAAAGATACAGGATCAGTGAAGGCTACAGCGCAGCCTGACCTGTGTTGTTGTGTTCGTGATTTGTTTTTGTTTAACTATTTATTTTGCTCTGTGAGCACAGTTTCTTTTTGTTAAAATATTTGATTCATTTTTGTTATTTGAAAATAAAACGGCGCGACGCGTCATATACTTTAAACTGCAGTGCCTGGTGTCAGAGTGCATCACCTTCCTGCTTCTGCCGTGACGTCACCGCCCAGCCACCCTGTCACAGTAGCTAACAGAAAATAAAACCCACCAAGCATACCTTACACTTGCTACTTGGCTCCTCTGTAAGAGTTTGTACCATAACTGAACAGTAGTTTTCCCAAAATGTAAATAAAAACATATGATAGTTACCATACTAAAACCAACTTTGTTTTTAGTATATATATACATATAAACACGCACACAAATAAGAACATAAGAAAGTTTACAAACGAGAGGAGGCCATTCGGCCCCTCTTGCTCGTTTGGTTGTTAGTAGCTTATTGATCCCACAATCTCATCAAGCAGTTTCTTGAAGGACCCCAGCTTCAACAACATTACTGGGGAGTTGGTTCTAGACCCTCACAATTCTCTGTGTAAAAAAGTACCTCCTATTTTCTGTTCTGAATGCCCCTTTATCTAATCTCCATTTGTGACCCCTGGTCCTTGTTTCTTTTTTTCAGGACAAAAAGTCCCTGGGTCGACATTGTCAATACCTTTTAGGATTTTGAATGCTTGAATCAGATCACCGCGTAGTCTTCTTTGTTCAAGACTGAATAGATTCAATTCTTTTAGCCTGTCTGCATACGACATGCCTTTTAAACCCAGGATAATTCTGGTCGCTCTTCTTTGCACTCTTTCTAGAGCAGCAATATCCTTTTTGTAACGAGGTGACCAGAACTAAACACAATATTCTAGATGAGGTCTTACTAATGCATTGTAAAGTTTTAACATTACTTCCCTTGATTTAAATTCAACACTTTTCACAATATATCTGAGCATCTTGTTGGCCTTTTTTATAGCTTCCCCACATTGTCTAGATGAAGACATTTCTGAGTCAACAAACTCCTAGGTCGTTTTCAAAGATTCCTTCTTCAATTTCAGTATCTCCCATATGATATTTATAATGCACATTTTTATTGCCTGCGTGTAGTACCTTACACTTTTCTCTATTAAATTTAATTTGCCATGTGTCTGCCCAGTTCTGAATGCTGTCTATAGCATTTTGAATGACCTTTGCTACTGCTACTCCTCCTATTTTTGTGTTGTCTGCAAATTTAACAAGTTTACTGTACCAGAATCTAAATCATTAATGTAGATTAGGAATAGCAGAGGAACTAATACTGATCCCTGTGGTACACCACTGGTTACCTCGCTCCATTTTGAGGTTTCTCTTCTAATCAGTACTTTCTGTTTTCTACATGTTAATCACTCCCTATCCATGTGCATGCATTTCCTTAAATCCCTACTGCATTCAGTTTGAGAATTAATCTTTTATGCAGGACTTTGTTAAAAGCTTTCTGGAAATCTAAATAAACCATGTCGTATGCTTTGCAATTATCCATTGTCGATGTTGCATCCTCAAAAAAATCAAGCAGGTTAGTTAGACACGATCTCCCTTTCGTAAAACCATGCTGACTGTCTCCCAGGATACTGTTACCATATAGGTAATTTTCCATTTTGGATCTTATTATAGTTTCCATAAGTTTACATATAATAGAAGTCAGGCTTATTGGTCTGTAGTTACCTGGTTCAGTTTTGTCTCCCTTTTTGTGGATCGGTGTTATGTTTGCAATTTTTCAGTCTGTCGGTACAACCCCTGTGTCAAGAGACTGTTGCATGATCTTGGTTAGCAGTTTGTAAATAACTTCTTTCATTTCTTTGAGTACTATTGGGAGGATCTCATCCTGCCCAGGGGATTTGTTTATTTTAAGAGCTCCTAGTCCCTCTGCCTCTGTTATGCTGAAGTTATTTAAAACTGGATAGGAACAGGTCGACATGTGGGGCATGTTGTCCGTATCCTCTTTTGTAAAAACCTATGAAAAGTAATCATTTAATGTATTTTGCTATTTTTTTTTCTTCATCTATGATTTTGCCATTTGTGTCTCTTAGACATTTAACCTCCTCTTTGAATGTTCTCTTGCTGTTATAATATTGGAAAAACATTTTGGAATTGGTTTTAGCCCCCTTAGTAATGTTCATTTATATCTCTCTCTTGGCCTTTCTAACTTCCTTTTTTGACTTGCGTTTGCAGTTCCAAGTACTCTTTCTGTGTACTTTGTTTTTGGTCCCTTTTAAACGCTCTGTAAAGTGCCTTTTTTCACTGAATATTTTTTTTTAAATTGATCTATTAAACCATTTTGGCCATTTTGTTTTAGATTTAGATTTGTCTACTTTTGGGATGTAATTGTTTTGTGCCTCTAGTACTACATTTTAAAAAAAGCTTGTCCACGTTCTCAGTGATTTGCGTGACAGAGGCTCCTGGAAGGCAGCACACTGTTGTAGTAAGGGGGTCCAAACTGCGAACTGAACTTGCTGTGTTTCTCAATATAGAGTCCCCAACAATCATGACCTCCCTTCTTTTTGCTGCCTGTCCAGCACGGTTTATAGGGTCCTGGATGTTGTTCCTTTCATTCTCTTGATGTTGGTTTTGATCATCTAAATTTTGAAGTGGCTCAAATTTGTTGGATGTCTGGATTTCTGGTGGTTGTGTTTGACGAAGTTTCTTTTTTTCCCTGCTTATCTGAACCCAGCTGTTTCGACTCTCTTCCATCTCCCTGGTGGCTTTCAGTCTGCTAGGGGTGCAGACTTCCATGAATTGTGGGTGTGTCAGCTCCTCAAGCTCCTGTTGCTGTCTCATTTCCTGCAGCTCCATTTCTAGCACACTTACTAGTTTAAGCAAGTCCTGGATCTTGCGACACTTTACACACACTTGGTTGAGTTCTGCTGGGTTTTCTCAGATTTCCCACATCATGCAGGTGTCACAGATTACTTTATCCAACAGTTAGAATGTAAACACTAATATGCTACTGCACAGCAACACAGAAATGCATGCTCAATGTCAAGTTTTATAAATTCACTAATGTTAACCTTAAACAGTAAATATTCATGTATTTATTATTGTTATTTTAATAATTGTGATTTTGATGTTTCATTCATTTTAATATTGCCTGAATTATTCATTTGTAATTATAAATCTTAACCTAAATAAAATTATTATTAAGCATAAATTTATTGGTCAGAAATAACACAAATTGCTTCTTTATGTACTGCAAGAAGATATTTTCATAAATGATTGTATGAGCTGGTCAGATGATCAATCATGCGATTCAGTTTAATATTTCAGGAAATGTTCAGAGTCCAGTGTTGTCTGGCTGCTTGCTTTTGTTTTGTGTAACTTCATGTATTAGTATTATTACAAAGAACACTTGTTTTTTTGTGTTTGTTTTTTGTGTTTGTTTAAGTTCACCTGTCCTTACACGAGAGGTAAGGCAGAGTCCTTACATGTTTCTGTGCTTTGTGTGAAGGTGATCAGTATTTTCTTTTCCGGACAATCCGCAAGCACTTCTGGACAAGAAATCAAAAACAAGTAAATGCTCTGATATGTTTTCACAATTTCTGCCCAAGCTAGCGATATGGATTATAAGTATTTTAACTTTATATATTTTAATATCCATAGATCAGGTCCTTGGATCATTATGAAGAAATTATAATTAAAAACAACTGAGATGTTGATGTAAGTACTCTTGTCATTCATTCTCACGATTTGTTGTGTTACAACCTGAAATCTTGATGCATTTATATGGGATTTTTTTCCTTTGATTTACACAACCTACTCAACACTTTGAAGAGGAAGAGAATTTTTTTATTGTGAAACAACAGTTAATGAAAAAAAAAAACCTGAAATGTCTTGGTTAGATAAGTATTCACCCCCGAGTCAATACTTGGTAGAACCACCTTTGGCAGTAATTACAGTTGTGAGTCTTTTGCGGTAGTCTCTACCAGGTTTGCACATTGTGCAATATTCGCCCATTCTTCTTGGCAAAATTGTTCAAGCTCTGTCAAGTTGGATGGGGATTGTTGGTGGACAGCAATCTTCAAGTCTTGCTACTGATTCTGGTGACAGGTAAACGGCTTAGCCATCCTGCAAGTTAGTCAGGGAATAACCTGTGTAGTCAGCGCTCCAAAACGGAGTTAGGTTTTGTTTTGTGTTTGTTTTATTTTGTGTGTAATTAAAAATAGCGCGTCAGCACGGAAAAAAAACATTCCTGTGTTCTGTGTCGTAATTTTAAAGGGGCACGAACCCGTGAGTGCCGTGAAAATTTCTGCCTGGGAGAGACCTTGCTGATGCAGTATAACTACCTTGTGTCTTGTTGCTGTGCTTAGTCTTGCCATGGTGTATGACTTTTGACAGTAAACTGTCTTCAGCAACCTCACCTTGTTAGCTGAGTTTGGCTGTTCCTCACCCAGTTTTATTCCTCCTACACAGCTGTTTCTGTTTTCAGTTAATGAGATTGTGTTTCAACCTACATATTGAATTGATGATCATTAGCACCTGTCTGGTATAATTGTTTAATCATACACCTGACTATATGCCTATAAAACCCTGACTTTGTGCAAGTGTACCTAGAAGAATTGATGCTGTTTTGAAGGCAAAAGGGTGGTATATACTGTGTATATATATATATATATATATATATATATATATATATATATATATATATATATATATATATATATATATATATATGGTAGCTTGGCCTTGTGCAACATGCAGGACCTGATATTTATACAATTCCACTCCATGTTTGGGGGGACTCATTTTATTCCTTAAGGGCAGGAATACACATAGTAAACTTTGAGTAAACTTTGAATGCAATTGTGAATCCGTCCTTGACTTTGACAAGAAACAGATTCTAGTTGCATAACTAAAGTAACTTCCCCTTATTATATTTTTTGGGGGCATTACGGGGTTAGCATTATGGTAGGTAGTTCAAGACTAATGCTAATCACTAGTCAGTGTTGTTATATTTAGACCAACTAGTTGTTTTATTTTTCTGATTATAAATAAATAAATATATAAATGTATATTCTTGGTTGGATGGACTGTTTTGATAATTTTATAATTTTCAGACAAATCAAATTTCTTTTCATTATTTGTGTATTTTCAAGTATTTATCTAGTACTGAAGACCAGTCAGAACATGAACAAAGTAATAGATAGAACTGAAGATACAAGGTCTAAAACTCAGTTGACTGATATGGACAGAGTGCATTGAGACATGTCAGAGGTACAGTATGTTCTTATTTTCAGAATGTTGCAGTACTTGTGTAATAAGTGCAATAGCTAATTGCAGTATTTTGAAATATTGCTTTAATTTTTACATAGGTTATATTATCTGGATTACTGTCACCTGAAAACATCCAGAGCACTTCTGATGAAAGTTCAGAGGCTTATTTTAACTTATCAACTCCAGTATCACCCCCCCTGTCAAATAGTTCATTTGTAAGTTCTGAATATAGCTATCACTCTTCAGAAACATTGATGTTTGAAAATATCCATGAAGATAAAATCACTGGATGTACAAAACACAGTGTTTGAGGCAATATGAAGACACCTGCTTACATTTTCAGGCCATCCTAGCTTTCCGAAAACTGCCTTGAATGACATTTTGTATTCCAAGCACTCTATGTTTCTACCACAGCCAAATGAACTGCCATCATCATACAATGAAATGATAAAGCCTTTTTCTGATTCCACTTTCTATATACCATGCATGTATTAATGATGATTATGTGTACTTCTGGGAGGAAGATCATCATCTTAAACAGCCTTAACTGTCAGCATCCACGTTTAAATAGTAAAAACCATCCTCACAAAACCTTTCAGTACCTTCCAGTATGACCTCGTCTGGCAAGACTTTACTCATCTCCAAAGCTTGCAGAAATTCTTCAGAATCAATATGCCACGTCTGTCAAGAGAGCAGCGGCTTTGTGCAATCGGCATGTTGGAGACTGGACTAGGGCAGCGTACTGCGGCTCGCCGTCTTGGGTGCTCACAGCCAGCAATTTCAAACCTGGTGAGACGGTATAACCAGACGCACTCTGTCAATGACAGGCCAAGACCAAGAGTCACAACACCTGCCAAGATCAACAGATCATTTTGCAGCATCTTCATGATGTCAATTGTTAATCAGCACAATAAAAAGTCACTGCACCTGCTCTAAAACAGAGCTTGTCATTTTTCAATAACATCTAGTGAATTTTATCTAAATATAAGTGATAAGTTTCTTTTGATGCTCAACTATAAGTGATACATTTCTTTTGATGCTCAGTATATGATGAAGCAACTACTAGACAGAAAAAAAATAAAATTATAAAAGAACATGGAGTACATGGTTCCTTCCCTATGATGAAATGAAGGATTATTGTGCTGAATAGTTAACAGTAATATAAAAAAGTGTTATTATGGGTGGTGTAAACTAGAAAACAATAACAAGTTTTGTTTTAAGTTCCAAACAGAAGGAATTTTCACCTGGTGCATGAATTCTACACGATCATCCACGTGCTATTTTATGGATGAAGGCATTGCAGCTGTGCTTTGAAAGGGAATTCACAAAAGACATTTTACAAAAACGTAAGCACATAGTTCCACTAGCAGCATCTTTAGTGGAAAGAGATTGTCCCCTTTCTTTTCAAGTAAGTTGATATAAGATACTGTAAACATTTTAACTTGTTTTGTCAATAGTTCATTATTTGATTTTCACATGTGGTCTCAAAACATCTAGATGTAAATATAGTATTATGTAGAATTTTATCTTGATACAAAATAGAGGTATGTAAATATACCCTATTTAAAACAGTAAATTAGTAAAGCAAGTCGGCCTAATAAAAAGGTAAATAAGATGGTCAATGCCTTTTTTATATACTATATTGAAACTGAAATGTTTGAGAAAACTGAATATGCACTGTTTTATAACCCCAAGTTTAGCTGATGTATTTCACTCAATTCAGTTTTTTTACAGAACATCACCACTCATCTCTGTACATATCTGCCTGAGTCAATACAGCAAAGTGGACCTCTATGTACAACATGATAATTCCCATTTGAAATAGCCAACAGCTGACTGCAACTGTGATGAGTTACTAGGTATGCAGCATCATTGAAATACAGTTCTGCTTTTGACTTCTTACAATTCTAAAATATTTAGTCAGTGTTGCGTACGGTCACAAGGGTTACTACTCCATGTTTAACTCTCATAAGTTTACCTGGGGTCCGTTCAGACCCCATGGTGCTTTAGTATCAGTAAAAATGTGGATCTAGTGACTTGATTTTTGTTTCTTTTTAGGTAGTTGTCAGGTATGTATCTTGTTACACTATGCAAAGGAGAATTCTAGTCCAGGTTGCCTGGCTGAATTTACTAATATTGTTTTAGGATTGGACCCCAGGCATAGTGTATCAGCAGGCCCCACCTTCTTGCATGACTACCTCAGGCACCATAATAACTAGGCCCCTAATTCAAGGCTTGTTTGACAGTACAGATTTAGAGATTTCCAATGATTTATCGTATGTTCTTATACGAAACTACAGCAAACCAAAACTAAGGCTTGAGTCATGTGACATGAGTCAACTCCTAAGTTTCTTTTTTGCCTATTACTCGGTCACTTCAACAGATAGCGTTCTGGCTGTAACATAATTAAAAAGTGCAGGCATTGCGCTTTCCATTGATATCAGGCATGCCCGTATGTGTGCTTTCTACCACACCCTCATTCAGTGCTCCATTGCTGGGACGCGAAGCTAATCGGTACATGTGTTCAAGTGCCTGTAACTCAAAAATGGAAAGGAATACGAACACAATCGGTATCACCAAATGGAAGAGGAGGCTGCTTTCCAATGATATCTCACATGCCCCGGTGACATGTTCATAGAATAAACTACAATGTCCAGAATACAGTGGTGCCTTCACTTGGTAGAAGATAGCTGGGTGTCTGGGTGCATGGAGGGTGTCATCCATTTGGCATATTATAAACAACACATTATACCAAACAATGGCAAGAAGTAAAGGAAAAGCAAAATAGAGTGTTCACATACACATTTACATTTATTCGTTTACTCCATTTTCCTCCGGAAAGGCAGTTTTCCAACATGACCTTATGAGGGTTAAACAGTGTTATGTTTTTCGATTAGTTGGAGTCACAGGGTGCTATGTTTGGTCAGATTAAATACTTTCTCTCTCATACACACACACAGGTAAAGACCATGTGTTTGCTGCCCTGACTCTACCCACCACCTGGCACTGATCCAGAAACTTTGATATACAGTGTTAGAAGCACTGAATCAGACACAGTTACATTGGTTTTGCTTGATTTGCATTTTATTTCCAAACCTCTGTTTGCAGTAATCCAAAGTGACCATACTAATTTTTTGAGTGCAAGGTATTATGGGGAGCCAGAGTGGTTAAACACATTGCTATGAAAAGTTACAGTTTATTTTATAATATATAGTCAAACCAAAAGACTGTATACATGTTCTATTTGTCTTGACATGCCTTCCTGTAATTATGCATGCATGTATGTTTAAAATACACTGTAAAAGACTCAAAGATGGAATATGAACAAAAGGAAGTTCTGTAATTGAATAACATTCATTTAAATAATGCATTTACAAAATTATTTAGTGAAAGCAATGAATATGCCAATTCTCTTTTCCATTTCAAAATGTTCTTTATCTGCATCTTTTCAAAACGCAACGTTTCTGACACTTTCTGTATTTCCAAGTTCAGTAACTTTAATTGTGTGATCCAGGGTGTGGAGGACCTTTCGTTTCTCTGTGTTTTACTCTTTACAAGAGAGCGCTGTTGTTTTAATAGTATGTTTATTGATTACAGATAAAAGCCAATAAGCAGATCAAATGGTTGCTTAATACAGGTTTGAGTCTGTTGTTGGATAAGAGAATTGTGGTCACTGGTCACATTATACAGATGATCCCTTAATACAGGTAAATAAAAGCACAAATATCATTGCCCAGCTTTTCCAGAGATCTTCAGAGCATGGACCATGTAAGATCAAGTTGAGTGATATTTGATTAGTTTTTGCTTCGCTTCTTACATCAGAAGACCCAATCAAATCTAATTATTTGCTCTGTTTTGATAGCTCCTATCTCTAAGTGAACAATATATCTAAAAAGTGCAAGTGACTCCTTTTTCAAAATTAATTCAATGTGAGCTCATGGTTCACTATCTTCCACCCCTTATTTCCCTAAAAATTAGGTGACCTGGAGTTCCCAGGGTCCTTATACCAAATATAATACAGGTATTTGCAAACCTGGTCATTGTTGGAAGTTCTTCGCCTGCTGTAGGAGGTCCCAGAGGGATAGTATTGTGTACCCTTTTTTAAAAAGCATGGACAGAAAACAACTCTACGAGCGATGGAGGCTGATGTGGAAAGGACTTTTGTGGCTATTTTTTTTATGTGCTTTATACCATTGTAGACAGCATAATAAAAACCCAGGTCGCTGATAATAATAATAATAATAATATTGCTTCCGTAGCACTTTTGTAAATGCAGCGCCTCATAAACAATGGGTGCGTTCTTCTAGCACCTATTATTATTCTTATTCTTATCATCATCAAGATCTGTGCTGACAGATATGCCTTCTTGTAATTGATTGAGGAGACACAGTTTGTGGCTTTTAAACACAGCACAACTTGACTCCCTTAACTTATTATTCTTACTCCAGTTATATTATTTATGCATGAGTATTCATCACTGCAAACGGCATTGTCTTTATTATGAATGTATTTATTCCTTTATTTAACAAGTAAATGCATAGCTTTTTTTAAATGCATAGCTTCAAAACAGCAAGAAATCGTGTGTATTTTTTATTATTATTTTTTTTTCTTTGTTTAATTAGTTATTTCAGCAGTAACTCTTCTCCAGCAAATGATTACTAGCACTACAATAAATGGCACATGTGTGAGGCAAATTAGGTATTGTTTTATTCAAAAAACAATGTTAGCAGTATTTTAAATAATACATATTATTCTGGTGTACAAGACAGTAAATTGCAATGTATGAATGATATGGAAGCTTACCTCGACAGACGGGATCTTGTTCGTCTTCCACACTGACGGTCTCCGCTGAGCTGTTATACAAAAGACCCTGCAGATTGTTCACAGGAAAACAGCCTAAAACACTGTCCATTTGTTAAAAAAACGGGAAGGTTTTTCGGCTGTTCCTGCTCCGGTTGTTACTGTCTTTAATTTTTTTGTACTCAGTCTGAATCTTCTCACAGCACTGCACCAGTGTTCTGTGAAATCCATGCTCGACAAGAACTCTGAACTCGGATATTTCTTACCGCACCCATTAGCTGTTGTTGTATCTCTACATCACTCCATGCTGCTAATAAACCTTCATTTCTTCGTGATCCCACACGCCACCTGACATTCTATCTTCCGACATAGCTGATGTGTGTCTCTATTTCCTGTCAGTCTACAAATTCAAGCACACGCCTCCACTGCTGAAACTGACGTATTTCCTTTGTGGGCGGGTTGACCATGTCTGGTAGTAGATAGCAAAGCGAACCAGAAAAATTGGACGCGTCTGGCCACGACCGATCGAGCCGTCAGTGGATACACCCAATTGTATGGGCCCGGAAATGAGGCATAAGCCTTATCTATTGAAGGTCTAATGCCCTTCCAGAATTCTACTGTGTGTCTAAGACAGACTTTTAATTCTTTCACTTTTAAACTCTACAGTTTCCCTGTAAATAAATACCTCTATTTATTACTGCAGTAAAAGTTAAATAAATGCAACACTATGGCTTTTTTAGTTTTAAATGTAATTCTGTCCAACAGTTGCTTTTTCTTTTGTAATACAAAAGCCTCTATTTTTTGGCTCACAAACATCATCCCAATTAAAATCGATACCTTCCTGATAAGAACTGATACTGTAGACAACTTTTCTAATTGAAATGAAATGCTCGCTTCGGCTGCCAAGTGTGGGGTAGCTTCCTGGGCAAGGCTGGTCTGCGCCCTTGACCCAATAAACCCACACACGGAAACTGCAAGCACTTTTCTGTGCATTTTTATTAATTAAAACAAACAAACAAAAAACAGGAACAAAATAAAGGTTTTAAGAAAACACTGCAAGCTGAAAATTCAAAATAAATGAAACACACCGAAGCTCTGGCTATTACACACTTTGTCTGTTTCGCTCTCTACTCCGCTCCACTCTCCATCTCTCTCTTTCACACTAACCCCAACCCTCTCTCCTACACACTAACCCTAACCCACTCTCCATCTCTCTCTCCTACACACTAACCCTAACCCACTCTCCATCTCTCTCTCCTACACACTAACCCTAACCCACTCTCCATCTCTCTCTCCTACACACTAAATCTAACCCACTCTCCTACACAATAACCCAAACCCTCACCCTCTCCGTCTCTCTCCTACACACTAACCCTAACTCTAACCCACTCTAAATATCTCTCCTACACTAACCCTAACCCACTCTCCATCTCTCTCTCCTACACACTAACCCTAACCCATTCTCCATCTCTCTCTCCTACACACTAACCCTAACCCACTCTCCATCTCTCTCTCCTACACACTAACCCTGACCCTAACCCACTCTCCATCTCTCTCTCCTACACACTAACCATAACCCTAACCCTAACCCACTCTCCATCTCTCTCTCCTACACAATAACCCTAACCCATTCTCCATCTCTTTCTCCTACACAATAACCCTAACCCACTCTCCATCTCTCTCTCCTACACACTAACCCTAACCCACTCTCCATCGCTCTCCTACATACTAACCCTAACCCACTCACCATCTCTCTCTCCTACACACTAACCCTAACACATTCTCTATCTCTCTCTCCTACACACTAACCCTAACCCACTCTCCATCTCTCTCCTACACACTAACCGTAACCCACTCTCCATCTCTCTCTCCTACACACTAACCCTAACCCACTCTCTATCTCTCTCCTACACACTAACCCTAACCCACTCTCCATCTCTCTCTCCTACACACTAACCCTAAATCACTCTCCACCTCTCTCTCCTACACACTAACCCTAACCCACTCTCCATCTCTCTCTCCTACACACTAACCCTAACCCACTCTCCATCTCTCTCCTACACACTAACCCTAACCCACTCTCCATCTCTATCCTACACACTAACCCTAACCCACTCTCCATCTCTCTCCTACACACTAACCCTAACCCACTCTCCATCTCTCTCTCCTACACACTAACCCTAACCCACTCTCCATCTCTCGCTCCTACACACTAACCCTAACCCATTATCCATCTCTTTCTCCTACACAATAACCCAAACCCATTCTCCATCTCTCTCTCCTACACACTAACCCTAACTCACTCTCCATCTCTCTCCTACACACTAGCCCTAACCCACTCTCCATCTCTCTCTCCTACATACTAACCCTGACCCACTCTCCATCTCTCTCCTACACACTAACCCACTCTCCATCTCTCTCTCCTACACACTAACCATAACCCTAACCCTAACCCACTCTCCATCTCTCTCCTACACACTAACCCTAAACCACTCTCCACCTCTCTCTCCTACACACTAACCCTAACCCACTCTCCATCTCTCTACTACACACTAACCCGAACCCACTCAATTCAATTCAATTCAATTCAAAGTGCTTTATTGGCATGACTTATTTTCCATAGTGTTGCCAAAGCAAATACATACATATTATGAACAGATGCATATATATACAAACAAGGAACAATGATAACAAAATAATAATAAATAAAATAGAAGATAAATAATAATAATACAGAAATTGAAATATTGTTAAATTGTGCCGTGTCACTGCGTGCCCCTCAGGTTGTGGCAGGTGGCTACATATTTGGCACCCAGTGGAGCTGTGTGTCCCTCCCCTAAGAGGACAGCAAGTTTCTCTGAGTCTGCCATTTGTCTGAAAACAGGATATTTTTCTTGTATTTTAATGAAGAATGATTCTCTGATATGGCTGTATTTTATACAGTGTAGGAGAAAGTGCATCTCAGTTTCCACCTCTCCTGTCTGCAGTGACCACAGAGTCAGATCTTCTTTGGGCAGCCAGGTCTGCCTGTGTCTGCCTGTCTCTATGGCCAGGCTGTGGTCACTGAGCCTGTACTTGGTCAGGATCTGTCTCTGCTTCGTATCTCTGACAGTGGAGAGATACTCTGCTAGGCTGTAGTTTCTTTTTAGGGCCGATAGCAATCAAGTTTATTTTGGGATTTTATTTCTGTGTCCCAGTGTTCCAGATAGGAGTTTTGGTTTGTTTTATAATTTGGTTTACTCTGATTGGGGCTGGTAAGCAGTGCTGACCTGAAGCTGGTTGGAGTTAGTATTGGAGGGGTCAGTGTGATGAGCTTCAAAGCCAGCTGGCATAGGGGACTCTTTTCAGGGCTGAGCTCTTGGGTCTGGAGGGCCTTGTGCTGGAGTGAGTCAGGTTCACTTTTTTCAAGGTGCAACCAGAATTTGAGTGCTCTTTTCTTTATATTTATACTCTTTATACTCTCCATCTCTCTCCTACACACTAACCATAAACCACTCTCCATCTCTCTCTCCTACACACTAACCCTAACCCACTCTCCATCTCTCTCTCCTATTATTATTATTATTATTATTTGTTTATTTAGCAGACACCTTTATCCAAGGCGACTTACAGAGACTAGGGTGTGTGAACTATGCATCAGCTGCAGAGTCACTTACAATTACGTCTCACCTGAAAGACGGAGCACAAGGAGGTTAAGTGACTTGCTCAGGGTCACACAATGAGTCAGTGGCTGAGGTGGGATTTGAACCGGGGACCTCCTAGTTACAAGCCCTTTTCTTACACACTAACCCTAACCCATTCTCCATCTCTCTCTCCTACACATTAACCCTAACCCACTCTCCATCGCTCTCCTACACACTTACCCTAACCCACTCTCCATCTCTCTCCTACACACTAACCATAAACCACTCTCCATCTCTCTCTCCTACACACTAACCCTAACCCACTCTCCATCTCTCTCCTCCACACTAACCCTAACCCACTCTCCATCTCTCTCCTACACACTAACCCTAAACCACTCTCCATCTCTCTCTCCTACACACTAACCCTAACCCACTCTCCATCTCTCTCTCCTACACACTAACCCTAACCCATTCTCCATCTCTCTCTCCTACACACTAACCCTAACCAGTATCCACTCTCCGTCTCTCTCTCTTACACACTAACCTTAAACCTAACCCACTCTCCATCTCTCTCTCTCCTACACACTAACCCTAACCCTGTCCGTCTCTCTCCTACACACTAACCCTAACTGTACCCCACTCTCTGTCTGTCTGTCCTACACACTAACCCCAACCCACTCTCCATCTCTCTCTCTCCTACACACTCTCACAAACAAACATTCTTTGTTCTCCTTTTAGACCATATGGCCAGGGTTGATTGACAATTAATCATTAACTCAATCACCACCTGGCCACATTCCACACTCTACCAATCACTCTCAATCAAACAATTAAACAATTATTCCCACATTTAAACAATGCCATCTGGCTGTGCTAAGGGTGGCCATCTTGGTTCCAGACTGCCCCTTCACCAAGATAGACGCCACACTCACAGACACCAGCCGTGCACCCCCATGTGCAGAGCCTATAGCAGTGGTATTCAATTATATTCTCTGGCGGGCCAGATAAGGCAATGTCCAAGCCTTGGGGAGCCACAGGACACTCATGATGTCCGTACCGGTGGAGGGGTTGTTTAAACGGTTATGAAAATCTGACTATTTTTCTGACAATATTCAAATGACATCTTGCAACCAAATAATTATACAGGGTTCACTAATGTTATTAAAACAGCAAGCTATTAATCTTAATTTTATTTAAACTATGAAATTAGAATTATAAGTTACATTCATGAGAAATGAATGGACATCTAATTCCCCTTTGTTATTGTCTGAAACTGACAGTCTACCTTTTTTTTTCAGAAAATGACTGCACAGCAAGCATTCAAGCTAACTAATGAATGCATGTCAATTATTAATCGCTTTATTTATGTTGCACAAAGCATCTTAAGCACCTGATTTAAAAATGTAGCACTGTGTCTAAATATGTGTCAGCATGTTCTAACTCCAATGTGTTTAAATGTAAATGAAAAGTTTCAAACTCAAAGACATGGCATGACAGTAAACCGAGGGAACATAAACTCAAGTGCAGATTTAACGTGCCATCTTTGAGGCGTGCCAGAGGTGCTTTTCTTACTGGTGTCAAACAGGTTTTTTTTTAAACCCAAAATAAAAGATTTGCTCAGCTAATTTACTGGGCTAGAAGAGTTTGTGTAATTTTCTCTGGCTGTTTGTTGTTTTGTTTGTATGTTTGTGCATGTTTAAAAGAAAAAGCGTATTTGTGGTTCCCTAGGTAACCACACTAACGGTGTTTAGCCCAGTTAGGCAGCGGAGTAGAAGTTACAGGAGAGGAGTCGTTATTTTTAGTTAAATAATAAAAGTAAACTGTAAAATAGTATTAGTAGTTATACATTGTAGCAGATGTCACCATGTTAATTTTTAACCAATGAGAATACAGCATTTGGTTTTGACAGGTGGCCTTAGCCAATCAGTATCGACCGGAAGTCATGCCTCCCAGTTCCTGCAACGTGTTTGTAGTTTTTAAGTAATTCCGGAAGTCCCACCCTCCCATCCTGTCACATGTTTGTAGTTTTAATGCAAATATGGATATCCCACCTCCCATCCTGTTACGTGTATGTAGTCTTTAAGGCACTTATGGAAACCATGTTCCATGATTGTAGTTTATCACATTAAAATGGGGAATTAAACAAAGGTTTTGCACCGGACTGTTGCACAGGGGTGGTGGTCAGGGCTGTGGTGGAGGTGATCTCCTCAACTCCACCACTATTGTGTATCAAAGAAGAAAGATCTGTTAAAATTCCTCTGTACAGATGTTATCCTATGCATAGGGCATTCGGCACAATTCTTAATTTAAAAAAAACAACACTTTATATAGCACTTCCTGTAGAACCTAATGTTTTGTGATTTTACGTGAAAGGTTAACTGTTGTTTGTATGTAGTGTATATGTTAGACCCCAAGCCGAAATACGACCCAGTCGGGACGGGTCCAGCCCGGGGTTAATTGACATTTTTAGAACCTGAAAATCTTTTCGTGTTCAGCTTGGGGTTGTCTTGCGAATGACCCCATCATGACACAGGCAAATCACTTTACTTGAAGCCGATCTGAAGAAGAACCGATAACAGAAGATCCAGCTATCCCTTCATGTCAAAGTGAGATTACTTTGAATTACTGATTTGAGTTTTCATTCCTTCATGTCAAAGTGAGATTACTTTGAATTACTGATTTGAGTTTTCATCCCTTCATGTCAAAGTGAGATTACTTTGAATTACTGATTTGAGTTTTCATCCCTTCATGTCAAAGTGAGACTACATTGAATTACTCATTATTCTTATATCAGAAAGCATTTTCGGATATATTGGAAGATACACAAAAAAATGTAGTTTGGTATCACAGCATCCACACTTCTGATAAACCGCACTGTCTGATGTGATGTAGTTAGAACCGGACTCGAGACTACCCCCCTGGTGTCGTCAGGTATGAGTGGTGTGAGGAACAAAGTGACAGTCCAGACAGTATTTCTCCCAAAACGATCTGTGTTTTATTCAAATAAACAACAAAAGAAGCCGCCCCTCTACCAATGATGGTATTGGGCATATACAGCGGACTTGCAGACCCAAACAAATTATAATAATAACAATGGGCTCTGTCCCATCCCACGTTCTCCGTGCACGAAAGTGTACTGTCTCAACTCCGGGGATCATGGTGCGTGATTGTGTTGTGCAGTGAAAGGAAGTGCTCAGGGATACGTGCTGGCTCCGTAAGGGACAGCTTCTGGACGCTCACTCCTCTTCTATAAAACACAAACAACACCTAAAAAAACAACAAACAGTACAGGCTCCGGCCATATGTTACGTTTTCAGAGCAAGGGGCTGTACTCCCATAGCTGTGTCCCCTTTGTTCTGCCCAACTCCTCCCTGAAATCAGCCTGGAGCCCTGGTGTAACCAATCGCTGCCTGGCCCGTAGCTGATTGCATGGGAATTGTTTAGAGTACGCGTGACTATGCGCTTCCTCCAAGATGGCCGACTTCCTGTTTCAGCCCACCATCGAGTCGACCTGTCTATGGGGAAGTGTACTACCAACCTTACACAGTGCTCTTTCTGGCCGAGAAGAATATTTACAACTTCAATTCTTTCCCTCTATAGCACAGGTGGTCTTGAGTCCAGTTCTTGAGTACGGTATTAAACGTTGTGTAGTGTAGACGCTAACCGTATTTAGCACTTTTAAGCCGGTTTAACGGCATAGTGTGGACAGGGCCTTTTAAAAGTGTAACATTGAGTATTTATAGAATTACTGTGTACGCTTTACTGTGTTTATAAATTAAATGTACTTTTAATATGCACTGTGGTTATATCCAACCTAGTCAACTGTTTCACAACTTTATTGGCTGAAATGTTTTGATCAGGTAACTGTTACTGTACATTTGAAATTGCAGTAATTATAAACTACAACATTGTTGTCATCGTCATCCCCTTGATAAAGCTGTCTGATTACAGTGGTTAATATGATTATTTTAGTTGCAATAAACTCAATAAATTATCCTATCCATCTGATCAATTATTACGCCATAAAATGTTATAAATAAGCCCAACCCATCGCACCCGTTGCACAGAGACTGCACTGGTTAAAGTTGTAAATTATTTATTGGTAAATACAGACTCTGGGTCCATTTCATTTATGGTTTTATTAGACCTAAGTGCAACATTTGATACTGTTGATCATACCATTTTAATGGATCGCCTTAAAAACTGGACAGGGCTGTCTGGCACTGTATAAACTGGTTTAAATCATATTTTACTAAAAGAGGAAATTGTGTTTCCTTGGGAAATTCAGCACCAGGATTATCTACAATTACCTGGGACATTCCCCAGGGTTGGTCACATGTATTGGTAACAGTTTACCTTCACTGCAATAAACTTCCACAATCAAAAAAAAATCTAACATTCACAAAGTCCAGGAGTTTATCATGGTGAGATTTCAAGGGCCAAGAGCCACATTTCATCACAGATCTTATCTCAAACAAGAATTACTTTTCAAGCTGTGTTACCTGTGGAGGAATTACCATGGCATTGAAAATGCTATGCAAATATGAGAACAGAAAAGGTGTTGAGTTCAGGGAAGTGAT
This sequence comes from Acipenser oxyrinchus oxyrinchus, assembly GCA_030684275.1. NCBI lineage: Eukaryota > Metazoa > Chordata > Actinopteri > Acipenseriformes > Acipenseridae > Acipenser > Acipenser oxyrinchus. The sequence continues at coordinate 18,080,398 of CM060254.1, read as the reverse complement.
ACTGTGGAGCTGGTGTTGACTGAAGGAGCAGGTAGCAGAGCCACAGCTTCTCACATTGGTGAGTCTTACCTTCTGTTTGTCTTTAGTTAACTTTTAACAATGAGTTTAAACTGTTTCAGCTATTTATGAACAATACTTTTCATCCATGTTAAATTTCATATAGTTTGAAATGTGAAGTACACGGCATGAGACTCCTTGCTTTTTACCTTTTCCCCTAACCTTTTGTAGATCATTTTGGTGCAACTTGTTCATTGAGTTTTGTATTTTCCTCTTGCAGTCCCTGCACCAGTACAGAAATGGCTTTTCATGAGCGCCTGTCTCGTACACAGCAGATACTGCTGGCTGTGTTCTGCTGTCCTCTGCTGCCGTTTTACCTCTGTTATTTATGTAAGTGGGGTTTTATATTAACCTTTTTGCAACAGGAATATCTAAGGAATTGTACTTGGTATGTTTTTTGTTTTTATTAATTCCGCTATATATGAAATGTACAGTGCTGTATAAAAATACCTCCCTCAAGTACTGGGGCATAGGAATGAATCTCTTGTGGTAGTTGTTATCAAAGATCACTGACTAAATAAATGGTCTTCTCTTCAAATACAAGTAAATGACTCAGGGGGTCCACGGCCCCCTCACTTTTAAGTGCACAGCGGAAAAAATGGTGCTTGTATAGCACACCATGTTCAGTTGCGTTTAGACTCTGCGTCCAACATAAAAGCGAGGCACTGATTATAGCCATAGTCAGAAACATCTGACTGATTCTATAGATCTTACACATGTTTTACGTAACTTTTGCGCTGCCAGTGACACAAAATACGTTTTTTTGGAATGATCTGAAAAAATACAAACTAGTGTTAATGTTAGATTGTAGATAAAGGCTTTATGTACAAGTGGCACTGTCAAAGCCTGTATAGGCCTACTGCAGTGTACTCCTAAATTGTGCTTCTGTCTGTAACAAGCAGTTTGTTTGTGTCTGATCAGCAGAGTCAATTGTTTCAAGAGCAAAGCAGCACTCCCAGCTGAACTCTAGATTTTCTCAAAACATTTCAATGCTGTCTTTTCTTAACATGTAATATTATGCTATGGCTTCATTTTGTGATCTGGTTATTTATCTTACAGTTTTACTTTTGTTCGATGAATTTGTTTGAAATAAAAGTGCATTTTCAAAATAATATTTCCATTTATTCCTGTCACTGCTGTGGTAAAATGGCCAAGGCTGGGCAAGTGCAACAGCCTTTATTACACTTTGTTAGGCTTTTATTATGGTGAAGGGTTAGTTTGCCGTCGTTTTCTTTCATGCTTATAAACTATGGGAAACTTTTATAAGGGTATAGATCTTCAGAAGGATGACAGAACTGTCCCTGTTTATAATCTTAGGAATTACAATCTGGCTCCAGTAGGTGAGAAGCAACATCAATAGCAAAACAAACAAATCCTTTCTTCTTTTAAAGGCTGCTGCGGAAGTAAGGAAGAAAAAAACAACAAAGAAAAAGGACATGAGCTTGGTAAGCTTGAGGGGTCCCTGTTGATTCTGTGTGTGAGTGTTGAGATCCTGGAGTGGCAGCCTACTGTCGGAGCTGTCTGGCTCAGATTCATAGAGATCGCACAAAGCCTGACGCTGTGTAGCTAATGACCAGCATACAGGGCCTCCCTGATTACTAGAACAAGCAGACTTGCACTCTGTCAAATGCACAAAGAGAGCACAGCAGCTAAAGGGATGTCTAGTCAACCCTTATTTATGAGACAGGGCAAAGGGTGGCCAGGAGCAAGCTGTTCTCAATGGTTCTTCCCTCTGTTAAACCTGACTGATACAGCTGCATGTTTCTCACAGAGCGCGCTGAAGAGGGGAAATGCTCACTGAGCCGACAGAGGGACACTACTGATTCACACACTAGTCCAGGTAAGGAGACGGGAAGCCTGGGTGTCTCTGCTGTGCCCCACACTCCAGTACTCTCCTAAAACTCGGTCGTGTATGTCAGGATGGATGGAGTTGACGTGCTGGTGGAATAAAGTTCCTGTTTTACGGCACGCAGCAGACACCATACAGTCCCTCTTTGTGGATTTGTGTTTTGGGAGACCGTTCTGCCTTCTCTCAGTCTGGTCTTTAGAGAAAAGGCAATGAGCTATCACTCATACAGTAGCTCAGTTGGTTTTAAAAATACAATGTTTAATCTGGAAAGCAATTGAAATATTACTCCGATCTTAAACAAGAATTCCTTTGCGTGTGGGTAGACAGGGCTTTCCTAGCTATTGATTTCCTGTCCTTTTGTTTTACTTCCTGGCACCTTCACATGTCATCAGCTGTTTATTACAGGTGTTTGGCACCTGTCTGTGTCTGGTACTGTGTTTAGTATGAGGGTGTGCCTTCCCATAAATGCTGTGTTTCTGAACCCCTATCAACTTCTTTTAACCTTGTATCACAAGCAGGATCCAGGAATGTAACCAGAATTGGACACATCAGTGCTTCTCCTTCTGTGTTACAGGTTACCAGACCCTACCTGAGCCTACACATACTGCAGTGTTGGGGCAGGTGGGGTGTGATTATTTGTAACACAGGATGTAAAAGTAGTATGGCAGGAAAAAGGGGCTTCCCCTTAGTCTGCAAAGAGTATACAGTTCAGATGGGCTCAGGTGGGATCCTATTACTCTAAGCATTTGTGTCGGATCGCACCACATTCCTTTTATCCGACAGGCAAGAATTAAACAGTTTTCAATTGATGAACTATATACAAAAATGCAAAAAAAGAACTATGTGTACTGTGACAGGGTAGCCGAGGGTTGATGTTCCCAGACCAGATAGCTAACAGAGACAACACACAGACAAGGTACTCGGGTGAAAAAGCACTCTTGTGCGCCATTTTTATTAACAACAATAAATACAATTTTTTAACAAAAACATTAAAAGTTTAAACGAGAACAGTCACGAACGCATGAGTAGCAATTGTTTTCTTTTCTTTTTACTTTCGTTTTATATTATATTCTCTGAACACCCACCCTGAACATGAAAAGCTGCAGGCTTTTATCTCGGTGACCATCTCCGAATTAACCATAAATTAATCAATTACTTAAATCTGGAGATGGTCACAGGGTTTTGTGGGATGGGGGTCCCCCATCCATGCTGTCAAACAATAACAAAACATCAAGATTTTTAAAAACATTTACACAGTACATAATAGGCTATGTACAATAATTTTTAAAAAATGCTTTCCTGTCCTATGGTAAAGGTTGCCATGCAGCTACCGACACCAAAATAAAGCATGAAACCCCCACGATCCACAAGCAGATGAAAACTTGAAGCATATATGGAAGCTACTGTAAATCAAGGTCAGTACATTAGGTCTGGAAACAAAAATGTGATCCCTCTTCCTTAATTATAAGAGCCGGTACCTTTCTGTAACCCTGCCTGTAACACAGGAAAAAAAGGAATTAGTTCACTTGACAAAACATCAGAGGTAAAACTTATAAGAACGTGTTTTAAGTATCTTGAAGACAACTATGAGTGTTCTTGAAGTTATGTCAGGGGCGGCCTGTTAACAGTGTTCGCTTGCTCGCTGAACCCCCAGTCTCTTATGAATGAATTGCGCTTCCCTTCTTCTGGGTGATGTGCGTTTCATTTCCCCTCTCTCACGTGACACTGGCACATCAACAGTGCCATTCATCCCATCTGTTTAATGGGCTGAAGCCAGTGTCAGATACAATAGTTCCCAGTGTACAAAACTTCCCAGTATGGCTTCTGGGTTCGTCGCATTGTTCCTTTAATGAAATGTTGGCCAATATTTATTGGGAGACACGTAAAACATGTAGCTACTACTGTTTATGGATGCATTTATTTATAAAAAGAATGGCGAATAAGATGTCAGATACAAAGTGCTTACACTGTTTATTTGTCCATATTTTATTGTGTGTGTTCAACAGGACATCTGTAGTTACAGAATAACTTACAAATTAATTGAGCTGAACCGGGCAGCTGTGAAACGGAGGACACTGGGAACTGAAGTCTTTCTTTTTCACGCTAATGCATAAACGTCACCGGGCTGTGCTCGCTCTGAACTGTGAGCGCCCCAATCCGCCTTGCACATGTGCAGTAGCCTGCTGTCAGCCAGGACTGGCTATGATTGGCTTAAAAATGTCTGGATGGAGTGCAGCCGGTTAGCAAAAACGGTGATCAGGCGATCAGAGCGTATGTGCCAAGACAACAAAGGCTATAAATATGAGCAGTAGGACTTCGTCTCTTCTCAGTCTTGCGTGGTGTGTTACTCTGTGGAAAAACAGAAAACGTTTAAGCTGTTTAAATATTAAAATAAAATTCACAAGTCTAATTATCTTCTAACTTCGTCTAACTTAAAATTAATGTTTATGAATACTCTTATTTGCTTTTATTTTGCGCCGTCTGTCCCTTTTTCTCCGAGGCTGCTGCTCTTCAGCAGTGCTTTCTCTTAAGCTCAGTAATATCCTGCTGTGTTCAGCAATTTTTCTTAGTTTTTTTCTGTTAATTTACCGAACACTACTGCCTGCTTGGGGTAATCAGTAATTAAATATACTGTACAGCATGTTTGTATTATTTTAATATTATTTTTGTAATTTTTTTATATATTTTTTTTTAAATCTTGTTGATAGCTGCGTCAGGCTTTTTTCTAGGTGTTTTAAATTACTTTTTTTTTTTTTACTGTTTGTTTGGCTGGTTAGTCTTTTATTCCGCCTATATAAATGATCTGCTTATTCCTGAAAATAAAATAAAAATCTACTTCATTGTTAATTGTTTTCTTTTTTTTTCCTTTGGCCTTAATTGTGACTTCCATTTAAGGTCTCATTTTTTCCTGTTCTTGTCTTCTAAATTGATTTAGATTCAGGGACAACTTCAATTGAAATAAACACACATTTAAATTTCCCAGTACATTCAGTGTGTTTATTTCAACATCTCACTTTTTATATTATTTTTTTTAATGTATGAAAACCGAATGATTAAATGCTTTAGCCATGTTATAATATGAAAAACGACATGATGGCTGACGTTCCTGACTTTAGTAATAAAGTAATCGCTTCGAACAAGAAACAGATGCACTGGACAGTGCTTCTGCCACTGAGGTAGTGTTTTTTAATTTTTTGTAGCCATGGTTTTTATCTTGAAACTCAACATCAATATTAGCGCTGCTATCATAAAAATGATTATAGTTGTAAAATGAGTTTATTTTACAGTTCAAAGATCAGTCTTCTATTTTTATTACACTGTAGTGATCGGATTGCCTCCGATATAAACCTAGAGATCCTTTCAACGTGTCACTGGCGATACAGGGTGTGGAGGGAATGTGGGATGAGGACGAGTGTGACAGGGTAGCGTCACGGCACAAGCTGTTACCGGCAGGAAGGAGACTCAGTCAAAAAAGCTGCAGTGAAGCGTACGTTTAGAAACAAGCAGAAAACAAACACTGCAGACACTCACCGAACTCCCTCCAACCAGCAAAGGATTTTTTTCTTTTGTTGCCTTGGTTTTTATCTTGAGACTCAACATCAATATTAGCACTGCTATCACAAAATGAGTTTTTTTTTTTTTACAGTTCGAAGATCAGTCTTCTATTTTATTACAGTGAAATGATCTGATTGTGTTGTACACGGGCATCCAAAATAATTGTGGGGGCAAGACAAAACCAATGAAAACCAATACTATAAATGTGCCTCCATTAGGGTTGCCCGGAGGGGGGGGGGCTCAGAAATCGTATCCTGCGGAGTAAATTACAGAAATATATATATATATATATATATATATATATATATATATATATATATATATATATATATATATATATATATATATTTTGCACAGTGGAGCTTTGAGAGAGTAGCTCATACCCAAACGGCAATGAACAGTGGTAACCCGAGCCTCCATAGTGACTCCGATTATCAAATTCAGACTAACAAACGTCAAGAAACACAGAGAAACATTCTTTAATCTCATTAGTAATAAGGTACCTTACTGGTGTGGGTTTCTCTGCGCTCCTGGTTGTTTGAATGTGTGAGTTCTTTAACGTTGCGCTGCCTTCCTCTCCCTGTAGTCTGCACACTGAACACACAAGTTATATCCCAATTCACGGGGCGGAGCTATGCCACCTGGTAGTGTTTATTGACAGAGTTAGTGAACATATACACAAGGAGAGAGGGGCTCCGCCTCTTCAAGGCCCAACATTTACTTGATCGATAGACACGATAAACAGGAGGGGGGCCACCGTCTTTGAGGTGACCCAACATATGAGAGGGGCACCGTCTCCGAGGTTACCCGACATACAAAGAGGCTCATGAACCGGAAAGAAAACATAAAGTTAGTATCTGTTAAAACATATAATGCGTGGTGTTCCGCCTCTTCAAGCCCAACATAATAGAAGGGGGTTCCGTGGCTGAAGAGACCCGACAAACAGGAGAGGGGCCACCGTCTTTGAGGAGACCCGACAAACACGAGGGATGCCACCGCTTGGGGACCCTCACATAGAGGCATCAGACCTGCAAGAAGAATCCCAAAAGAAACATACATGCAGATGGAAGGGTTTGGCCGGGGTCCCTCTGACTCATGGAGAACCCTCCTCTATGAGGTAAATGAAGCGGAGCTTAACAAAGGGTTGGAGAAAGTGGAATCACTAACCCCCAAAAGATGGACCCCGGCTCCCGCTGACGCAACGTGAAGAAGAAAAAGAGAGAACCGCCAATGCATAAGAAAAAAGAAAAGAGAAAACATTTAGACGAAAGAAAACAAACACTTAACGTGACAAAGGGGTTAGTAGACTGTACCCTAATGACTATGTGAAGACCCTCTGCACAGTGGAAAGAAAAAAACCCTTTCTTTTAATTTAATTTCTTAGGGGGAAATCTTTGGAGGCCCAGGCAGAAAGGTCGTCCCCACTCCGGACATACTAGCAATGGACTGATGTGCGGAGGATATTTCAGATGATGAAGAACGAATATAAGTTTCAACTGCTGATGAAGTCCAGCGCCCATATTTTTAATTAAATGCTGGTTAATGTTGGCTTTTGCAGCTGAAGTAGCTGCCCCTATTCTAAATGAATGAGGAGTGTAGAATTGCGAAGGAAGACCTGCTCTGGACACCACGGTGGAAAGGTGTGTTGAAAACCAATGCCTTGATACAATGGACCGGCTTGAATTGATAAACAAAGGGTCGGAGGATGAAATGGCCTTGCGTTCTGCAATGTACTTCAACATGGAAGTGAAGGGACACAGAGGAGAGTTGATCTTAGAAAGCTGAATACATTGTCCTTGCCGCAGTTGATCTGTTTTTGAAATGCGAAGAAATAAGATGAAATGAGAATCTGGGATGAGCTTGAGGTCACTGCAGCGGATACCGAGGGTAGGAAAGCTGGCAATAGAAGGAACTGTATATTCAGAACATCTCAAAAACCCAAAAAATGCAGATAGACATATGACTTCCATAGTTAAATCATCAAATGGAGAAAAACAGCCATGGCAGAGAATTGAAATCAAGTTACTGAGAATGTCTATAGAAATAGGCAGGCGAGCAGAAAAAGGAGCCGGAGAGCACTTGGAAATTCCTCGTAAAAGGAGACGAACCTCTGGAATTGATAATAGAGTTGGGGAATTGATGGACATCAAGCGAAATTGATGCTGAATTCCTGACAAATATAGTCTGATTGTAGCTGGTGCCAGATGTAGAGAGTCCTTTGCATGCACTATGAACGCCATGATCCAGTCCTGGTTGAATGGAGTAGGATTAATCCTGCTTTGTAAACAGAAAGTTACATAACATGCCCAACCTGTAGAGTACGAGGATCTGGTAGATGGGGCAAGTGCTGATGCCATGTAATCTTGAGCTGAAATAAGAAGTTTATTAGTAGTTGGATTTAGTTGAAAATCAGCTGATTGAACTGTGGCGTTGCTGCTGGATATTGCAGAGCTGTAGGCAGCAAACTGTGGAATTTGGAAATCTGTAAACGAGAAAGAGCATCAGCTGCATTATTAAAAATGCCCGGTAGGTGGCGAGCTTGTATTAGGAAATTATTAGAGACTGAAATCCATACTAGCCGACGCAGCAATTGCATGATAAGAGGGAAGAGGAACGACCTTTATTTATAATATGCACTGTAGTTGAATTATCACAGTAAAATAGTATTGATTTCTTAGACCAGAGATGACCCCATAGCTGGGCAGCTGCTACTATTGGGTATATCTCTAGCAGAGCTGTGGATTTTAGATGAGGAGATATGTTCTCGATTTCCTCAGGCCATGTACTGCAAAACCATTGATTGTTAAATAGACCTCCGAATCCCAGAGATGAGGCATCAGTAAATAAAGCCATATCGTGTGGAGCTGAAATGAAATCATCATAAAACATAGAGAGACCGTTCCAGTGCTGAATAAGCGCAGACCACATTTTAATGTCTTTCCTAGCTTCTGAAGAGATATTTATATAGGAGTTCAGATTTTTGCTGTTGATGCCAGCGCTAGCAGTCGAGATATAAACGTCCTCCCTGACGGAATGATACGTATTGCGGTTAAAGTAACCCAGCAATGAAAGCAGTGCCCGTTTTTAATTGTTTTACTGATCTGAAAATCCTGAATGAGAAAACGAATATGGTTAAGTTTAGACTCAGGCAGGCTGGCTTCAAACTTTTCTGTATCTAGAATGATTCCAAGGAATTCCAAAGAATGAAGGGGACCGATTGATTTCTCTTCTGAAAGCGGAACGCCAACTTCAGAAAATAAGCTTTTAAGATTGGAAATCGCTTCTGCTGGTGCATCTGAAGGAGGAGAAATTACTAAAAATCGTCCAGCAAGTGGAGCAAGAATGGGACATGATAGACATTAAGAAGAATCCAGCATAATGCTTCCGACAGGGTATCAAATATCTTCGGGCTACTGCGGCAGCCGAAAGTCAATTGGGTGGCAAAATAAAACTTCCCTTCCCAGCATATACCAAACAGGTGACGGAGAGAAGGATGGATTGGCATTACTTTAAATGCGTCTGATATATCTGCTTTTGCTAACCAGGAACCACGACCTGCTAATTTAATTGATTGTATTGCATCTGCAATAGTGATGTAATGCAGGGAAAATTGATCTTGGGGAATTAATTAGTTAATGCTGCTGGTGCTTGACCCCCGTGGTGCTGATAAATCAATAATGAGACGCTTTTTTCCTGACATTTTCCTCGTGGCAATGCCGATAGGATTAATTCTATATATTGGAAAAGGAGGAGCTAGAAATGGACCGACTATAAATCCTTTTTAATTTCTTTCTCGATGAGAGACTGCACTGATTGTGGTTCTTGAGTCGCTGAATAAAGATTTTTGCTTTTGAACGAGGAAGAAGGAATTTGAGTAAGACCGGTTGAAAAACCATTTTTTAATCCGTCTATCAGGTAATTAATTAAGTTACTGTCGGGATGATTCTGAAATTTACTTGATAACGCCGGGATGTTTATAGGAGTAAAGACTGTGAGCATCGGGGAAAGTCACTTGCGTTTTAAAGGGCAGATTGAATTAGAGTGAGCGTCTCCGCAATTGCTGCACATGTGGATAAAATTGCATTGCCTATTCGAACAGAAGCCAGTATTGAAATTGTTGCAGATTTGTCTTCCTCCTGAAAATCTAATACTGCGCCCGTATTTGTCTTTCCTTGTGGACTGATCGAGGGGAGCTGAAGAATGTATAGGATTAGGTACTGAAGATCTGTATGAATTAGCGGCGAAACCAGGTGCTTTAGAAGTTGATGCAATTGCAGCTTTAGGGCAGAGGGATGTTGTGTGAGCTGTTGAAGCGCAGATCCCACATGCGTTAGCTCTTAGACCACCAAAAATTCTATTAAATAGATCTGTGTCGGGTTTAGCCCAATTGATGATGTGATTATCTGCTGCCAATATCGCTGCTGCTTTTGCGGAGAATGATTTATGATACTCAAAAAACATAGTCCCCCAGTATCTGACAGACAGTTCCACGATATAGTATTCGTAGGAGTCCAATTCAGCTCTGCGGTTAGGATATACCGAGCATAACACATCTCTGAATATGGAGAAAGCAAGGACAAATTCCCCTAATGTAAGATTTTTAATCAGTCTGGGATCTCTGGATTTTAGAGTTACTGCCAAATCTCCACAATCCACTACTCTATGATCCAAGAATTCCGAAGTCGTCATTAATAGTGAAACAAGATTAATGTCCTTACCTTCGAGAATGTTACGTCTGATTCGTGGAGATATAGTGTGACATCTAGCTGCAGTTGGAGAGGAGGATCCGTATGTAGATGCAGTAGCGAGGTTGAATTTTGGAGGATCTGCTTCGCTGGCTGAAATTGGGGCTGGACCAGAAGAAGCTGTAGGCAGCGCTGCAGTGTTTGATGCTGGAATTAATGACAGCGCTGAAGATTGTTTTCCCTGTTCCATAATAGACACCCTTTTATCTAGATCCGACAGTTGAAAACTGACTGAAGATAGAGTATCGGAAAAAGGCTGCATAAATGATTTTATCTCTTTAAATATTTGCAAATGTTGGATTTCAATGGCTGGCTGCTGGTTAGCGGTGCTAGTTGTGGGGGTGGTTAGATCCGGAATAGACTGCCTGCTGTCTGTTTTAGGATGCTGAATGGCTGGGCGTGACTGATTATGTTTTTTCGGAGGAAAAACTGGTTCTGCTGATACTGAATTGCAATAGAGAATGAAAAGAGACTCTCTATCACTCCCTGCCGGAATCGCATTACCGTTTTAAGGAGGGTTTTATCAATTTATTCATGAGCCAGTCCTTCCAAAACAATCGATCCGGAGGGCGCCCTGAGGCTGAAGTCGCTTGGATCGGCGCAGATTCGATGTTTGGGTGGCAGGAACGGTAGGCAATATTTGAACTGGAACCTGATCGGGAGCCTGATCAGATGTAACTGAAATGCCAGAAGGGGAGAAAAACGGAGACTGGATGGGCCCTGGATTGAAGCTGGAGGAGAATGATCTGGTAATGACAGAAAATCCTGGGAATCCTCTGAATCCGATGACAACTGCTGTAAGTACTCCATTATTGAGGTATACAAAAGTTGATGGGTCTTGAAATCGCTTAGGTTTATGCCAAAACGAAAAAACACAAGACAGCTAGGTAGAGGTGACTAATGTTTAAATAAGGTAGATTTAATTGATGACAGCAGATGATAGGTTGTTGGTGACTAGCTCCACCCCCTGAACCCCACCTATAGGTTAACATTAAAAAAAGGTCCTGCCCAAGAATCTCTGGACAGCTTGTCCTTTTTATCCTTTTGATCAGCTTGGTGTGCTTTCCTATAACTTTCAAAAACATGATATCAGCCGAATAGATGACTCCTCTGTACCACTGCATACCACTATCTGAAACGGTTTAAAAATAACACAGATAGATTTTTTTTTCTCACTATTATTTAAGATGTGTAAATTACTAACAATTAAGATTGGGTCATTTTATATGCATTCTGAGACCCAAAAAAAAGGTTACATTTCATGGTAATGCATTTTAACCAATATCTATTTACATATTTGTTCTAAACCATTTTTTGGTCTGAAAAAGATGACTGTACATTGAATTTTGTTTTGTGAACTTTTGCAAAGACATACCTCATTGTTTTTTGCACAAAAAATGTTAGAAAAAAGTTTAAAAAAAAATATATATGTTTGTCTGCTTCCTTTAGCCTTCAATGGCATACAGAAAAAAGTAATATGGTGATATTTCAATTTATAGTTGTAAAACATGTCTTTACATCTATCTATTCTTTGAAACAAAACAATGCATGTCTTCTGGCAAAATATTAAGATATAATGAATTATATGCAGTAAAAAGCACTCGTGAGTAAGGGTCAGTGAGCACACGGATTTCCTACAAGGAATTCAGAAATGTTCTCTATCTGTGTGCCTCATAGTTACTCTGTGTTTTAAGAACATAAGAAAGTTTACCCCATTCAGTCCATCATTTTTGACCACTTTTTACACTGCAGGCAGCACATTTTGTGTTGACATTGTAGCAGGATTTCTGAGAACTGCTTGCTGTAGAGTGGAGTTTTTTTTTTGCATATACGGGATATGATCGCTCGTTGTGATCGACTCAACTTCCTCTGCTGCTACATGTGTGATCGACGTTTTTCTAAACGGAATGAGGTTTAAAAAACATTTGGAAGCAAACTTTCCTTTCACTCTAGGCGCTGACAATCCAATCGAACAAGACAGGCAATGCATGTCTGGAAATAGGCTCTGTGTGGTGCATTATATATACCCATTAAAAAGCATTAAAGATGTGCATAGAGTAGACTTTTAAGACCACAACAACGCTAAAATAAAAGTTGATAAACTTTCAAAAACTGTAAAACATAAAATAGTTGAAAACATAATAGGAGATGCAAATATTTGGCATACAAATGCCCACTATTGAGGTACTAAGAATCCAGCAGATTGCTTAGGAATACCATTAACGTAACAGTGAAGGGTTTACTGATGAAGAATACAAGGACATTGAAAATAAATAGTTTTTCCTCACATTTCAGATAGACTTTAGACTCCTACCCCTCTGCCGAGAGAAATTAAAAATAGGTCTCCTGGGGGGCTAAGGTATTCAAGCCTTCTTTTACCTTGTTTCCATGGACAGCCAACTCGAGTTGACTCGAGTGTGCTCGAATTAGCCTCGAGTTGATGGACAACTGGAGTTGGTGAAAAAGGAGGAGTTTCCATGTTTTTCTGAGTAAACCGAGTTATCACGTGAGTTGGGCAGGAAATACTATCGATTTTCCCCAGAAATACTTGTGAGTTAAAGGTCAAGATGTGAATTCGCTGCAGATGTCATTACAGTGAAATTGTCAATGATTTATAAGTTAAATCCATCAAGATATTCTTTTGCAGTTGTTTCACGCAGTACATATACCTCTGGCAGACTGGTATGCAGAACAGGGAAAGAAACACTGGTCAAGGTAAATAATATATCAGATGTGAAAGTGGAAATGAGAATGGCAGTGATGAAGCCAATTTCCTTGAAAACATTAAATAGACCAGACATTTCCATAAAAGGATTTATAAAAATCTGGATTTGATCTGATCAGAGACCCAGAGGCAGTGTAAACTGTGCCTGCTACTGACAGGACTGTTAAACATTTTTGTGTTCCTTTTTTTTTTTTTTTTTTTTACAAGGGTTTAATTAAGTAACAGGCAAAATTGTTTATGCCAGACTTGTTAGAAAGTCTGTAACAAAATGTTTATTTGTTATTGTCGATACGACAAATAAACAAAACGTTAAAATAAATGAGTTCTCCACCGTATAATATGGAGCTGATTTTACCAGTGCTTGCTGTCTATTAACCAGTTTGAAATTATTTTGAAACAAAATAAAGCATTTTCGTTTTGGCTTTATTGTTTCACACGTGGCAATACTGCCCTACAATTACTACATGATACAGATCATTCCACTGTGTTATGTTGTGAACCAGACCTAAGTTTTAAAACTGAATGACAGCAAATGCTTATCGTGAGTTTACTGTTTACCTTAAAATTAAGGGTCATATAAGAATGATAAATACTGTAATGAAGGCTCTTTGTTGTTCTCCAAGTTGCTGCAGTGACAGATGCTATAACGAGTTACTGTAAATGAGATACTGTTTTAGCAGACCGATTTCATTAAGTAAACATTTCATTTAATCTTTTTGGAATTAAAAGTATAAATGCAAAACTGAGTTTTGTGAACATACATTTTTTAGGTTTTATTTTTGTTGTTGCTTTTTGACAAATTAAAAACATGTTGAAGGGCTGTAGTATTAAGGAGTTAATGAAAAATTAAAAATTATAAAACTAAAGTAAGATTTCACCTCAACCACCGTGTCGTTTCCTTGTGCCAGTTATAGAGTTAAGCATATGACGGCAACAGTATTCACGCGCGTGTATGGAAGTGTATTTTACTAAGCATGTGTTCGGCAGGCGAGAGGGGTCCACCAACCTTCATTTTCTGGGCCAGGGCGGGGCGGGCCCTGCCCCTGCCCCTGCCCCTCCCTCCCTCCCCCTTCCCTCCTACCCCCCCCTGCTGGCTCCGCTACTGTGCTGGTGTTCCTGTTTCGGGTCCAATTCTGCAGGCTAAAGCATTAGAACTGAACACTAAATTGAAGGGCGATACAAATTTTAAAGCGAGTCAAGGATGGCCATGGCATCCGTCAATTGGCAGTTGAAAGGGAAAAAATGCCAGCAAATGCAGAGACTGTAGCGAAATTTCAGGATGAGTTCAATAAAATTATTGAGAGTGAACCAAAGTATTCCTTTGCTGTATTCCTTTCCTGTATGTCAGGAATCACCACACTGCAAGTATTAATATTATACAGTTGCTTCAAACATATTTGTGGGGTACAATGAATAATAAAAGCCCACACCAGTAACATTGTTTTACGCTTTCTCTTCAAAAAATTTAAGGAAAAGATGCCAAGAAAAATGAAACAATAAGTTACAACAACAAGGGTAAGTAAACTGTCTGTGTCCGTTTGTCTATCATTTGTCACACAGATTTAGCTCAACTCAATGTTTGCCTTGATGTGCATTTATTTAATGTAGAAATGTTCTGTGATATTTTGTGTTTAACATTCTAGCTTCTTTTTCCTTATCTAGCTGCACTAGTGATTCTATAGGTTGATTTGTTTCAGGATTTATCGATGAGAAGCACAAACAGAACAGCACCCAGAAAGCATATCATGGTGAGTGAAACCCTGGGAAAGATGGCAATCAAGACATCAGCCATGCTGCCAGACAGCTCGATCAATACTATCCATCAGCCATGCTTCCAGACAGCTCGGTCAATACTATCCATCAGCCATGCTTCTAGACAGCTTGATCAATACTATCCATCAGCCATGCTTCTAGACAGCTTGATCAATACTATCCATCAGCCATGCTTCTAGACAGCTTGATCAATACTATCCATCAGCCATGCTTCCAGACAGCTTGATCAATACTATCCATCAGCCATGCTTCCAGACAGCTTGATCAATACTATGCATCAGCCATGCTTTCAGACAGCTTGATCAATACTATCCATCAGTCATGCTTCCAGACAGCTTGATCAATACTATCCATCAGCCATGCTTCCAGACAGCTTGATCAATACTATCCATCAGCCATGCTTCCAGACAGCTTGATCAATACTATGCATCAGCCTTGCTTTCAGACAGCTTGATCAATACTATCCATCAGTCATGCTTCCAGACAGCTTGATCAATACTATCCATCAGCCATGCTTCCAGACAGCTTGATCAATACTATCCATCAGCCATGCTTCCAGACAGCTCGATCAATACTATCCATCAGCCATGCTTCCAGACAGATCGGTCAATACTATCCATCAGCCATGCTTCTAGACAGCTTGATCAATACTATCCATCAGCCATGCTTCTAGACAGCTTGATCAATACTATCCATCAGCCATGCTTCTAGACAGCTTGATCAATACTATCCATCAGCCATGCTTCCAGACAGCTTGATCAATACTATCCATCAGCCATGCTTCCAGACAGCTTGATCAATACTATGCATCAGCCTTGCTTTCAGACAGCTTGATCAATACTATCCATCAGTCATGCTTCCAGACAGCTTGATCAATACTATCCATCAGCCATGCTTCCAGACAGCTTGATCAATACTATCCATCAGCCATGCTTCCAGACAGCTTGATCAATACTATGCATCAGCCATGCTTCCAGACAGATTGAACTATACTATCAATCAGCCATGCTTCCAGACAGCTTGATCAATACTATCCACCAGCCATGCTTCCAGACAGCTTGATCAATACTATCCATCAGCCATGCTTCTAGACAGCTTGATCAATACTATCCATCAGCCATGCTTCCAGACAGATTGAACTATACTATCAATCAGCCATGCTTCCAGACAGCTTGATCAATACTATCCATCAGCCATGCTTCCAGAAAGTTTGGTCTATGCTATCCACCAGCCATATACACTACCGTTCAAAAGTTTGGGGTCACTTAGAAATGTCCTTGTTTTCGAAAGAAAAGCACATTTTTTGTCCATTAAAATAACATCAAATTGATCAGAAATACAGTGTAGACATTGTTAATGTTGTAAATGACTATTGTAGCTGGAAACGGCTGATTTGTAATGGAATATCTACATAGGCGTACAGAGGCCCATTATCAGCAACCATCAGTCCTGTGTTCCAATGGCACATTGTGTTTGCTAATCCAAGTTTATCATTTTAAAAGGCTAATTGATCATTAGAAAACCCTTTTGCAATTATGTTAGCACAGCTGAAAACTGTTGTGCTGATTAAAGAAGCAATAAAACTGGCCTTCTTTAGACTAGTTGAGTATCTGGAGCATCAGCAATTGTGGGTTCGATTATAGGCTCAAAATGGCCAGAAACAAAGAACTTTCTTCTGAAACTCGTCAGTCTATTCTTGTTCTGAGAAATGAAGGCTATTCCATGCGAGAAATTGCCAAGAAACTGAAGATCTCGTACAACGCTGTGTACTACTCCCTTCACAGAACAGCGCAAACTGGCTCTAACCAGAATAGAAAGAGGAGTGGGAGGCCCCGGTGCACAACTGAGCAAGAGGACAAATACATTAGAGTATCTAGTTTGAGAAACAGACACCTCACAGGTCATCAACTGGCAGCTTCATTAAATAGTACCCGCAAAACAACAGACTCAACGTCAACAGTGAAGAGGCGACTCAGGGATGCTGGCCTTCTAGGCAGAGTTGCAAAGAAAAAGCCATATCTCAGACTGGCCAATAAAAAGAAAAGATTAAGATGGGCAAAAGAACACAGACACTGGACAGAGGAAGATTGGAAAAAAGTGTTATGGACAGACGAATCTAAGTTTGAGGTGTTCGGATCACAAAGAAGAACATTCGTGAGACACAGACCAAATGAAAAGATGCTGGAGGAGTGCTTGACGCCATCTGTCAAGCATGGTGGAGGCAATGTGATGGTCTGGGGGTGCTTTGGTGGTGGTAAAGTGGGAGATTTGTACAGGGTAAAAGGGTTCTTGAAGAAGGAAGGCTATCACTCCATTTTGCAATGCCATGCCATACCCTGTGGACGGC
The DNA here is from genome assembly GCA_030684275.1 of Acipenser oxyrinchus oxyrinchus. Classification (NCBI taxonomy): domain Eukaryota; kingdom Metazoa; phylum Chordata; class Actinopteri; order Acipenseriformes; family Acipenseridae; genus Acipenser; species Acipenser oxyrinchus. Next base: position 18,063,347 of record CM060254.1, on the reverse strand, counting down.
GCTTGATTGGAGCCAATTTCCTCCTACAACAGGACAATGACCCAAAGCACAGCTCCAAACTATGCAAGAACTATTTAGGGAAGAAGCAGTCAGCTGGTATTCTGTCTATAATGGAGTGGCCAGCACAGTCACCGGATCTCAACCCAATTGAGCTGTTGTGGGAGCAGCTTGACCGTATGGTACGTAAGAAGTGCCCATCAAGCCAATCCAACTTGTGGGAGGTGCTTCAGGAAGCATGGGGTGAAATCTTTTCAGATTACCTCAACAAATTGACAACTAGAATGCCAAAGGTCTGCAAGGCTGTAATTGCTGCAAATGGAGGATTCTTTGACGAAAGCAAAGTTTGAAGGACACAATTATTATTTCAATTAAAAATCATTATTTCTAACCTTGTCAATGACTATATTTCCTATTCATTTTGCTATATTTCCTATTCAAACTCATTTCATGTATGTTTTCATGGAAAACAAGGAAATTTCTAAGTGACCCCAAACTTTTGAACGGTAGTGTATATATGCTATATGTATATCCCAGCAAAACAAATAAAAACGCATCCCAGTAACAATCCCAGGTGTTTAAATCTGCATTTGATTTCTAGTTTTAACACTGATCTCTCTGGCTTCTAGTATATCAAGTTCCAATAGAGATTAATGAGGAGAATACAACTCCAACATTGTCCAAGAAGAACTCTTTGGGTAAAGGTAAGCTGTTTAATTCAGTTAAGGGAATACATACATTAAAGGGCATATGGATGGATGGGTTTTAATAATTCTTTGCAGAATTCTAACACCTAATTTAGATAAAGAACATCACCTACTGGTTGAATCTAGTACTGATGCTGGATCAAATAACCATTTATATTCTGGTGACCTGAGCTGGAATTCAGTGTCCAGTTCTGTTAAACTAATTACACAACATGTAACTTAATGCAGAAATCAAACAAACAATGAAAAAGTTTGTCCAATAAAAGAACAGTAAAGGAAGGAGAGCCCAATGGGTAGCAGGGGAACTGTAGTAGAGGATGATAGAGCAATAACTAATGTATTGAATAATACACGTATGCAATGTGGATGTCAATAACATACCCCCTATTACAGGCTTGTTTTGCTAGATGCATTTAGTATAAATAAACCAGACTGGGGCTCTCAAGAATAGCAAATCCATATGTCATGCCGAGGAGTAGAGCCTTGCTACCTGACCTGAGCCCAACAGGGGGGACCCGACAATAAGTGTCGGGTCGGGTGTTGTTTGCATATTATAGTTAGGACTCGGGTCGGGTTGGGTCAGTGTGTTATCAGTAGGGGTCTGCCTAAATCGCGATTTCACGGAAATCGTGAAATTGAGGGGTCACCGCGAAATTCACCTCTTAGGGGCCAATGCATACAAACAAGTACGGAGAGGGAAAAAAGAAACCTTGTTTAAATTAACTACTGCACAACGCAAGCGACGCAAACTACCTATCTTCCTACTGTAGATAGCCCTTTCTTATTCCTTCGCCGTCCCGTGTGCATTGCACTTAAGCAAAAAAGAAAAAAACAAAAAACGTCCACAAATAACATTTACAAAAAGAATTCTCCAAAGCGGTTAACGTTCTTGTTAACTATTCAAATGACAAACAGTGCGCCTTTCCTGCTTTTATGTGACCTTACTGTGCAGTAGGGGGTGGGACAAAGTTGGTGCTGCATTGTTTTGATTTAGGTTGCTAAAATCTAGTTTTCAGCATTGGAGATAAAATACCAGAAATGGACGACAAAAAAAGCAAAGTATATTTCGGCTGATGATCGTTTCAAGATATTTCCCAAAGAAACTGTACATGCAGACTGAGGTAATTGTTTTGCATATTGTGGCACAGCAGGGCTCTGTCCTTGTAAATATTGGCAGGGATGGGGTTAAATTCTCCTCCCTGCCCAGGTTTATTGTGTCAGGTGGGAATAATTAACAATCAATTAGCACCCAGCCACCTGACATAAAAGGAGGCCTCAGCTCCTCAGTAGAGAGAGGTAGCTGAGGAAGCAAGCAGGTATTTTGTGTTGCTTGCTGGTTTTTCTTTGGGTGCTGTTTTTTTTTGTAATTTTGCAATCCAGTGAAGGCAAAGCTCAGCCTGGAAGATTTATTTTCTGTAAGTTTGTATTTTGTGTTTAAGAACCTTTTTGTTTGGCCCTCGTGCCTGTTTATTTTGTGTTTTTTATTTAATAAAAGTATTTTGTTTGAACTGCAGTCTGTCTCTGGGCCTCATCCCTTGTGCCATCCTGTCACACATATCTTAATGTGTCTTTGGAGAAAATACGATTGATCGCTATTTAGCTTCAGAATCACACATTAACAAAAGGCTACTATAGAGGCTGCTGAACAGAACGTAAAATAAACAGCTTTCAGAAACCAAACTGGAAAGTCACCCAAGACAAAAAGTATTCCTGTCTGGAAGTTAAATCATTACTAAAACGATCCAGCACAGCCACCTCGCTTCAACCTGCTGCTTACTTTTTCGCAGTTGAAATTTTAGACCCGAATAGCCAGGTTCTCCATGTTTTGACTCGGTACTAATACAATAAATTATTGGGTGGGGCAAATAATATGACAACGAATGTGCTGCATACATTGCCTTTATTAAAGTATGCCAGATGCCCTTGGGTAAACAAGTTTTGGGGCTGTTTCTAATCGATTCATCTGTATAACTTGGCAAAGCTTTGCCTTAACTTCCAACCAATTCAGTGGATGCAGAACATGCAGTTTCAATGTATGGGCACGTCAACTGCAGGGGGATGCTGCATGCTTGCCTTTAACAAATGACAGCACTCTGTTTTAGAAAGGAAGCAAGTACCACTATTTTTAGGCTTTACAGTGTTCTGAAATACTGTCTACTTAGGTTTATATGTTAGCTTGCGTGGTTCAGGGGGCGTGGAGCTGGGTGGCTCCTAATCATCTAATCTTCTAATTTCCTGCTAATTAGCATCTATTTTTCTATTTAAGCCTTGATCACCTGCAACTATTCTGTCGAGTGTTTCGTTTTTGTAGCAAACGCCAGACGCCGTCGCTTCGCGGCTCCACCGCTAAATATCTAAACTTCGTTGCCTCGCTCACTGCAGGTCATTTCTCTGCACAGCGCTGCCAAGATATTATCAATCATTTTCCTACCTGCTCAGGTGATCCTTCTTTTCAGTCAGCTTCTCTTTTCGGCTTCAAGAGCTCCAGCGTTTGTCTTTCCTGTTCCATCCAGTCCTGCCTCAGCAACAGCGCCGTTCAAAGCGCAGCTTCATTACTCAACCTGTCTGCAACTTTATCAGAAAGACTGGTCCTCTGCTACTTTCAAGCTCCTTCGACAAGACATCGACATTCCGGTTGTCTGCGATTGCCTTACTTTAGCTCTATTTAAATCCACCACGAAGCTTGTCTGCGATTGCCTTACTTTAGCTCTATTTAAATCCACCACGAAGCTTTGTCTGCGGAATCTCTCTTTACTCCTCGCCTGCAATCAGACGCCCCTCCCCCGCTCCCACAGAGCCAGCACAATTACCGTTCCATCAGAAGATCCTGCCCTGAACCTCCATCAGCTACGTTCAACCTTTTAAAAGACGTATCCTGCCCATTATAAACTCCATTTCAACCAGTGGCGGCTCGTGGTTTGACTGGTCACAACATGCTCCAATGATAGTGCTGCACTGCAACTTTTCCACCGGCGCCTTACAGACCATGGTTACCACGGCAACGCCCTCATTGACTGACTGCGGGGAGTGGTTTGTTGCCATGGTGACCAGGCAGCTTCATCAGGCTCTGCGCGCTCTGTGCCTCAGTACTGCAGTCTTCTGGCTTCCTGTTGCTGCGCTTTCACAACTGGCGGAGACGAATTCAACGCTACCGAATCATGACAGCTAAGTACTGCGTTAACTTATTTATATACATGACTAACTGTCCTAACATGTCTATAACATTTATTATTTAAATCTAAGGGAATAAGCAAACGTTGTTCTACATAGACAAGGTTTCTTAATCGTAATAACCTCATATTCTACCATGCTTAACTCAAGTCAATGGTTAATTCCATTCATAACCGCTGGATGGCAGTATAATACCACAAGTGCTGTTTTGTTTTGTTTTTTTGTTTTAAGCCGGTTTGCTATTGTTTATTTCTTTGGCAGACGCCTTTATCCAGGGTGACTTACAGTCGTAAGCAAATACATTAAACACTTGACAGATTATAGTACTCTGAAGTACAGGATTAAATGCAGTAAAATACGGGCAGATAAGAGCAAGTAAAGCGCATTTAAGGAAGGGCGATATGTCCCAGGGGAAAAACAGAGGAGCTACAGGTGCTTTCTGAAGAGCTTGTTCTCACTCTGATGGATTCTCGGAGTTCCCTCCTGCCTCGACCTTTTTGTCTACCTATATAAACTGACATGCTTCAATTTCAACTCTACCTGCCCCTTTGAGGACCTGGTCATGAAGCCACGCACTTATCCGCTTTCTGAGATGCTCAGAATCTACAGTCACATTAACTTTCAGCTTCCCTGCATCAGGCATCCATTCCAGCGACCTCTTCCAGTTCCCGGATTCTGCTTCCTCATCTGGCTCCTCTCCTCCAAACCGACAAATTTCACCAAGGCACTTTATTCAGCCTTCAAAGTTATCATTTCATCAACGTGAGCTGCTAGTCAGATACGGAAATCATGTCCTACAACTATCAACATTTCAGTCAAGTGCCCTCCTATCCTGCAGTAGACAATACACTCATAGACTGCTCCCGACCAATAGGTTTTGCAGCAGCCTCAGAGCAACGCCTTCTTCATCCTCTCGGGTTCTACAGCGCCCTCAGATCTATGCATTCTTCATCTCTGCCCCATCTCTGGCTTCATCTAAATCACCTTAATACTCTAAGACCAATATCCACCGCATTCAGCAGATCTCTGCTCTCTGCAGCAGACCACCACACTCTACCGATGGCTGTCCACCGCTCACTATTACAGATCACTGCTTCAGCAGATCTCTGCACTGTTCAGCAGATCCCGTCCTCTTCTGTTAATTGCTCCTCACTACAGCAGATCTCTGCTCCTCTTCAGATCTACTCACTATTATAGCATGCAAAGTTGCTTTAGTTTACAGTCTAAATCTGTACCTGCACTACTCCAGATCTTCCAACGCTTCTGCTTTCCTCCAATACGCAGATCGTGGAAGCATTCCGCAGTCAAGGCTAATGCTAATCTCCTCTAATCAAAAAAAATACGAGGTGCTTGACTTTCTCAGCAATCTATTCATATGTCCACACATCCTCTCAAATATTACAGCATTAATACATGGTGTGAGACGCGGTGTGAGACTGGAAATCTGTCTTGTTTATGAGTTAAGGAGTTCCACTACTAGGAGAATAACTGGAGTTGTGAAACCCAGTCTCTGAATGTGAGTTCACCTTTTCCATTTCAAGCAGACATGGTAGTAGCAGACCGCAGATCGATCCTGTATTAACTGACATAGGATAGTCAACATCTCATCTCTGCCCTCCATTCCAGAAAATGGAGCACAAAGCGTGCTGAACTTCCCCAGCAGTCGATTTACACACGTTCGTTCAGTTCCAGCTGCTACCTCAACTGTCAGTTCCAGCTCCCCTTCTGCCTCCACTTTTAGTATCCAAGTTCCGTCAGCTGGTCCCGCCTGCTGCGTGCCCCCCAGACTCCCCAGCTTCACCAGCTGCTATTTGACTGAATCCTACTCTCAGTAACCTCCTTCAATCTGCTCAGCATTTCATATCTGCAGCCCTCTCCTCCTTCGAAAGCTTCATATTCTACAGCTTGGTCAGTGTTTTAAACGTTCTGTGCCAGAATCGATTCATCCTATTCCTTCAATCAAACCAGATCATGGCTTTCATCGTCCACGCTAGGGATTTTCTCTTCCCACCATTCTCTCCATACCAGTAGTTTGTCTGACTCTTCATGGAATCTTCAAAAGTTCCCCCTGCTGCACCTTCCCGCCTGCCCATATCAGCAGACATTCTCCATTCACTCATCTCTACTCTTCGGAAAGTTTGCTTGTCCCCCACGAAGATCTCCTCATGGAGACCATCTGCCTAACAGCTGATTCTTAAGAGCCTTCCCTTCTGCCTCACCTTCCCGCTGTCCGCATCAATGAACATTCTCAGTTTGCTCATTCTACTCTTCGAAACGCCACTTCTCCCCATACAAGGATCTACCTATGGAGATCATCTGCATCTGAGCCCTCTTCGGTCTCCTTAGCAGCTCAGAATCCACAGTTTCTTCTACTTCTAATTTACTCCATCATTCAGTTGTGTACCTCCAGACGGATCCATTTCAGCGCGGTCAGTTAATTCAGCTGTCAAGCAGATTCCCTATCTGCCCCTTATTTTCAACGTCAAGGTATCTCATCTGCATCTCGGCCTTCTTCGGTCTCTTCAGAACTCGCAGTTTCTTCTGCTTCTAATTTACTTCACCATTCGGTCGTACCTCCAAGAGGGATCAATTTCAACGTGGTTAGTTTATTCAGCTGTCAAGTAGAGTCCCCTATCTGCCCCTTCTTTCAACATCAAGGTATCTCCCCAGCAAGAACCCCCCTCCTCTACTCTACCTCCCCCCCAGGACCCTCAGTTCATTGATTCCTCTCGCTCCTATCATCACTCATCACTGGTTCTCAACCCACCTTTCCACCCTCCAGAGCAAGCCTCCCTCCTCTACTCTACCCCCTCATTGATTTCTCTCACTCCTAGGATCACTCGTCACTGGATCCCAACCTACCTCGCCTCCAGAGCGGGCTTCCCCCCCGCCCCCAATCATTCTGTAGGCACAGCCCCCTCTGCTGCGAGGGCCAACATCAATCACAGCCAGATCATGAATGTAGGGAGATGGCCCTCTTCTGCAGTGGATTCTTTCATTCATCCATCCTCCTCTCATATAGTTGCTGACCACTTTTAAAAATCGCTAGTATGCCTGGAGTGGGGCTTCCTGTCTGCCGGGCCACCAGAGGTTTTCCCTAATCGGCCTCAAGGGTTTTTTCCTCTCAACTGAGCGGCAGGTATACACATAGTCACATCCTACTAACATTTACTAATCTCCTCTGTTTGTCCTTTTTGTCCTTCTGGTCTTTTGTTTATGTTATGCGTTGGCATGTGCAGTCTTTGTTTGTCTCACGGTGTGGGAGTTTTCGTGAGGTGCCGGGGTCCATCCTTTTGGGGGCAAGTGAGTCTCACTTCCCGACCTCAGGGCTAGGCATCCGCCTCCCTTACCTTCAGGGGGTTCTCACCATGTGAGTCAGAGCGGACCCCCGGCCAAACTCTGTCCTGTCGCAGCTCCTGCGCTTATCTTACCTCACTCGAGGCTCTGTTCTATTCTGCCTCTTTCAGGACGTGGTCACTCGTTCTGAGTCCTATACTAACCTCTATGCTTTGTCCTTATTTTCAGGTCCCAGGCAGCGTGACGTCTCAGCCAATCAGGGGTTTTACGAGCGCCCCTTACAGAAGTCTCAGATGCTGGGTACCTCTCTCATCTCCTCTCGAGGGGCGGCTCCGAGTCATAACCCTCATATGTGTTTTCGGTTGCTGGGTCCTCTGCCCCTGGGATGTGTCGGCATCACGCCCTCAGTCAGCGACCCCTTTTCTATCCTGTCTTCGTTGCTGGGTCCTCACCCCTGAGATGTGTCGGCATCATCGCCCTCAGTCAGCGACCATCTTTTCTATCCCGTTTCGGTTGCTGGGTCCTCTGCCCCTGGGATGTGTCGGCATCGTCGCCCTCAGTCAGTGACCACCTTCTGTCCTACTAACTCTCCTTGCTGCTTCTTCTGCCTTATCCTTCACCCAGCTCACGCCCTGTGAATTAATGTTTAAACAGGTCCGCGAAATGTCTGCGAAATCCTCATTTTATTCCGCAACATACCCATGAAAAATACGTAAATTTACCACGATTTAAGTAGACCCCTAGTTATCAGTGAGTGGATTATAGCATTTTTAATTTTAAGTGAGTATTTTTTTCTTCCTCTGTGTGCAAGTGCTTATTTTTTTGCCTGTTTAAAAATATCTTGCGTGAGCGAAGCGCTGCCATGAGTGGGGAGGACCTCTAGCGTGCATGTCAGTTAACCAAAAATGTGTACGAAGGAGAGATTCTCTACATTCAAAATATTGAGGCTGATGGAGTAAACAAAAAAAAATAACAGGAGAATGTGTAGCAGAGGAGCGTTCCAGTGCTGGGTACATGCAAATCCATTGTACAATGCAAATCTTGAAAAATATTACTGAAATAAGACAGCAAAAAGACAGCCTGCAGCTGGGCCAAGTCAGTTGTACATGACTTCTTTTGTTGAAAATGAGTATGCGAATTTGCAAGAACATCTTCTGTGTGGCTGTTTATGGTAACAAAGTTTTGAAGAAGCCTGTTGTTGTCTTTTAAATCATGCAGTGCTGGATTATTAGGAAAGGAAGTAAATGAGATTGAGAGTGATTTTGTCTTTATTTATTTACGGGAATAGACTATATACAGAAGGTACTTAGTTTTAATAGCATATGTTTGGAATATATTTGTGGAAATGGTCGGGTCGGGGGTCTGTATGCAAATATTTCAAAGGTCTCGGGCTCGGGTCGGGTTCGGATTGGGTTTTAAATTTAGGCCCGAGCAGACCTCTATCCAGGAGTGCTTAAAATAACATGGGAGACTCCAGCCGCTGTCACATATTCTTGACAAATCAATAAAGACAGGAGAAGTTGTCTGGCGGATAGCAAATGTGGTAATAAATATCTATGAAGAGAGAAAAGGCAGAACCAGGTAAATACAGAGACATATGTTTTTCGTTGCCTAGTAACAGTTAAAGGAACCTTAATTCATACAAAAATGCATTAGGAGTGGAATGGTAAATAAAAGTATTACACGCTTGTCACTTCACATACAGAGTAAAGTGTGTATTAGTATGTGGGCATGGGGATTGCACAAATTAGTTCACGTGCAGGGATTCAAGTGAATGATTAATTAGTATTCCCGGCACAGCTGTATATATAGACGCACAAATCACTCACTCTGGGTTGGGTGTTCAGAGGCGAACGAGAGATTTAGAGACGTGAGAGTCAGTAAGACAAAACAATTGCTACCCGATACTTGTTTGGTTTGGTTTCGTGTCTGTTTTGTTTGTTTATTTGTTTTGGCCACCGCGCCGTTTTGTTTGTAAAAGTGTTTGTAATTTGTTAAATCTTTTTATTTATCATTAAATCAGCGCTTTGCATACCTTGCAGTCCTGACTGTTTGTGACCCTTCCTGGTCTGACATCACCCACCAGCCAGCCTGTTCACACGTGGTGTCAGGTGGGATACAGCACCTCCACAGACGCAGGCCAGGAACAGTACTGCGATTGACATCTTTTTTGGAAAATGTGGAGAAAGAGCCAGAGAAAGGTGGGGCAACAGCAGCGCAGGGCTGGTCGCAAGTCCCGCCACGTCTCTGCCACACTGGACTAAAAGGTGAGGAATGGTGCTTTGCCGTTGGCGAGGTCAGGCACATAGCACCTGACCAACCCCCTCAATGGCAGGAGGTGGAACTGGCGCCACAGGCACAAGGGGGCCGCTGGGATGGCTACTTCCGCCTGGTCGAGGCCTCAAGCTGGTGCCCTTCCTGCAGGGAGGGGGGCCACTCCGTCATCAACTGCCCCCGCCCCGGAGAGGAGGAGGAGGAGGGATGACCGGAGGGCAGCTGGGATACCTACCTTAGCACTCTCAAGGCCTGGCACATGAGCCCTGCCTGGGGGAGTGGTCATGGTCAACTGCCCCCTCCTCCAGGAAGAGGAAGAGAAGGAGCACCAGTTCCTGGCACGAGAGGGAGGAGCCCCGCTGTCTCCAGCACGAGAGGGAGGAGCCCCTCTGTCTCCAGCATGAGAGGGAGGAGCCCCGCTGTCTCCAGCACGATAGGGAGGAGCCCCGTTGTCTCCAGCACGAGAGGGGGGAGCCCCGCTATCTCCAGCGCGAGAGGGAGGAGCCCCGCTGTCTCCAGCGCGAGAGGGAGGAGCCCCGCTGTCTCCAGCGCGAGAGGGAGGAGCCCCGCTGTCTCCAGCGCGAGAGGGAGGAGCCCCGCTGTCTCCAGCGCGAGAGGGAGGAGCCCCGCTGTCTCCAGCGCGAGAGGGAGGAGCCCCGCTGTCTCCAGCGCGAGAGGGAGGAGCCCCGCTGTCTCCAGCGCGAGAGGGAGGAGCCCCGCTGTCTCCAGTGTGAGAGGGAGGAGCCCCGCTGTCTCTAGCTCGAGAGAGGGGAGCCCTGCTGAGACTACCAGCTGCTCCCACCTCCACCACAAGAGGGAAACTACCTGCAGCTCCTGTCTGCACCTCCAGAGGGAGACTACCTGCAGCTCCTGCCTGCACTTCCAAAGGGAGACTACCTGCTGCTCTCGTCGCCTCCCAAGGATCAACTCCTGCCGAGCCTGCAAAGCCTGCACCGCCTAGGGCTGCCGAGCCTGCACCACCCAGGGCTAGTTCGCTGTCGCCTGGGGATGCCTGTTCACCTTCGCCTGGGGAGGCCTGCTCGCCGTCAACTGGGGGTAGTTTGCTGCTGACCCCTGGGGATTTGCTGTGGCCACTGGCGGAATATGCCACACCACTGACAGCATGGCCACGGTTAGCTTTGCTGCTGCCAATGTTGCCGCTGCCAGCATTGCCCTTAGCAGCATTTCTGCAGCCGGAGTGTGTCACCCCGCTGTCAGCTTTGGCACTGCCAGCATTGCCACCAGCAGCTGTTCTACTGCAAGGACTGCCCTGGCTGGAGAAGCCAGCCTGTAAGCTGTCAGCATTTCCGCTGACAACATTGCCCTGCTGGCATTGTCGCTGGCAACATTGCTGCCCGTGGGCCCAGTGATGCCTCCGTTTCTGGTCCAGGACCCTGAGCAAGACTTTTGGGCTTTTAAGGGTGGAGGTGGCCTTTAAGGCCATGTGTGCTGCACACAAGGGTGGAGATATGTGGCAGGGTGCCCTGCCCCTGTGCGTAATTTGTGTTTATGTTGTATGTTGTATGTAGTGTGTTATTGTTGGTGTATGTATTGGTGCATGGGTGATTTCAAATTTATATTTGTATTTAGGCACAGGGATTGCACAATCACTTCACGTGCAGATAAAGTGTGTATTAGTATGTGTGCACGGGGATTGCACAAATTAGTTCACGTGCTGGGATTCAAGGATTCATATTCGGTACTAATTCATTAGTGAATGACTAATTAGTACCGAATCTATGAATCCCGGTACAGCTGTGTATATAGATGCACAAATCACTCACTCTGGGTTGGGTGTTCAGAGGCGAACGAGAGATTTAGAGACGTGAGAGTCAGTAAGACAAAACAATTGCTACCCGATACTTGTTTGGTTTCGTTTCGTGTCTGTTTTGTTCGTTTATTTATTTTGGCGACCGCGCCATTTTGTTTGTAAAAGTGTTTGGGTCGATTGCAGCATACCAAAGTTAGTCCACTTGATGTGTCTAACTAGTGGATTAAGCAGGTTTAGTCCAATATGCTTAGACTAAAATTACTACACTTGTTAATCACAGTTGCAGTGTACCAGAAGATAATCACCACAGGTGGATCATCCTCTAAATTGGACTAAACAGGATCCTGATTGCAGCGTACCAAATCGGACGTGAGATGATCCTGTTCAGGTGGACTAACTTAGTACTATGAAGTATAAGACTGACTTAGTACGCTTGCTCGTCCTACGTTTCTATAGCACATTTTAACATAAAGACAGCACCATTATTCTCTGAAATGACATCTAAAACCTAGTGAAGTGAAAAGTGAAGCCTTTTGAACCTCAGTCTGAACTCTTTGAAGCATTTGGTTCAGTAAGATTCGCTCGCCGAGTCATAGAACTATCCTTAATAAAATGGACACTTGCACTATGCAATGATATAATGTACCTTAATATATTGTTGACACACTATATTAAGCAATTCTTCAATTTCTTAGGTAGACAGCAAATGTATATGGTAGTTTAAATGAACGACTATAGCAGTGTGGCACCCTTTTCCTTTTTGTATAATTTCTTATGGTTGAGGAACAAAGTGTTCTGAAGAGATCGGTTTTGTTTTTTTTCATTAAAATATGTACAGACTTGAATAAAGTGCTACACAATAAGATACTGTGTATTTAAATAATAAAAAGCATGCATGTTTGATGTATTCAGTTTAAACTGAAATGTCAGTGTAATGTGTATTAAATATTGTAACGATCTGTGCATTTGTGTTGTACTGTACTTCTGTGTATGTGTGTTTATGTGCTGTGTGTCTTTTGTCGTTCCCGTTGTTTGTAATTGCGTTCCCTTCCTCCTCTGTATTTCCCGCCGTTGTTTAACTCCGTCTCTGTTGCTGTGTGACCCTAGCCTGTGCGCGGGGGGCATGTTCTTTGTCTCCCCTGTGATTGGCCCTTCCCACTGTATCAGTCGTGTAGTGCATGATCTGTGTCTCCCCCGTGATTGGTTCCGTCTGTAAGTCACTGTGTGTTCATGTGTTCGGTGTGTTCCCATTGGCCCGAAGTGTGCGGCTGAGGACCAATGGGATGTGTAAGTTTTGAATAGAGTAGCAGGGGTTGGGGTTATAAAAGGCGCTGCGACGCCCTGTTGTTGTGGTTGTGTCGTGGTTGCCATGGTTTCGGAGCAGCTGACAGGGAGCTGTGTGTGTAACTTGAGTGCTGAATAAAGCTTTTGGAACGAGAAACCAACATGTCTGTCTCTCCTGTTTTCTGGCTGTCTGTGAAATGCTACATTAGCGTCAGAAGCGGGATAAGAACAAAACCTACAGCGTCAAGCAGGAGCAGTGAGGAGAGATGGACCAGTGGATCTGCTGCAACCCCGACACATCCCAGATCCGGTGGGATGGCAACGTGGAAGACCCCCTTGGTGGCTTTGAGGATCAAGGCTGGTGCCTTGCCTGCTGGGAGTTTGGGCACAAGGAGGTACCGCCTGCCCAGAAGCAAAAGAGGAGGAGGGGCGGCCGTTCTCGCCGACAAGCGAGGGAGCCGGTGCCACTTCCAGCGTCGGAGAGGGAGGTGCTGCCCGCCTGGGTGCCAGAGAGTGCAGCGCGTGTGCTGGAGAGTGAGACGGAGCAGTGGAGCTGCTGGAACCCCTACCCTTCCCGGATCTGGTAGAATGGCGGATGGGAGGACCTCTTTGAGGACCTAGAGGACCTGGGTTGGTGCTTCATCTGCGGGGAATTCGGGCATGAAGTGGGTCGCTTTCCCCATCAATAGGGAAAAGATCTGCCTCCCCGAAAGCAAAAGCGTAAAGAGGGGCGGCCGTCCTCTAAGGCAAACATGGGAGCCGGTGCCGTCCCCACCGCCTGAGAGGGAAATGCTGCCAGCCCGACTGCAAGGGAGAGAGGAGCCGCTGCAAACATCAGGCCTTTAAAGGGCTCCTGCAAAGGGCGCGAGGCGAGAGCAGGAGCGGCGACGGCCAACAGTACAACCTCCAGTCCCGCAGCAAGCACCAGCACCACCACCTGACTGCCCAGCGCCACCGCCTGACTGCCCAGAGCTGCTGCTTGACTGCCCAGAGCCGCCGCCTGACTGCCCAGCGCCACAGCCTAATTACCCAGCGCCACAGCCTAATTACCCAGCGCCACCGCCTGACTGCACAGAGCTGCTGCCTGACTGTTCAGCGCCACCGCCTGACAGCACGGAGCCACCGCCTGAATGCACGGAGCCACTGCCTGACTGCACGGAGCCACCGCCTGACTGCCCAGCGCCACCGCCTGACTGCACGGAGCCACCGCCTGACTGCACGGAGCCACCGCCTGACTGCACGGAGCCACCACCTGACTGCGCAGCGCCGCCACCTGACTGCACGGAGCCACCGCCTGACTGCACGGAGCCACCGCCTGACTGCCCAGCGCCGCCACCTGACTGGCCAGAGCCACCGCCTGACTGGCCAGCGCCGCCACCTGACTGGCCAGCGCCGCCACCTGACTGCCCAGCACCAACAACTGACTGCACGGAGCCACTGCCTGACTGCCCAGCGCCACCCCCTGACTGCCCAGAGCCGCCACCTGACTGCCCAGCACCACCAACTGACTGCCCAGCGCCACGGTGCCATGGTTCCGGAGCAGCTGACAGGGAGCTGTGTGTGTGACTGAGTGCTGAATAAAGCTTTTGGAATGAGAAACCAGCATATGTGTCTCTCCTGTTTTCTGGCTGTCTGTGAAAAGCTACAATACAAACACATTTAGAACTTAATGTTCAGTGTCAAGCAGCAATAGGCTACCGGCAAGTTAAAATGCAAGTATGATCCGTGTGCAGAATGTGCATAAAAATATATGTAGTAGCACACAATTATATTGTGAATATAGGTGTACTCTTACTTAAATGTGTTTGCCCGAATTAATGTTTTATTAATGTAATAAAAATGCTTTTACCATTTTATCATTAATATATTATTTGCTTTTTTCATATTTCTGATTTTTTTGTTTTTTGTCGGTTCATATCTTCAATGTATTTTTTTTTTTTTTTTTATCAAATGCTAGTGTGGCAGGATGGCTTGCAGTGGTGAGGTGTGGTGACGTCACAGACCAGAAACACAGACACACAGCAGCTGTGGGTTAAAACCGAGACACGAAAGCGCTCGGTTTCTTTATTAAATAATAATGAAAATAAAGGAGTTAAACAAAACACATACACAAAGCAAACGGGCACAAGGGCCAAACAAAACAGTAAACAAACACAAACGGGTCGAAACGGACAAACAAGTATCGTGCTGAACCAATAGCAATTGTTATTTTTCGCTTCTCCTCTCTGTACACCCAACCCCGACTGAGTGACAATGTGCGTCTTTTATGCAGTTGTACCGAGACTTGATTGCTAATCAATCATTCAATTAGAATCTGGGTACAACTGCACATGGATTAATTACGTGTCTATTACTATGTGAGCACTTCCCCGTGCTCACATAGTATTACATTTTAATCAGCACGTGAAGTGATGTGCAACCCTCGTGGCTAAATACAAATATACATTTTATCACTCGTGCTACGCAGACCCATTTATATCCCGTGTACCAATGACTATACACCAACATTTAACACACTACATGCAACATATAAACAAACAATACGCACAAGGCGGGGTCACACTGCCACAGCTAGTAATGACAATGTACACGTAAATGTCCGAGTTTGTCTTTACACTTTAAATTGTGAATTTCCATCCGCATTAGTAATGGCTTATTATGGGTTAGTCCTCATTATCAGTCTAACTCAGGTCAGCTAAACCAATTTTCAGGATTAGCTTTTTGGTACACTGCAATCAGGACTAATTTATTATAGAGCTGCAGGATTTGCTAGCCCGCATATTAGTCCACTTGATGCAGACTAAGTCAGTGGTACGCTGCAATCATAAGAACATAAGAACATAAGAACGTTTACAAACGAGAGGAGGCCATTCGGCCCATCTTGCTTGTTTGGTTGCTAGTAGCTTATTGATCCCAGAATCTCATCAAGCAACTTTTTGAAGGATCCCAGTGTGTCAGCTTCAACAACATTACTGGGGAGTTGGTTCCAGACCCTCACAAGTCCCCTGGTTTGACATTGTCTATACCTTTTAGAATTTTGAATGCTTGAATCAGATCACTGCGTAGTCTTCTTTGTTCAAGATTGAATAGATTCAATTATTTTCGCGTGTCTGCATACGACATGCCTTTTAAACCCGGGATAATTCTGTTCGCTCTTCTTTGCACTCTTTCTACAGCAGCAATATCCTTTTTGTAGCGAGGTGACCAGAACTGAACACAATATTCTAGATGGGGTCTTACTAATGCATCATAAAATTTTAACATACTTCCCTTGATTTAAATTCAACACTTTTCACAATATATCCGAGCATCTTGTTGGCCTTTTTTATAGCTTCCCCACATTGTCTAGATGAAGACATTTCTGAGTCAACATAAACTCCTAGGTCTTTTTCATAGATTCCTTCTTTCAGCATCTCCCATATGATATTTATAATGCACATTTTTATTGCCTGCGTACAGTACCTTACACTTTTCTCTATTAAATGTCATTTGCCATGTGTCTGCCCAGTTCTGAATGCTGTCTAGATCATTTTAAATTACCTTTGCTGCTGCAGCAGTGTTTGCCACTCCTCCTATTTTTGTGTCGTCTGCAAATTTAACAAGTTTGCTTACTATACCAGAATTAAATCATTAATGTAGATTAGGAATAGCAGAGGACCTAATACTGATCCCTGTGGTACTCCACTGGTTACCTCGCTCCATTTTGAGGTTTCTCCTCTAATCAGTACTTTCTGTTTTCTACATGTTAACCACTCCCTAATCCATGTGCATGCATTTCCTTGAATCCCTACTGCGTTCAGTTTGAGAATTAATATTTTATGTGGGAAATCTAAATAAACCATGTCATATGCTTTGCAATTGTCCATTGTCGATGTTGCACCCTCAAAAAAAATCAAGCAGGTTAGTTAGACACGATCTCCCTTTCCTAAAACCATGCTGACTGTCTCCCAGGATACTGGTACCATATAGGTAATTTTCCATTTTGGATCTTATTATGGTTTCTATAAGTTTACATATAATATAAGTCAGGCTTATTGGTCTGTAGTTACCTGGTTCAGTTTTGTCTCCCTTTTTGTGGATCGGTATTACGTTTGCAATTCTCCAGTCTGTCGGTACAACCCCTGTGTCAAGAGACTGCTGCATGATCTTGGTTAGCGGTTTTGCTTTGTTAAATCTTTTTATTTATCATTAAATCAGCGCTTTGCATACCTCGCAGTCCTGACTGTTTGTGATCCTTCCTGGTCTGATGTCACCCACCAGTTCATATGCCCAGTATAAAACTTGACCATAGTAAAAGCATAGGGCAGTGTAATACAGCATAGTGAAAGCCAAGGATTCAATCCAGATTTTTTATGTTCGGTTCGACTCCGAACCGAACCAGACTTTTTGTCTCCGGTTCCGAACGGCTTATTTTATTCTGTTCTGGTTCGAACAAAATGAAATGTCGGTTAATACCTGTTATTTATTTATTTTTTTTAGGCAAGTAGGCTATTGTATTGGTCTCATAGGTCTTCATTTTCTCGAATTAAACAAAAAAGCATGAAATACATTACACTCCAGATAACTCAAAGTAAAAAATGGTATGACAAGTTATCCGTCTGTATCAATAAATGCACTTACTTCCTGTCTATAGAAACAACAATGCCTAATGTTGCAGCCTTAAAAGAAAATGACAGCAGTCTGCTTCCTTTTCTCCTTTGCAACTTTCTTTTGCCTCAGTTTGAGTTTACTAATTAAAAAAATAATAATAATTTGAAACAGCGACATTTCACAACAATCTTGGTGGGTTAGCGTCCTTACATTCAGTGTAATAACTTAATGCGATTGTGGCAGGCTGGACGAGTGGTCTGACGTCAGGCCAGAAGCAGGAAGGATAACTGACACCAGGGACTGCAGTTAAAGGTGCTCGCGCCATTTTATTTTTAAATAACAAAAAGAAATAAAATATTTTAATAAAAAGAAACTTGCTCACAGAGCGAAAATAAAAGGTTTAAACAGAAACAAATCTCGAACACAAAATATAACACAACACAGGTCAAGCTGAGCAGATTGCCTTCACTGTTCCTATGCTTAATTTTAGTTTCGTTTTTCTGTCTCGCTGCTCGCTCTCTCCTCTCTAACACCCACCACCCCGAGTGCCGAGAGCTGCAGGCTTTTATATTAGTGACCGAGGGATTAATTATTTAATAATCCCCCGGTCACATTCTGCACGGGTTTTCTAATTACTGTGTGGATGGGGCTTCCCACCCACGCTACTTAATACAAAAACAAACCCCACGGCGCTTCGCCGTCACAAATACACTTCTAAATAAATACAAAAATAACAAAACACCCGGCTACTCCGTCAATACATTTTTAAATAAATACAAATAAACACACGGCGCCTCGCCGTCATAAATACAATAATAAATAAACCATAATACTACTACAAATAATAATAATACAAAACAAATACAAAATAATACAGGGGCGGAGGGGGACCCCGTTCTAAAATAAAATAAACAAATCAATGTACAGGGCACCTTGCTCTGTTACAGCGATGTTTGTCTGAAATAAACTCTGCAGCCAGGTTTTGAGTCTGGGAGTAACCTACCCTCTAATTTTAACACTGAGAGAGTAAAATGTCGGCTCAGCGCATTTTTTTCAAGGTATCACACTGACTCTGCAACTTAATTATGCTACTTGTATTTTAACATTAAATTCTTAAACAGTGAACATGTTAAAACTTTAATACATAGCCACACAGATAAATAAAATAAGGAAATGCATTAATAAGTTATAAAACTCTGACGATGGTTCCAGTTGGGCTTGTAGCTGGACTGAGGTGTTTACGCGTCAACCTGTGTAACTTTGAATTTGTCTTATTCTTACTGTGACTGACTGCAAAGAAAACAGGGCTAGCCAGAGACTGCATAATGTTTTGTTGGACTGATTTTTCTTTTGTAGTTAGTTTCCTTATTTCTTAGCAGACTAAGTAACCTCCTAGTAATCTGAAGACATTGTATTCTGGGTGATGTAGTTGTAAGTGGAAGTTTTAGACAAGCTGTGCAGCAAAATTGCTATGTGTATTTTTACACAATAAATTAAAATTTAGTGCATATTTCGGATTTGTTAATGCGTAAAAACGGCAGGTACGCAGCTAATCAGGGTCTACACATCTGCCGTATATTTGAAAGGTAATACCAAAAAACTTTTTTGTGACAAACATCTCTTCAAAGCATTAAATATTTACCATAACCAACATATTTCTTATTGCAAAGCTACTATGTTTTAAACAGAAGATATGCAGAAAACAATCCTCTACAAGTAATGAATTATATATGAACACTCTTTATTATTAAGCGTAACATGTACTCACGTGCAACTTTTCAACATACTTCTTTTGGATATAAAAAGCACTGAACAATGAAATCATGAATTGTTAAATGATTGAGAATACAACGAAATAAATGAGTTATACAATAAACATTACTGTTTTCTCAAGTCAACGGTAATGTCTAAACTCTTAATATCTCGGAATATAACGTTAGGAGGCTGTGTGGTACAGTGGTTAAAGAAAAGGGATTGTAACCAGGAGGTCCCCGGTTCAAATCCCACCTCAGCCACTGACTCATTGTGTGACCCTGAGCAAGTCACGTAACCTCCTTGTGCTCTGTCTTTCGGGTGAGACGTAGTTGTAAGTGACTCTGCAGCTGATGCATAGTTCACACACCCTAGTCTCTGTAAGTCGCCTTGGATAAAGGCGTCTGCTAAATAAACAAATAATAATAATAATAATAGTTAGGTTACTTACCGTAACCCTGGTTCCCAGAAAGAGAAGACGACCACCAAGACATTACGTATGGGATATGCCTGTCCATTGGGTAGGTACTGCTGAGCTCTCTATACCAGAGCTGCCGATAGGCCCCTTCCTGGGATGACACAATCGGTCCTGACCACCGAGGGATTAAAACTGTTGTCCTGAGGAAGCCGTTTCTCTTTTTCCATCGAACCCGTGAGGGCGACCGATGCCACCTCATGGTTGGTGGTCGTCTTCTCTTTCAGGGAACCAGGGTTACGGTAGGTAACCTAACATTCCCTTTCAATTCGAAGACAACCGCCAATGACATTATGTATGGGATAATGTATACCAGAGCCATCGCGAGGGAGACGGAATGGTAGCATATGAGGGACGCATCAGAACCGCATAACCCAAGGGTTAGCGGTGTGAGCTTACAGACTGATTCATGTGGAAGGCTGTGATCACCTTGGGGAGGAAAGTAGGGTTTGTACACAGTGACACTCTGCTGCCATCGTCCCAAATACGCATACAAGAGCTGTGCACCGACAGCACCTGGAACTTGTGCGTATGTGGAGTAACCCAAGTTGTGTGGGTGATGAAGCTGCGTCCATCAGACCCAATAGTTTAACACAACACTAATTATACTGTGAATCCTTGTTGAACAGGGCCAGACAGTTGCGAATGGCAGCTATTCTGTCGTAAGGGAATCCAGCCCCAAGTAGACCGTGCTTTGCACCGGTATTAACTGGCTCGTCATAATCGCTGTGTGGGCCACTGCTGCTTCCTGCGACTGGGACAAATCAACCAGTCATCCAGGTAGTTCATCACCCTTATCCTGCAGGGGGCTAAGGAGAGGCCGAATGGCAACACGGAAAACTCAAAGACGCTCCCCTGAAAGGCGAAGCGGAGATACTTCCTGAGCGCTGGACGAATAGGAATGTGGAATACACGTCCTTTCGGTCCACTGTGATAAACCATTTGCCTGGCCGGACAGCCTGGTGAGTACGGCGGCGCCAGTGTCTCGTTCTCTCCCGTACCAGAGTACAGGAGCGGAGCATTGAGGCTACCTGCCGAGATGCCTTGTGTTCTCGGTAAGAGTGCTGCAGCAATTCCTCAACCGCTGGTCCAAAGGAATGGTCAGGGGAGGTAGGGGCTGCTTCTGAAGGAAGGAGCTACCTTCCCATGAGGCCGCAATCAAAATCATATCATGGTCCTCCTCAGCAATGCTGACATCCGGTTCTGTAACATCCGGGTCGACCACCAGTGCAGGCAGGGTCAGCTCCTGGGCCGGCATTATTGGCTGAGCTGAGCCTGCTGTGTGGCCAGGGGCTCCCAACACCACGTACGGTCACCTGTGCTAGCAGGGGACGTTGTGCAGGACGTGCAAGCGTCGACTTTAGCCATGCTTGATGTCTGCACAGCTCCAAGGGCGTTGTTTAAACACCGGAGGGTGTAGACCTGTGTAGTAAAGCAGTCAGACACCAAGGGTGCAGAAGCACCGAGGACACTGAGTGAGGTAGAATACAGTACTGGTGCACCGAAGAATCAGGGCACCGAGTGCAGGTGTTATTGACATGCTGTGGCGCTAAGCACTGAGGCATGGAGCATCTAAGCGACGAGGGCGCCAAAGCACCGAGACGCACCTAGCCTTAACCACGTGTAGTCAGCACAACCCTGGAGTGCATAGTATATACCGG
The DNA here is from genome assembly GCA_030684275.1 of Acipenser oxyrinchus oxyrinchus. Taxonomy (NCBI): domain Eukaryota; kingdom Metazoa; phylum Chordata; class Actinopteri; order Acipenseriformes; family Acipenseridae; genus Acipenser; species Acipenser oxyrinchus. Next base: position 18,042,368 of record CM060254.1, on the reverse strand, counting down.
GGTGGATACACAAACTCGAGTGGCTGCAGTAGGCAATCAGGAGAGCAGTACAGGGGAGCGCACAATGCTGCACCATGGTGCAGAGCGGCGATAACCTGGTTCTGGACCGCGTGCAGTCAAACAATGTGGCAGCGCGTAGTGTATGCTAGAGTGGAGCACATGCTTAAGGAACTGCGACGTGTTAGGCAGGAAAAAAATACAGGCTTACACACACAGCAATTCAGCTATGGGAGAAACACATTCACCACACCAGGCGGGTGACCAAGCGTGCCGTGTAGGCGGGCTGAAGCTGACTCAACTCAACAGTGAAGAAAAAACATATACACACACAACAGCAAAGTTGTGAGGGTAAAATAGCAGACACCACTGCAACACGTGTAAATGCTTTTTTTTTTTTTTTTTTTTACAACAATCCGGCGGATGCCACTCAATAGCAGGGTGCAGCAGAGCTGGGTCCTGGTGGAAGAATCACACTTGTGTTATTATTTATTTATTTATTTATTTATTTCTAAACTGCATGGCAGTAAAGAAACGAATACACACACACCACAGCAAGCTGTGAAGGTAAAAATAACAGTCACCACACAACGCGGGTAACTAATTTTGTTTTGTTTTTACCAGCCCACCGAGTAGGCGGGCTGAAACAAGCCGGCGTATGCAATTCAACTGTGGGGTGCAGCAGAGCTGGGTCCCGGTGGATATCACACTGCTACTACTTCAGCAAAGCTCTGAGGGTAATACAACATGCATCATGGCAACGCGGGTGAACTGAAACTTTTAAGCGCACGAGAGGACGGGCCGAGACAATCCAGCAGAGTCAACTCCACAGCGGGGCGCGGCAGAGCCAGGGTCCGGTGGAGGATCACATGTCTTTTTTTCTTTTTAAAAAAAAAAACTGCAATAGCAGAGTAAAACACAGAACAGCGAGCGCTGTAAGGTTAGAAAGCAGACTGCAATCGCAAAGCGATGTATACTGTTGAAAAGAAAAAGAGTAAACACAGCGCAGTTGTGCAGCGTTTATAGCAGAAGCATGGTTTCTGATTCTAGGGAAGTGGCAAGCCGGCTTCCAGCAACTCCAGAAAACTCGAGAGACAGCTATTTCACACATTCTCGATCACAGCAACTGGACAGGGGTGTCTACCCTGGACTGCGTGCAGTCACACGACCGGGGCAGCGCGTAGCCTACAGCGGAGTGGAGCACCGTCTACAGGCAGAGGGCATCGAGGCACCCGAGGGCGCTATGAGCACTGTGCGCACAGAGTACCGTAAGCACTGCACCGTGTACCGTGCAGCACCGTGCGTTCGTGCACTGATGCTGTCGCAATCGGCACCGATGACACCGAGTACCATGCAGCACCATGCGCTCTTGCACTAGCTCTGTAGCAGTGGGCACCAAGCACCATGTGCACAGTGCACCGTGCATACCACCGAGCGCACCGAGTACCGTGCAGCATCGTGCATTCGTGCACTAACTACGTGCACCTTGTACCATGCTGCGCTGTGTCTGTGCACTGACGCTGTAGCGCTGGGCACAGTGTGCCGTATGCAATGAGCGCCTTGCGCACCGAGATACCGAAGTACCAAGGGCTACGCGTCCGCACCGTAGCACCAGGGGGCAGCTATGCAATTGTGCCTACCCTAACTGCGCAGTCACACACCTGGTCAGCGCGTAGCATGCACCAGGGGGACACAAGGGCCGAAGCCGCGGTGGGCGACTTGGAAGTGGACAGAGAAAGCCATAGAATAGATAGGGGAGAGAACACTGTTTGTTTACAAGGCCCGACTCACTGAGGTGGGCAGGGCTACGCTGTCGCCGAGGTCTACTCGACAGTGGGGATGTGGCAAGGCCTAGCCCCATGGAGGTGAGCACGGCTGGAAGAGTCACAGCCCTATGGAGGAACTGTGTACTCTCAAGAAAGAAATAGACAACCACTCGCGGGTGACTGCACAGGCAGTCGCTCAAACACGGCAGACAAAGAGCGGCCTACCACACAAGCGAGGAGGCCACTGAAACACAAAAAGGCCGCTGAAAGACAGAAAGGCGAAAGGTGAGGTCTTTTTAGGGTAGTTGATTCCGGGAAAGTGGTGAGCCAGCTTTCAGCACGAATGCAATGGAATACAATCGACTCAATTCAACTCGAGAAGCTCTTTTCTATCAACATGCTCAGCTAGACATAGAGGTCTTACCTTGCCGTCTTGAGAAGGAAAAAGAGAAATGGCTTCCTCAGGACAACAGTTTTAATCCCTCGGTAGGCGGGACCGAGTGCGTCATCCCAGGAAGGGGCCTATCGGCAGCTCTGGTATAGAGAGCTCAGCGATACCTACCCAATGCATTAGTAACTTTACAATGCATTCGTAAGACCTCATCTATAATATTGTGTTCAGTTCTGGTCACCTTGTTACAAAAAGGATATTGCTGCTCTAGAAAGAGTGCAAAGAAGAGCGACCAGAATTATCCCGGGTTTAAAAGGCATGTTGACCCAGGGGACTTTTTTGACCTGAGAAAAGAAACAAGGACCAGGGGTCACAAATGGAGATTAGATAAAAGGGCATTCAGAAGAGAAAATAAGAGGCACTTTTTTACATGGAGAATTGTGAGGGTCTGGAACCAACTCCCCAGTAATGTTGCTGAAGCTGACACCCTGGGATCCTTCAAGAAGCTGCTTGATGAGATTCTGGGATCAATAAGCTACTAACAACCAAACGAGCAAGATGGGCTGAATGGCCTCCTCTCGTTTGTAAACGTTCTTATGTTCTTATGTTCTTAATGGGCAGGCATATCCCATACATAATGTCGCTGGTGGTCGTCTTCAAATTGAAAGTGAACTAGCAAACTTCTGATTATTAACAAAGCGCATCACTTGCCACACATACTTTTATAGCTTGTTTTCTGTGTACATAACTTAATAAGTTAATAACAGTACCTGTTTATTTTGAGCGAATACAAGACTGATCACATAACGTGAATCCAGCATGTACTGTAGTCGACTGCAAAATCTTGAATATTGTTTTTGATCCACAACGTAATAAATTCATTTAATTTCACTTTGTGTTTTTTTTTCGTTTATCGTTCCGGTTTCGGTTGTTTCGAATCCCTGGTGAAAACCTGGTAATGCATAGAATTCTTAAGAATAGCGAGGTATGGTAAAGCATATTCATAAACATGGCAAACCAGGGTAAACTATAGAAATTGTATAACATAGCCATGGGAAAAGCATGGGAAAACCGCAGTAAACCTTCATAAGGAAGTATAATAGGTATACAGTTTCTTTATGTTTACCTTTCAAATTTCAGGAAAAGAAACCAAGAAAAATGAGAAAAACTTGAAAAAAAGTTATGACAACAAGGGTAAGGAACCTTTAAATATTGTTTTTTCCAAACACAGAGATTGATGTTCCTGTAAGCTCCCATCCGCCAAAAAAGCACAGGAATGTTGATGGTGTTTTCCAGGTATCCAGGAATAGTAAAGACAATGAGCGCTGTGTATGATGGTGTTTTCCAGGTATCCAGGAATAGTAAAGACAATGAGCGCTGTGTATGATGGTGTTTTCCAGGTATCCAGGAATAGTAAAGACAATGAGCGCTGTGTATGATGGTGTTTTCCAGGTATCCAGGAATAGTAAAGACAATGAGCTCTGTGTATGATGGTGTTTTCCAGGTATCCAGGAATAGTAAAGATTCTCTTGTTTATAGTTAATGTATACATTATTTCCATTAAAATAAAAAGAAATACAAGGAATAATAAATCCATCTATGTATAAAGTGGCATTGAAGGATCGGAGTTTACTCGCAGGAGCTGCGCTTTAAAGGTTGAAATGAAAGTGTTGGAGTGTTTACTTTAGCATTTCTTGTCACCACTTCATTCCCCCCTATGTATTTGACCTGTGATCTTTATTTCTGAAATGTCTGTGTAGAGCTAGCGAGCTATTCTTCTGTGGTAGTTTGTTAAACAAGCCTGATTGATACCCTTGACGTTATTGTATAACTGTAGTATATATCTTCCTTGCCCTTCCTTATAAAGAATGGAACAATGTTTTTTAAAATGTCTTCCTGCCTGTCTGTCACCTGACATTTCTCATTGTATTGATATTTTTCCAGGTTTTATTGCTGACAACAAGAACAAGGAGATCAGTGTGAAGACAGCAGGTTTTGGTGAGTGTGACACACTGGGTACAGATTCAGTTTTAGGGAGTGTGACACACTGGGCACAGATTCAGTTTTGGGGAGTGTGACACACTGGGTACAGATTCAGTTTTAGGGAGTGTGACACACTGGGTACAGATTCAGTTTTAGGGAGTGTGACACACTGGGTACAGATTCAGTTTTAGGGAGTGTGACACAATGGGTACAGATTCAGTTTTAGGGTGTGTGACACAATGGGTACAGATTCAGTTTTAGGGAGTGTGACACACTGGGTACAGATTCAGTTTTAGGGAGTGTGACACAATGGGTACAGATTCAGTTTTAGGGAGTGTGACACAATGGGTACAGATTCAGTTTTGGGGAGTGTGACACACTGGGTACAGATTCAGTTTTGGGGAGTGTGACACACTGGGTACAGATTCAGTTTTGGTGAGTGTGACACACTGGGTACAGATTCAGTTTTGGGGAGTGTGACACACTGGACACAGATTCAGTTTTGGGGAGTGTGACACACTGGGTACAGATTCAGTTTTGGGAAGTGTGACACACTGGGCACAGATTCAGTTTTGGTGAGTGTGACACACTGGGCACAGATTCAGTTTTGGGGAGTGTGACACACTGGGTACAGATTCAGTTTTGGGGAGTGTGACACACTGGGTACAGATTCAGTTTTGGGGAGTGTGACACACTGGGTACAGATTCATTAAAGAATCCTCTCTTTCCTATTGGAGGCTATTGGAGGCACAACTGAAGTTACAATGTGCAATTTAAGGATACAATTCATTCATATGTGTAATGAATTTAATTAAATTAGCACTCTGTAATTATTAATCTGCTTAAGATTAACAATTGAGCAGTAAATCACACAACACTGTTATATCTTGTATGAATAGATACGGTACAAAAGTAGAAAATAATTAACAGCAAAATAGCAAAAATCAGTTTATTAAGTTTCAGCAAGCAATAATATTCAGGAAATATCTTAGCTTCAGTGTAAATATTGATTACATGGAGATAATGCATTCATCAATTGTCTAATTTGTCTTTCTATAGAAAGTAATAACGCTCTTAAATCAATAAACACATTCCGGTAATATGAATATTCAAGCAGGGTACTGTTGAGTGAACATGAGTCTGTAAATATTAGAATACAAATCTCAGTCAATTTGAATTAATACAGTATTACAAAATCATAGTTACTTCTTGTCTTAGTATGAGGTTTTATTAAGGGTACATTTTCAGATTCGATAGATCTAGCTCCACTGTTTCTAATATACACTGTAGTGGTTTTATTCCTCTCAGAAAACGTGTCATTGCAGCTGCTTGTATCAGGAGTGTTCTGCATTAACATACTGAGTTAGTTTACTTCATTCTTGTTCCAGCCTACCCTTGGGACCAGTCCAGTTTAAAGAGCCTCCAGGTGGATCTGAAGAAATTCAAACAGCTTGATGTCTTCGCCTCTCAGGTATGGTTTATAAACTGTTTCAAATGTATAGATATTTTTAAAAACCCTGCTCTCCACTGCTGCTGTGAATGACTGCTTGTTTTCAGCAGGTAAGCACTCGGAGCAGTGTGGAGGTCCTGGTGAAAGAGCTGCTCCAGAAAGCACAGACTGATCTAGAAAAGCTGCGAGCAATCTGGATATGGGTCACTCACCACATCGGTAAGGAACAGACTAATCCCTCATTTACATTACGCACCGCCATTAAATTATAGTGACAAACTGACCTTCAAGAAAACAGCTGTTTCCTTCTGATCCCGTGAGTGGTATTGCTTCTGCCTTCACAGAGTATGACGTGAAGGGGTATTACAACACTGAGCTGCGGACAGGGGTCCCGGGGGATGTACTGCAGACTGGGAAGGCCGTGTGTGCTGGATATGCAGGGCTCTTCAAGGAGATGTGCCGGTAAATGTCACAGTATCCTCCAAGTGCCTCTTTAGATGCATGTTTCATTAATAAATCCTACACTGTAGTTTCTTGATGCCAGGACCTACAATGAATATAAACTGTAGATCCAAGCACCAAGAAAACTACAGTGTATGGTTTATCATAATACCAAAATCCACTTAAATGGATGTAAAGACTGAGGAAGATACAGCCTGTTATTTGAATAATCAACAGCATGATAGTGAAATGTATGAACAGGTAGCTTTTAACTATAAAAGATTGGGTTAAACTGAATATTAATAGATTCATCCATGCAGTAATTGTTACTCTTTGTTGAAAATCTTGATCCATAGCAGAAGTGTGTATGCAGCAGGTACACAGATTGTTTCAGTTAACCAATATCCTACAATGCATGTTCTCTATGGTTGTTTCTGCTTAGACTACTAACTATGCCACCAAAAACAGTTTATATGAGGCCCTTCAGAACAGTTAAAGACTAAGAAAAGACAACCAAGGAAAGGTACCATAGTCATTCAAGGGCATGAAGCTAAGGGTCCTTACCTGTGCAGTTGTTTAGAACGGAAGGTAAGAACTGTTGTTCAGTTTTGCAGGGATCAACTGTGTGATGGTATCGGGCCATTCCAAAGGATTCAGCTATGAGCCAGGAGATCGCTTCACAGGATCCGGGAACCATGCCTGGAATGCTGTGAGTCTGGAGGGAAGATGGCATCTCCTGGACAGCACCTGGGGAGCTGGCAATGTCAAGAGAAATAGCTCCCAATTCACATTCCAGTGAGCAACACCCTCTAAAAACAAGATCATATACAACACATTGTTTGTTTGTGTTTTCAAAAAGATTAATTGTTTATACACACAACTTAGGTTTAATCAAACTTATTTGTGTTCACCAAATGTGCCTTTATAATGATGAAGCAAAAACTAAACACTGTACTCTCCATTATGCTGAGGCAGGTTATTGAACTGTGTCTCAGACATCAGTGTCACTGGGCCGTAGCTAGATGCCCCCCCAAACTCCCGTTCATTACTCCCTGAACACTCTCTTCGCTTGTGCAGCCAAACTGCAAATCTTTTATATTCTGGCCGAGGGTTAACTAGCTTGTAATTTCTTTTTCCCTCGACCATAGTCTGCACAAGTTTATTAATTCTGCTTGACTGTCAGCCAGTTAAATAATCAGTAGCTGACAGTCACGCATTCTCACAAGGAATTAAAATATACACAATAAAACAATAACAGGTAATGGTGGTGGCTTTTCATCTGCGCCGCAACCAGTAATAATATAATAAATCACAAAAATATACAAAGGGGCGGGACACTCCACCACAATCCATATAGAGGGGATAACTTTTTCCATTTTTCCTAAATCAGGAGTTTTTCCTGACTGTAAAGACAGGTTGAATAATTGATTGGGGGAATGCCCGTTCTGATGCAGTAAATTGTAATAGTTTGGGATGAGAATCATCCAATCCAACACCTGCTTTGTTCAAATCCAGAAAAAGTCACATTAATCTGGTGACGAATTTAGCCATCCACACCACAAAACAACCACCATACATCTCCATACCGTGATCTCAACCACCATACATCTCCATACCGTGATCTCAACCACCATACATCTCCATACTGTGATCTCAACCACCATATATCTCCATACCGTGATCTCAACCACCATACATCTCCATACCGTGATCTCAACCACCATACATCTCCATACCGTGATCTCAACCACCATACATCTCCATACTGTGATCTCAACCACCATATATCTCCATACCGTGATCTCAACCACCATACATCTCCATACCGTGATCTCAACCACCATACATCTCAATACTGTTCTCAACCACCATACATCTCCATACCGTGATCTCAACCACCATACATCTCCATACCGTGATCTCAACCTAGCCGCCCACACCACAAAACAACCACCATGCATATCTCTATACCAGCTAGATTTTCTTTTTTTATGCACCATTTTATTTCATTAGGGGTCTGATCTCTTTGTTTGCATTCATTGTTTCACATTTTTCTCTCGCTCCCTCTCCCTCTCTCTTGTATTCTCCAGGTACAATGAATTCTATTTCCTCACACACCCTGCACTTTTCATTGGTGATCATTTCCCACTCAAAGATGAATGGCAATTGCTGAACCCGAGGGTGTCTCTCAGACAGTTTGAAAAGGCTCTTACGAAAATGAGTGGTTTCTACAGCTGTGACCTTCGTTCTATAAACCCAGATTCTTCACTGATAGAAACAGGTAGGGCAGTGATCTATATCTTTATAATCACTCATCCAATTGTAATAACTTTACAATAACATTCTTAAGCAGAAGTAATTTAGATTATTATACTCTAGACCAGTGGTCCTCAAAGTAATTTGGGCACGGGCATAAATTGATCTTACTTGGCTGTTTGTGGGCATGCCGGCTATTGAATAGGTTCTTATCTTAAATACTGCCTTCCCGCAACACATACAGTATTTGTGCATAATTGTGTGTGCTGCACTTAATCCTTAAATAATTTATATAAAATACGCAATGCAAATATTTTTAAATAGTATGTTTACACAGATAACCATGAATAAACTAAAATAAAAGAGGGCAGATAGCATCTCGCTTGGTTTCAATTTGGCAAATTTGTCAACACTACTTTCATTTAAAGATCGCTCCTCTCCAGTACAATTATTCAGAGAAAGTGGATTTGTAACTAAATCTACTACGGTGTTTCCCTTGTCTGGTGAAATTAAAAAATATAGAGAGAGAAAATTAAATTCTAAATGCTGAAATGTATTATTTTTCTCAATAACAGCAAAATTCAGTGCTTACCTGGCATATTAACACCCTGCCTCTGCTCACGAATGATTGGACAGCTGTCAGATATTTCACTTTCCTATTGGGTACTCACTTGCCTTCAATTTTCAAGCAGAATACCATGAACGGCCTATGCTTGCTTATGATTGGACAGCTGTGGATATTTGACTCTCCTTTTGGTTAAATTTACTGTCAGTACCTGCAACTGAAACAGACACAGTTCATGTCCCACCCAGCTAACTTATGATTGGGCTACCGCAGAGAAAATGCAGGTATTCAATTGGTTGATCCTATTGCTGAGGCCCTTCAGGAAAAAAAAATATGTTGAGCACGTACAAGCGCAGCATAAGCGAGCAGCACTGTCAACAGACTGCTGTGGCGCTTTTGTTGGAAAACACGTTTAAAGCTTTATTTACTTTCCCACGCTACGACCCGCCAGAAATGTGTTCATGACCGATAATTTAAGAACAGCTGCCACGGGCACAAAGGCCTGGCTTCGCGGGCACGAATTTGCCCGCGGCCACCACTTTGAGGACCACTGATTTAGACTATGCTGACTTTTTCACAGTACCAACTGCTGATTAGCAGAGCTAAGGGTATATCTTGGTAACTGCTCTTGCAAATGAAACACAACTTTCCATGTATATCTTCTACAGAAGCTTAATTCATATAACAGGAGAGAGAGAGAGAGAGAGAGAGAGAGAGAGAGAGAGAGAGAGAGAGAGAGAGAGAGATAAAGCTTCTCACAACTTGAAACAAAACATTTTTGTATTGAATGGTACACATTTCTAAATATAACTTTTTTAACATTATTGTATGACACCATAACACAAACTGTACACAAACTGTTTGATTTTAGCTCAACTTACCAATGATTGTCTCACAATCGAATGCTATGAAGAGGTGCAGTGAGCTAACATGGAGATGAAGCTATGGTCATTTCTACATTAATAAGAGGCTCAAGGAAGGTCCTGTTGAAAGTTCAAGCATTGACCAGCATTGGTCCTGCAAGTTCAAAAGACTGTATTGTGTATCTTTTGTGAATATACTTGCTGAGTATCTGCTAGGAAACAAATAAATGTTCATTCCTTTTTCTCTTGGTCACCAGAATTGTCTGTAATTTTCAGCATATTGTAAGGTTGTTTTAGTTCCCTGTGTGTTTGTGAGTGTTATCTGTGCTTCTCTCTTTACAACAGTCAATGGCAAGGCTACAATCACTGTGAAGAGTCAATCTCCTGCTCTGTTCACGCACACCTTAAATGGAAAGAATGAAAGTGGCATCATCACCTTGACAGCAGATGGGATGATCCTGGATATCTATCCAAAGAGTACCAGAAAACACAAGCTAAACATTTTTGCAAAACCTTTTGATGCAACAGAAACCTATGATTGTGTGTGTGAATATCAACTTCAGTGTGAGTCTGTCCATAAAGAAATGAAGCTGCCCTCTGCCATGAGTAACCCAGTGGGCCCCAGCTGGCTAACAGAGATGAAGGGTCTCCTCCAGCCCTCCCAGTGCAGCCCTATAGTCTACACCCAGGACGGGCGCTGTGCCTTCAGATTCCTGCTGGAGAAGCACCTGAGCTTCATCCTAAAGCTGAGTCTGGAGAATGTCAATGTCTCTGATGACTTGAGCAGACATGTCTTTATTTACAGAGAGGGGAACTGGGTGGAATTTAAAATCCAGATCCCCAGGGCCGGCATGTACCTTTTCACCATTTTTGCCAAAGAAAAGTCAGCGCCTGGAAAAAACCACCATTTTGTGTGTAATTATTTAATCTCCTGCAGCAACCCCAGCGTGCAGTGGCCAGTCTTCCCTTTGGTCTACGCTTCCTGGCAGCAGGAATATGAGCTGGTGGAGCCTCTCTCTGGAGTCCTGCCAGCTCAGCGCATCCTGCAGTTCAAGGTCAAGATCCCCGGTGTGGCGAAGGTGCTGGTGGGAAGCAGAGACACTCAGGAGCTCAGTGTGTCCAGCGATGGCTACTGGACTGGGAGCTGCAGCACAGCCGGCTGTAAGGACCTGACTGTGATGGTGCTGCACAAACCCACTGACAGCTCTTACTCCTTGGTGCTTCAGTATCAAGTGGAAAACAATTGAGATAATTGATCTATTTTTTTCAAAAGATTTGCAACCTGATTTATAATGTCATTTATCAAAGTAACCGCCAATGATGTAGGGAAATAAATATAGAAATACTACAAGAAATGTAATAAATATAGAACTACTAAAAGAAACGTAATAAATCCAATGACAACATAACTTTACTTGTTAACTGTATGTCTTTTCTGAGTGCACTGTCAAATAAAAAATCAATTAACATAGTCATGTATTTGTTTAGGAAAATACAATTTGTTTAAGGTTACAAAGATTGTTTTTTTTTTGTGTTAGACATTTAACACAAAAAGTGTTGTATTCCTTAAACACACCATGTACAGTGCAGGATTATACTGGGGATCACAGCATTATTTCTGCACATGACTTCTGATTTCTGTCAGTTTTAATAGGTGATTAATGAGCACTTGTTGTAGGGCTAGTAGGGCCTACTTGGGATTTTAAACCATGTTTGGTTCAGAATGTTGGAAAATGTCTGGCCATTGTAATCCCAGTGATGGGGATGACGCTTGCCTTGGGTTGGAAGTACTGTGTTGCTCCCACAGAACTGATGGTTTTGTTCTCATTTCTTGATAACACAGCATTATATTAGTGAGGTGGTGCATGACTCCAGTCCTCACGTCCACAATCCAGCAGGTTTTATAGGTATGTTTAACTCATTAAATCTGGGGAAAGTGTTAAACTGGTCCAATTAAGGAAATAATGAGTTCAATTAGGTAATTAAGATGTCAGGTGGAATGAAATCCAGGAGACCATGCAGTAATCAAGGACTGGAATTGAGCACTGTGGCTGAGGCAAATCCATCACTTTAACAGAGGCGATCAGCCGAGTCCTACAGAGGCTGCAATCAGTGGCGACTCGTGGCTTGAAAAACTGGTGGGGCACAGTCCCTCCCCCCAAAAAAGAAAAAAACGAAGCGAAACCACGCTCAAACCCAATGCCCGATTTTAACCATTTTTATATAAACATTAAGCTAGCTTTCTAACATTACCAGATCTTTCATCACAAACAGTTCTACCCCAGACTGTCACAATCAAGAGAGCTGCAAACAACACTTTACAGGCCAGGGTCTCTTATCGGCAGCTGCACCTGCACTAACCTGAGCGTTTGAAATAGAAAAACTCATGGTTTTTCACAGTTTTGAGAGTCTCACAGCCGTGCAATGGATTCTCATGTTTGTGCATAAGTTTGTTATTGTTTGCGAGGCTGCGAAACCCTTTATACATGATACAGGGGTAAATACAATACAACTGTCCAAGCATATTATTTCATGCGGGGGGGGAGGGTCACCATGAAGAGGTGTACATTACCATTCCTAAAGATGTCAGGACTGCCCAGTCCCTGACCATCTTCTGGCGCCTCCTCAAGACTCACCTCTTTTCCATCTGGACACTATCACTCTTCCTTAAATGCGCTTTACTTGCTCTTATCTGCTCCCTATTTTACTACATTTAATCCTGTACTTTAGAGTACTGTAATCTGTCAAGTGTCATTTAATCTGTAGTATTTTGTATTTAATTATATCCTGATGTAACTATAACTGACACTTATCTGCTCCGTTATTGAATTGTATTTTGTCATATACTTGTACTTGCTAGATTGTATTTTATCTTGCTCTTAATTATATTAATACTTGTACTGTGATCCTTGAAATGTATTTTTGTTTACGACTGAAAGTCGCCCTGGATAAGGGCGTCTGCTAAGAAATAAATAATAATAATAATAATAATAATAATAATAATAATAATAATAATAATAACTAGAGTTGCTAGCAACTATAATGGCTTCCAAGCAGTTATCGTGAAATTTAAGCGCATTGGTTATTATAGATGAAATGTTATCATCACAACTGTGCTGTGTCAATTTTGGCAAAAATATGAGAAGACTTTTGAAAATTGCCAGAAATTTTCATTAAATCTAAGATGGGTGCCACACCATGTGACCAAAGCGCGCCATATTGACCAAGACACAACATCCCATAGTCCTCTACATCCGTGTCAAATTTTGTGTGTTTTGGTGCAGCCAATAAGAAGTTATAGGCAGTATTATAGCCTATAATTTTTGTTTCAATCGGATAAGTGGTTTCAGAGAAGATGTTTGAATTTTGATGATTTTATATTTTTATGGTAATTTTATGTCCTTAATCAATGTGGTTGTCAAACCACAGAACCAATCAGCTTCATATTAACAACAGTTAATCATGGACTATCCCTCAACATGTATAGCAATTTTCAGAACTCTGCAGTAAGCGGTTTCCGATACATAGGTGTTTTAACAAATTCCACAAAATCCAAAATGGCTGCCGAAACATGTGACTTGCGCAAATTTGCTAAATATCACCGACTATCATCCATAGGCATCTACCAGTGTACCGAATTTCGTGAGTTTTTGAGCATGTTTTGGCAGAAAAAAAATAATAATAATAATAATAATAATAATAATAATAATAATAATAATAATAATAATAATAATAATAACTAGAGTTGCAAGCAACTTTACGGCTTCCAAGCAGTTAGTGTGAAATTTAAGCGCAATGGTTGTTATAGATGAAACGTTATCACAAATCATTTTGGAGACAGCTGACTGTCAATTTTGGCCAAAATATTGGAATCATTGGTTAGATGATCAATGCTGAAATCTCATTGGCCCACAGCAGCCATGTTTTGTACTGTAGCAACTTCCCTTGAACAACGGTAAAAGATAATCATTCTTACATCATTTCTGTTCATTTTGGCTTCAATCAGAACTCTGCATGTTATATAACAACCATCTGCAGTCAATAAGAAATTATTGGAAGTTTTACAGCCAGCTTTAAATTTGACCTTTAGCAGAACTTAACCATACTATATAAAACTGTTTATGCATTACACTACTTGCATTACCTATAGTGCTCATATAGTGCTCATATAAACACACCAGTTTTGTAAAACAACAAGTCACATCTAATAAATTACAAACATACTTTTTTCTATACCTTGCTATATTTTTTCTATACCTTGCAGACTTCTCCATGTTAACAGCTGTCCCCAGTGGTGGGAATGTGTCATTTCAGGGTGAAAAATTGACAAAATTGGCATGTCACCCATATTGATTGGCTCATGGCGGTCATGTTTGTTGATGTAGGAACTTTTCCTGACTAACTTTTTTAGAGGACAGTACAAAGATAACGTATAACCAAGATTCACATCAATCGGCCAAAGGGCTCATGAGGAGTTGTTGTTTAAGCGTTTCACGCAAAATCCAACATAGCTGCCACCAGGGTTTCCCCTGGGTTCTAGATTTTTGTAGTCACTAGTGACTAATCCTTTTTAAAAACATTAGTCACTCCAGATATTCAGTAGTCACTACTGGCACACAGCTCAAGTTTTCAAGGGTGTTATGAATCCTGTTTTTATACCTTAAATCACTGTATTGACCAAAACAATTATTTCATTAAACCATTTGAATAATGCTCTACAGTTTAAATAAATTGGTCATTTACAGCTATAAACTTTTATAACTTTAAAACTCAAGAACCAGACTTATTTGCCCTGAAAAGCTACATATAGACACAGAATGCATTATGAAGAACTTATACCAGGATTTATTTATGTATTTATTGCAATTATTTTACAACATTTAATTTGGCAATGGTACACAAAGAAGTCAATATTTCATAACCAATAAACTTATTTCTATATTCATTTCAGGTTTCCTAAATTAAAGTATTTCAGAATTGTGTTAACGCTTCAGCGAAACTCTACCAGTCTATGGTATACAATAGCATTAAAAATGTAATTGTTTACTGAGTGTTTTCATGTACTTTTACAATAAAAAAAAAAAAACATTATTAGAATATTATATACAACCCATGGAAACAGAGTTTTCCAAAAAGGCTGAAACTTTGCTGCTTGTTTTTTTTTTCTTTTATCTGACGCTTGTGAACTTTGTTTGTTCTTTTTTGTTTGGTGTTCCAAATCCAAGTCTTCATCTTCTACAACATGTTCTGTTTGTTCTATTTCACTCTTGCTGTGGCTGCGCTGAAAAAACAAGTGGTTTTTCTTCTGCGACATTTTACAGTATTAGCTAACAGTTTTGTTTTTTAATTTGCGCGCACAAGCTTACCGCTTTCACTGCGGATGCAAAGGTTTGAGCAGAACTCTCTGTAGCCGTGAAAGCGCAGCAGCACCTCGTACAGCCTCATAAAGCGGTCTAGGTTACCATGGTAACTGTGGTTCTCAGGTGATGCCACCTAGTTCATATTTGATAGAATTGTTTTCTTTGATTTTAAATAAAAATTATTTCAGATTTGAGAATATTTATGATCTCCTATTTCAGGGCGTAGCAGTGGGTTCAGTAATGGCGCCTAACTATGCCAAACTATATATGGGTAAATTTGAACACGATTACATTTACAACAATAATCCTTTTAAAACTTATCTAAAGTTGTGGTTACGTTACATTGATGATATATTTTTTTATATTGACTGGACCTAAAGATATGTTGAGTAAGTTTGAGGAATATGTCAATAACATTAAACCTACACTCAGGTTTACTTCAGAGATTAGCTTGAGTATGGTTACTTTTCTAGATGTTCAAGTTGTGAAGGTGGGGCATCGCCTGGTAACCACTTTATATAGGAAACCCACGGATCGTAACAGTTTAAATGCTTCTAGTTATCATCCTCCTTCTTTGAAACGCAATTTGCCTTATAGTCAATTCCTTAGATTAAGATGTATCTGTGATTCTGAGGATGATTTTGTATTACAAGCTAATGAAATGAAAAACAGATTTTTGACAAAAGGATATAAACATACTTGGGTCGACAAAGCTTCTAAATGCATGTCTCTTAATAGAGACCCGTTACTTACACATCAATTTAAGACAGCTAAAACTAAACACTTTTGTTTCTACCTACTCACCTATTTCAAATACAATGAAAAACACAATACAGACTCATTGGCATATATTGTCAACCAAATTAAGATCAGTATCCTCCACGTTTTTTATTTAAAAGACAAAGAAATGTATTTGTTAAAGCAGACACTTTTATTCCATCGTCTCACTTTTTAACACAGATACCACAAGATAACTTTAATTGTCACAATTGCGCTTGTTGAAATGCAATGATAAAAAGCGATACAATTATCCATCCTAAAACTAATAAGCAGTTTAAAGTAAGAGGTAGGATTACTTGTGTTACTAAGTTTGTAGTCTATTTGTTGAAATGCCCTTGTGGTCTGTGCTATTTGAGTAAGACCATTTGGGAATTGAAAACGCGCAGAAGTGAACATAAAAGCGCTATTAGGAATAATGATATACGATCACGTTAGCAAGACATTTTAATGAACAACACCACAGCGTACACTCAGATTTATGGGGATGGAAGTGGTTAATACCCCACGTCGAGGTGGAGATCGTAATAAACTGTTACTACAAAGGGAAGCCACTTGGATACACTTTGCAAACTGAATCTCCTGGTGGTGTGAACGAGGAGCTGTTGTTTACACCGTTTTTATAATCAGATCTATTGTTAGTCATATCATATCTAGTGGTCCATTATGATTTTGTGTTCTAGTTTGTAATTTTACAATAGACTATGCTTGGATATACATATTTTGGTGTTGGTCTGTATGTTTTAATAATAAAATATTTTTGTTTTGAATTTACATCATTTGAGTTGGGCACTAAAAGTATTGAGTGTTATTGCTTTATTGAAAGATAATTGAATAATTATTTATTACATGTCCCACCTTCACAACTTGAACACCTGCATGTGCTTGATTTAAATTGTTACTGCACTGACAAAGGCCAGTGGCCGCAACTCGTCTGCATGATTCATTGTTTTTTATGATTATGATGTTCTAATAATAAATATACAAGCTTAACAGCAGATACATGGTGAGTGCTTGACTGTTTACAACATTCTGTATATTTACTTGAGTCTATAGCACACCGTCAATACAAGAACATTGCTCTTTTAGCGTGCTCTTATTTTTTCAATTACCATGTAACTGACACGCAACATGAAACTGAGACGCTGAATGGCTGACTGCATTTACGTCGCCTACCACGGGATGAGGACGTTGCAGAGTCAATGAATCGAGAGGCTGAGGCGCTGATCTGATCAGCAGCATCGACTCTATGGTTTAGCGAACCCTTTTTTTGAAGAAAGAGACGTTGTGTGTGACTTTAACAAAAGGGATTTTTTTTATAGTACAAACAGAAACGATCGTCACTAGTGACGATTTCACTTTTTTTTGTCGTCACTTTCAAAAAACATTCGCAAATTACGAGAGTGACGAGCGACAGCGAAACCCCTGGCTGCCACACCATGTGACCAATCCATTTTTTCCTAAAGTAGAATCAATCGTGGACATGAGCGCACTATGTACAAAATTTTTCACAGCTGTACTATTTACCGTTCATGAGAAGAAGACTTTTGAATATTGACCAAACTTTTCATTAAATCCAAGATGGCTGCCACACCATGTGACCAAAGGCCGCCATATTGACCATGACACAACATCACATAGTCCTTAACATCCGTGTCAAATTTTGTGCGTTTTGGTGCAGCCGATAAGAAGTTATACGCAGTTTTATAGCCAGTTGCGTATGTTGATGATGTCATGCAGCGTGGACGCCATGATTTTCACAGTAGCAACTTCCCTTGAACAAGCGTAACAGATGACCATACTGAGATGTTTTAATCCAATTTTTGTTTCAATCGGACGAGCGATTTCAAAGAAGAAGATGTTTGAATTTTGATGATTTTATATTTTTATGGTAATTTTATGTCCTTAATCAATGTGGTTGTCAAACCACAGAACCAATCAGCTTTATATTAACAACAGTTAATCATGGACTATCCCTCAACATGTATAGCAATTTTCAGAACTCTGCAGTAAGCGGTTTCCGATACATAGGTGTTTTTAACAAATCCAATATGGGTGCCGAACCATGTGACTTGCGCAAATTTGCTGAATATCACCGACTATCATCCATAGGCATCTACCAGTGTACCGAATTTCGTGAGTTTTTGAGCATGTTTTGGCAGAAAAAATAAATAAATAATAAT
Source organism: Acipenser oxyrinchus oxyrinchus (assembly GCA_030684275.1). NCBI lineage: Eukaryota > Metazoa > Chordata > Actinopteri > Acipenseriformes > Acipenseridae > Acipenser > Acipenser oxyrinchus. Next base: position 18,024,336 of record CM060254.1, on the reverse strand, counting down.
AATAATAATAATAATAATAATAATAATAATAATAATAACTAGAAGTTGCAGGCAACTTTAAGGCTTCCAGGCCTTTACAGCAGAAAAAGATTTGTTTTTTTTTTAAATGGAAATCATACGAACATTTTGTTAATTGAAAAGCATCATTTTATCGTGTCTGTTTTTTGCAGGATAACAGTTAGTATTTTATAAATGTTGATTTAGTATTCATTTTGATAACTACTTGCGATTTGTTGTGGGAGTGCAATTCGCACTGTGGAACTTTCAGCTGCATATTTTAAATACCCCGGCTGTCAATTTTCTGTACAGCCCGAGATTATAGTAATTTTATGAAATATAAAATTCAAATAATAATATAAAAAATATCAATTTTACACTGTTAAAACATAAACTGGGCACAGTATTTTTTTAACCATTATATAATTTACTGTTAGATGCGATAATAGTATTAAGCAGTATATGCTTTTCATGGTCATAAGCGGCCTGTTGTGGTGAGATTTTCCAAAGCACTCTAAGTCTCCAGAGACTGTTGTACAGTTCACCACAAGACGGCAACCTTGTACCTCCCCGTAGTTAAAGACCAAACTTAGGGGTTTTTTTCTGCTGGTTAATGCAAAACACAGTGATATTTAGTTTTTTGTTCTAATACTGGGATACTACAGGTAACAAGATAAGGTTAAATAGGTATAAGATTGTGGCTGAAGCAGTGAGTTGTGGAAAAGGTGGTGATTACTGCATAGAAGCTGGTCAGCGACAATTATAAAATAACACGGTTATAGAGCAAGCGATTCTGAACAGTTCTGTATATACTTTTATTTAACTGAAATAACCAGTTAATGAAAGATACGCTTGCAAAGTGCCCCCGATTTTTAAAGAAACTGTATTCGTGTGACTTGTAAAGCTAATGTATTAAACATATTAGTATTACGATTGTGTTCTGGTCTAAAAATAAGTACGTTTTTTTTTTGCCTGCTGTTCAGTTACAACAGCGTTTAAAAAAAAAATCTGATTACAAAACATTTATATACAGCACGAGATCACGGTATTTTTTTTTCAAATAATTAGTGTGTTTCACTATGTCTACAGTTCTGTATATGCCTGCATGTCCACAATGTTATTTTAAATACACAAACAACATTAAGGCAGAGATTACAGTCATTTTTCTTATACTTAGTGAGTGTGTGTGTGTGTGTGTGTGTGTGTGTGTGTGTGTGAGTGTGTGAGTGTGTGTGTGTGTGTGTGTGAGTGTGTGTGGTGCATTTTTTTTCCTAGCGTTGATGCAGCTGCAACCGATCTTCAAAAAATGTTTTCTTAGTTTACAATATGTGTTTTTTTTATACTGTAGTCTGAGGCACATACCTGTTATATTTAAAAGACAAGTACATGGCAGGCTTACTACCTCAGTGCTGTCAGCTTCATGCCGTTACGCTGTCTCACACGAGTGTCAGAGAGAATGTAAAATAAATAATGATACAGTGTAAATAATAATCATACAAACACAAAATGACAATTTAACTAATTGCTTCAACACAAATTAATATAAACCCACCCACCTAGCAGCCGCTAATAACGCGATGGCCACTTGTCCCTTAACTATACATATAATTTTAAAAATATGAATTTAACTAAATTAAAGACAAAACATAACGGAAAATACCTTAGGGAGGAATTAATGAGGGAAAGTGAGGCACATACCTGTTATATTTAAAAGACAAAAACATAAATACACAAGTACACGGCAGGCGTAGTACATCACTGCTGCCTGCTTCACATCGTTACGCTGTCTGACAGCACGAGTGTCAGAGAGCACTGCAGTTCTAAAGGGACAGCCAAAACGTGATGCGCTTTTGAAGTTTTGCTCGTTGTAGTTTTATTCATTATTATTTTTAATTTACTAGCTCGACATAACTACAACACGCATGTTTCCCTGTGGTTGCCTCGCTACACTTGCATGTCCACGTGGTTATTTTAAGTAAACAAAGAACATTACAGCAGAACAAGCTGATCAGCTCCTCTTACACTAATATGTCCACTGTTTTGGGGAGGGATTCTCTGTGAATAACCATGCGAGCTTAGTCCTTACAATTGTATTTAATAGAGCAAGCGATTTTGAACAGTTCTGTCTATGGCACTCATAACCTGAATGATACGTTTGCAAAGTCGACCACCCCCGCCCCTCCCTCCAAAGCATCTTTTCAATGGCTTACACGCGCGGATTTTTTGCAGCAGATTCAGGATTTGTGACTGTGTTGTAAAAATAATTATATGACGATTTTTAAGCAAACTGTATTCGTGTGATTTGTAAAGCGCATGTATTAAACATATTAGTATTACGATTGTGTTGTGGTTTAAAAATACGTGCGTTTTTTTTGTCTGCTGTTAAGTTACAACTGCGTTTAAAAAAAAATGATTACAACACATTTCTATACAGCACGAGATCACGGTATTTTTTTCAAATTATTAGTGTGTTTCAGTATGTCTACAGTTCTGTATATGCCTGCATGTGCACAAGGTTATTTTAAATAAATAAACAACATTAGGGCAGAGATTACAGTCATTTTTCTCGTACTTAGTGAGCGTGTGTGTGTGTGTGTGTGCGTGCTGCATTTCTTTTCCCAGCGTTGAAGCAGCTGCAACAGTTCCTAAAAAAAAGTTCTTAGTTACACTATGAGGCATTGTACACTGTACAGTGTGTATGTGTAATATAATACTAGCCATTCCAGTGTAATTACTGTGTTTAATGTTATACGAGTTAGTAAAACAGTTTTTTCCAGACACCAGCAAAAAATGGCTGCCTTTTCTTCCCTAGACCTTGCTCACGTTTCCATGGCAACAGGTCCCTAGTGGTGGGAATGTATCATTGCAGGGTATGTTTTGGGCAAAATGCCATATCACCCACATTGATTGGCTCATAGCAGCCATGTTTGTTCATGTAGGAACTTTTCCTGAATAACTTTTTAGAGGACACTACAAAGATAACATATACCCAAGATTCACGTCAATCGGCCAAAGGGTTCATGAGGAGATGTCGTTTAAGCGTTTTACGCAAAATGGCACATAGTTTCCACACCATGTTACCGATCAACTTTTTCTTACGTAAAATCAATCTTGGACAGGAGCGCACTATGTACAAAAATTTTCACAGCTGTACTATGTACCGTTCTTGAGAAGAAGACATTTGAAAATTTCCCAAAATTTTCATTAAATCCAAGATGGCTGCCACACCATGTGACCAAAAGCCGCCATATTGACCATGGCACAACATCCCATAGTCCTCTACGTCCGTGCCAAATTTCGTGAGTTTTCGTGCAGCCGTTTAAAAGTTATAGGCTTTTGTAATTTGGGAGGAAGGAAAAAAAAAATAATAATAATAATAACTAGAAGTTGCAGGCAACTTGAAGGCTTCCAGGCCTTTACAGCAGAACAAGATACGGTCAGAGACTCGTGAAAATGGAAATCGTACGAACATGTTGTTAATTGGAAAGCATCATTTTATCGTGTGTGTTTTTGCAGGACAACGGTTAGTATTTTATAAATGTCGATTTAGTATTCATTTTGATAACTACCTGCGATTCGTTGTGGGAGTGCAATTCGCTGTGGAACTTTCAGTTGCATATTTGAAATACCCGGCTGTCAATTTTCTGTACACCCGAGATTATAGTAATTTTATGAAAAAAATTCAAATAATAATATAAAAATGTCAATTTTACACTGTTAAAAAATAAACTGGGCACAGTATTTTTTTAACCATTATATAATTTACTGTTAGATGCGATAATAGTATTAAGCAGTATATGCTTTTCATGGTCATAAGCGGCCTCCTGTTGTGAGATTTTCCAAAGCAGTCTTTGTCTCCAGAGACTGTTGTACAGTTCGCCACAAGAGGGCAACCTTGTACCACCCGTAGTTCAAGGCCAAACTTTGTTTTTTCTGCTTGTTAATGTAAAACACAGTGATATTTTGTTTTTGTTCTAATAGTGGGATACTACAGGTAACAAGATAAGGTTAAATAGGTATAAGATTATGGCTGAAGCAGTGAGCTGTGGAAAAGGTGGTGAGTACTGCATAGAAGCTGGTCAGCTACAATTATAAAATAACACGGTTATAGAGCAAGCGATTCTTAACCGTTCTGTATATACTTTTATTTAAATGAAATAACCAGTTAATTAAAGATACGCTTGCAATGTGCCCCCCAACTATCAGATACAACTCAAAAGTTTTATTTATAAACATCATATCTAACATTTGCTTAGCAGAAACATTGTATTATAAATGAAAAAATAAATATAAAAGGCTTTATTTTCAAAATTAGCATATAGGGCCATATAGCGCATTGTAGGTTATATTAATAATAAAAGCATGTGTTGTAACAAGCCGTCAAAATGATTACTTTGGGCGGTTCTAGGTAGAAGTGCTCATAACTTTTTTATTTTTGCAATTCTGACTTTCAAACGTTGTCAGTATATTCAATACATGTATTTAGGAAAAGTCAAGAACAGACAACCGTGGATCTTTAACACACGCATAGTAATTTCAATTTTAAAAGTGAAAACCGTCAAAAATGACTACCGTGGCGGTTCTAGTGTTAAAAAGAATAGTGCAGGTGTTTTGTTTTTATGGCTTCTGCCTGCATGTCCACGAGGTTACTTTTAACATTATAGCAGAGAAGCTGGTCAGCTGGTATTTAATTAACTGAAATAACCAGTTAATGAAAGATACACTTCAAAGTCCCCCCCCGATTTTTAAACAAACTGTATTCGTGTGACTTGTAAAGCTCATGTATTAAACATATTAGTATTACTATTGTGTTCTGGTTTAAAAATAAGTGCGTTTTTATTTTTCCTCCTATACAGTTACAACAGCGTTTTAAAAAAAATGATTACAAAACATTTGTATACAGCACGAGATCACGGTATTTTTTCAAATAATTAGTGTGTTTCAGTATGTCTACAGTTCTACATATGCTTGCATGTCTACAAGGTTGTTTCAAATAAACAAACAACATTAGTGCAGAGATTACAGTCATTTTTCTCATACAGTGAGTGTGTGTGCGCGCTGCTTTTTTCCCAGCGTTGATGCAATTGCAAACAGTAAAAATAATTATATGACGATTTTTAAGCAAACTGTATTCGTGTGACTTGTAAAGCTCATGTATTAAATATATTAGTATTACGATTGTGTTGTGGTTTAAAAATACGTGCGTTTTATTTTTCCTGCTATACAGTTACAACAGCGTTTTAAAAAAAAAATGATTACAAAACATTTCCATACAGCACGAGATCACGGTATTTTTTCAAATAATTAGTGTGTTTCAGTATGTCTACAGTTCTGTATATGCTTGCATGTCTACAAGGTTGTTTCAAATAAACAAACAACATTAGTGCAGAGATTACAGTCATTTTTCTCATACTTAGTGAGTGTGTGTGTGTGTGTGTGTGTCCCAGCGTGATGCAATTGCAAACAGTAAAGCATTTCTTTCCCAGAGTTGAGCAGCTGCAACAGTTCTTTCAAAAATGTTCTCTTAGTTTACAGTATATGTCTTTTTATACTGTAGTGCTGAGGCACATACCTGTTATATTTAAAAGACAAAAACATAAATACACAAGTACACGGCAGGCTTAGTACATCACTGCTGCCTGCTTCACGTCTTTACGTTGTCTGACAGCACGAGTGTCAGAGAGCACTGCAATTCTAAAGGGACAGCCAGAACGTGATGCGCTTTTGAAGTTCTGCTCGTTGTAGTTTTATTTATTATTATTTTGTATTTATTTACTAGCTCGACATAACTACAACACGCACGTTTCCCTGTGGTTGCCTGGCTACACGTGGTTATTTTAAGTAAAGAAATAACATTACAGCAGAACAAGCTGATCCGCTCCTATTATACTAAAATGTCCGCTGTTTTGGGAGGGATTCTCTGTGAATAACCACGCGAGCTTAGTCCTTACAATTGTATTTAATAGAGGAAGCGATTTTGAACAGTTCTGTCTATGGCACTCATAACCTGAATGATACGTTTGCAAAGTCGACCCCCCGCTCCCTCCAAAGCGTCTTTTCAATGGCTTACACGCGGCTTTTTGCAGCAGATTCAGGATTTGTGACTGTGTTGTAAAAATAATTATATGACGATTTTTAAACAAACTGTATTCGTGTGATTTGTAAAGCGCCACGCAGATTCAGGATTTGTGACTGTGTTGTAAAAATAATTATATGACGATTTTTAAGCAAACTGTATTCGTGTGATTTGTAAAGCGCATGTATTAAACATATTAGTATTACGATTGTGTTGTGGTTTAAAAATACGTGCGTTTTTTTTCCTGCTGTTCAGTTACAACTGCGTTTAAAAAAATGATTACAACACATTTCTATACAGCACGAGATCACGGTATTTTTTCAAATAATTAGTGTGTTTCAGTATGTCTACAGTTCTGTATATGCCTGCATGTCCACAAGGTTATTTTAAATAAATAAACAACATTAGGGCAGAGATTACAGTCATTTTTCTCGTACTTAGTGAGCGTGTGTGTGTGTGTGTGTGTGTGCGTGCTGCATTTCTTTTCCCAGCGTTGAAGCAGCTGCAACAGTTCCTAAAAAAAAGTTCTTAGTTACACTATGAGGCATTGTACACTGTACAGTGTGTATGTGTAATATAATACTAGCCATTCCAGTGTAATTACTGTGTTTAATGTTATACGAGTTCAGTAAAACAGTTTTTTCCAGACACCAGCAAAAAATGGCTGCCTTTTCTTCCCTAGACCTTGCTCACGTTTCCATGGCAACAGGTCCCTAGTGGTGGGAATGTATCATTGCAGGGTATGTTTTGGGCAAAATGCCATATCACCCACATTGATTGGCTCATAGCAGCCATGTTTGTTCATGTAGGAACTTTTCCTGAATAACTTTTTAGAGGACACTACAAAGATAACATATACCCAAGATTCACGTCAATCGGCCAAAGGGTTCATGAGGAGATGTCGTTTAAGCGTTTTACGCAAAATGGCACATAGTTTCCACACCATGTTACCGATCAACTTTTTCTTACGTAAAATCAATCTTGGACAGGAGCGCACTATGTACAAAAATTTTCACAGCTGTACTATGTACCGTTCTTGAGAAGAAGACATTTGAAAATTTCCCAAAAATTTCATTAAATCCAAGATGGCTGCCACACCATGTGACCAAAAGCCGCCATATTGACCATGGCACAACATCCCATAGTCCTCTACGTCCGTGCCAAATTTCGTGAGTTTTCGTGCAGCCGTTTAAAAGTTATAGGCTTTTGTAATTTGGGAGGAAGGAAAAAAATAATAATAATAATAATAATAACTAGAAGTTGCAGGCAACTTGAAGGCTTCCAGGCCTTTACAGCAGAACAAGATACGGTCAGAGACTCGTGAAAATGGAAATCGTACGAACATGTTGTTAATTGGAAAGCATCATTTTATCGTGTGTGTTTTTGCAGGACAACGGTTAGTATTTTATAAATGTCGATTTAGTATTCATTTTGATAACTACCTGCGATTCGTTGTGGGAGTGCAATTCGCTGTGGAACTTTCAGTTGCATATTTGAAATACCCGGCTGTCAATTTTCTGTACACCCGAGATTATAGTAATTTTATGAAAAAAATTCAAATAATAATATAAAAATGTCAATTTTACACTGTTAAAAAATAAACTGGGCACAGTATTTTTTAACCATTATATAATTTACTGTTAGATGCGATAATAGTATTAAGCAGTATATGCTTTTCATGGTCATAAACGGCCTCCTGTTGTGAGATTTTCCAAAGCAGTCTTTGTCTCCAGAGACTGTTGTACAGTTCGCCACAAGAGGGCAACCTTGTACCACCCCGTAGTTCAAGGCCAAACTTTGTTTTTTCTGCTTGTTAATGTAAAACACAGTGATATTTTGTTTTTGTTCTAATAGTGGGATACTACAGGTAACAAGATAAGGTTAAATAGGTATAAGATTATGGCTGAAGCAGTGAGCTGTGGAAAAGGTGGTGAGTACTGCATAGAAGCTGGTCAGCTACAATTATAAAATAACACGGTTATAGAGCAAGCGATTCTTAACCGTTCTGTATATACTTTTATTTAAATGAAATAACCAGTTAATTAAAGATACGCTTGCAATGTGCCCCCCAACTATCAGATACAACTCAAAAGTTTTATTTATAAACATCATATCTAACATTTGCTTAGCAGAAACATTGTATTATAAATGAAAAAATAAATATAAAAGGCTTTATTTTCAAAATTAGCATATAGGGCCATATAGCGCATTGTAGGTTATATTAATAATAAAAGCATGTGTTGTAACAAGCCGTCAAAATGATTACTTTGGCGGTTCTAGGTAGAAGTGCTCATAACTTTTTTATTTTTGCAATTCTGACTTTCAAACGTTGTCAGTATATTCAATACATGTATTTAGGAAAAGTCAAGAACAGACAACCGTGGATCTTTAACACACGCATAGTAATTTCAATTTTAAAAGTGAAAACCGTCAAAAATGACTACCGTGGCAGTTCTAGTGTTAAAAAGAATAGTGCAGGTGTTTTGTTTTTGTGGCTTCTGCCTGCATGTCCACGAGGTTACTTTTAACATTATAGCAGAGAAGCTGGTCAGCTGGTATTTAATTAACTGAAATAACCAGTTAATGAAAGATACACTTCAAAGTCGCCCCCCGATTTTTAAACAAACTGTATTCGTGTGACTTGTAAAGCTCATGTATTAAACATATTAGTATTACTATTGTGTTCTGGTTTAAAAATAAGTGCGTTTTTATTTTTCCTGCTATACAGTTACAACAGCGTTTTAAAAAAATGATTACAAAACATTTGTATACAGCACGAGATCACGGTATTTTTTCAAATAATTAGTGTGTTTCAGTATGTCTACAGTTCTACATATGCTTGCATGTCTACAAGGTTGTTTCAAATAAACAAACAACATTAGTGCAGAGATTACAGTCATTTTTCTCATACAGTGAGTGTGTGTGTGCGCTGCTTTTTTCCCAGCGTTGATGCAATTGCAAACAGTAAAAATAATTATATGACGATTTTTAAGCAAACTGTATTCGTGTGACTTGTAAAGCTCATGTATTAAATATATTAGTATTACGATTGTGTTGTGGTTTAAAAATACGTCTGTTGTTTTATTTTTCCTGCTATACAGTTACAACAGCGTTTTAAAATAAAAAATGATTACTAGACATTTCCATACAGCACGAGATCACGGTATTTTTTCAAATAATTAGTGTGTTTCAGTATGTCTACAGTTCTGTATATGCTTGCATGTCTACAAGGTTGTTTCAAATAAACAAACAACATTAGTGCAGAGATTATAGTCATTTTTCTCATAGTGAGTGTGTGTGTGCGGTGCTTTTTCCCAGCGTTGATGCAATTGCAAACAGTACAAATAATTATATGACGATTTTAAGCAAACTGTATTCGTGTGACTTGTAAAGCTCATGTATTAAACATATTAGTATTACGATTGTGTTGTGGTTTAAAAATAAGTGCTTTTTATTTTTCCTGCCTATACAGTTACAACAGCGTTTAAAAAAAAAATGATTACAAAACATTTCTATACAGCACGAGATCACGGTATTTTTTCAAATAATTAGTGTGTTTCAGTATGTCTACAGTTCTACATATGCTTGCATGTCTACAAGGTTGTTTCAAATAAACAAACAACATTAGTGCAGAGATTACAGTCATTTTTCTCATACAGTGAGTGTGTGTGCGCTGCGCTGCTTTTTCCCAGCGTTGATGCAATTGCAAACAGTAAAAATAATTATATGACGATTTATTGTGTCTTTTTATAGTGTATGTGAGGCACATACCTGTTATATTTAAAAGACAAAACATAAATACACAAGTACACGGCAGGCTTAGTACATCACTGCTGCCTGCTTCACGTTTACGTTGTCTGACAGCACGAGTGTCAGAGAGCACTGCAATTCTAAAGGGACAGCCAGAACGTGATGCGCTTTTGAAGTTCTGCTCGTTGTAGTTTTATTTATTATTATTTTTTATTTATTTACTAGCTCGACATAACTACAACACGCATGTTTGCCTGTGGTTGCCTGGCTACACTCGTATGTCCACGTGGTTATTTTAAGTAAAGAAATAACATTACAGCAGAACAAGCTGATCCGCTCCTATTATACTAAAATGCCCGCTGTTTTGGGGAGGGATTCTCTGTGAATAACCACGCGAGCTTAGTCCTTACAATTGTATTTAATAGAGGAAGCGATTTTGAACAGTTCTGTCTATGGCACTCATTACTTGAAAAATGAGCTTGCAAAGTCGACACCCCCCCCTCCCTACAAAGCGTCTTTTCAATGGCTTACACGCGCGGCTTTTTTGCAGCAGATTCAGGATTTGTGACTGTGTTGTAAAAATAATTATATGACGATTTTTAAGCAAACTGTATTCGTGTGATTTGTAAAGCTCATGTATTAAATATATTAGTATTACGATTGTGTTGTGGTTTAAAAATACGTGTGTTGTTTTATTTTTCCTGCTATACAGTTACAACAGCGTTTTAAAAATAAAAAATGATTACTAGACATTTCCATACAGCACGAGATCACGGTATTTTTTCAAATAATTAGTGTGTTTCAGTATGTCTACAGTTCTGTATATGCTTGCATGTCTACAAGGTTGTTTCAAATAAACAAACAACATTAGTGCAGAGATTATAGTCATTTTTCTCATAGTGAGTGTGTGTGCTGCGGTGCTTTTTTCCCAGCGTTGATGCAATTGCAAACAGTAAAAATAATTATATGACGATTCTTAAGCAAACTGTATTCGTGTGATTTGTTAAGCTCATGTATTAAACATATTAGTATTACGATTGTGTTGTGGTTTAAAAATACGTGCTTTTTTTTGCCTGCCTTTCAGTTACAACTGCGCCTGCAGTACATTTATTAAGTGCATCAGGCGCGCAGGTCCAATTTATTTTCACACGCGCATTTAATTTTAGATGCGCTGTTTAAAAGTATTTTTCCCCACAATCAAACTGGTTTAAATGGCCCTGCATATCAACAAAGCACTCACTGGCAACTCCGCCCCGCCCCACCCTTTCGTTCGCTACAGCTTTCACATATGCTTGAAATAAATAATAATAATACTAATAGTCGTACATACCGATCGATCATCTCCTAATCACTCATTTTATCACCAAACTCCTCAATAATGAGATCCAAGTCATTATTTTATTACTATAACATCTCAAAAAGCTCTGCAAATGTCCGTGTTATTCTCTGTGGGCTGATTCAGTCACAGGCAGCTTGTTTCCTTTTGACCGCTCCTATCTAATCACGGGCACGATGACTATTCATGAGCTACGCCCTTTTTTCGGCTTCTCTCGGCTCCTGTCGCCCCACTCGGCCATTGAATGGTTTTCTTGGCTTTTTCAGTTCTAAAGGGACAGCCAGAACGTGATGCGCTTTTGAAGTTCTGCTCGTTGTAGTTTTATTTATTATTATTTTGTATTTATTTACTAGCTCGACATAACTACAACACGCACGTTTCCCTGTGGTTGCCTGGCTACACGTGGTTATTTTAAGTAAAGAAATAACATTACAGCAGAACAAGCTGATCCGCTCCTATTATACTAAAATGTCCGCTGTTTTGGGGAGGGATTCTCTGTGAATAACCACGCGAGCTTAGTCCTTACAATTGTATTTAATAGAGGAAGCGATTTTGAACAGTTCTGTCTATGGCACTCATAACCTGAATGATACGCTTGCAAAGTCGACCCCCCCCCCGCCGCTCCAAAGCGCCTTTTCAATGGCTTACACGCGGCTTTTTGCAGCAGATTCAGGATTTGTGACTGTGTTGTAAAAATAATTATATGACGATTTTTAAGCAAACTGTATTCGTGTGATTTGTAAAGCGCATGTATTAAACATATTAGTATTACGATTGTGTTGTGGTTTAAAAATACGTGCAGTTTTTTTTTCCTGCTGTTCAGTTACAACTGCGTTTAAAAAAAATGATTACAACACATTTCTATACAGCACGAGATCACGGTATTTTTTCAAATAATTAGTGTGTTTCAGTATGTCTACAGTTCTGTATATGCCTGCATGTCCACAAGGTTATTTTAAATAAATAAACAACATTAGGGCAGAGATTACAGTCATTTTTCTCGTACTTAGTGAGCGTGTGTGTGTGTGTGTGTGTGTGCGTGCTGCATTTCTTTTCCCAGCGTTGAAGCAGCTGCAACAGTTCCTAAAAAAAAGTTCTTAGTTACACTATGAGGCATTGTACACTGTACAGTGTGTATGTGTAATATAATACTAGCCATTCCAGTGTAATTACTGTGTTTAATGTTATACGAGTTCAGTAAAACAGTTTTTTCCAGACACCAGCAAAAAATGGCTGCCTTTTCTTCCCTAGACCTTGCTCACGTTTCCATGGCAACAGGTCCCTAGTGGTGGGAATGTATCATTGCAGGGTATGTTTTGGGCAAAATGCCATATCACCCACATTGATTGGCTCATAGCAGCCATGTTTGTTCATGTAGGAACTTTTCCTGAATAACTTTTTAGAGGACACTACAAAGATAACATATACCCAAGATTCACGTCAATCGGCCAAAGGGTTCATGAGGAGATGTCGTTTAAGCGTTTTACGCAAAATGGCACATAGTTTCCACACCATGTTACCGATCAACTTTTTCTTACGTAAAATCAATCTTGGACAGGAGCGCACTATGTACAAAAATTTTCACAGCTGTACTATGTACCGTTCTTGAGAAGAAGACATTTGAAAATTTCCCAAAAATTTCATTAAATCCAAGATGGCTGCCACACCATGTGACCAAAAGCCGCCATATTGACCATGGCACAACATCCCATAGTCCTCTACGTCCGTGCCAAATTTCGTGAGTTTTCGTGCAGCCGTTTAAAAGTTATAGGCTTTTGTAATTTGGGAGGAAGGAAAAAAAAATAATAATAATAATAACTAGAAGTTGCAGGCAACTTGAAGGCTTCCAGGCCTTTACAGCAGAACAAGATACGGTCAGAGACTCGTGAAAATGGAAATCGTACGAACATGTTGTTAATTGGAAAGCATCATTTTATCGTGTGTGTTTTTGCAGGACAACGGTTAGTATTTTATAAATGTCGATTTAGTATTCATTTTGATAACTACCTGCGATTCGTTGTGGGAGTGCAATTCGCTGTGGAACTTTCAGTTGCATATTTGAAATACCCGGCTGTCAATTTTCTGTACACCCCGAGATTATAGTAATTTTATGAAAAAAATTCAAATAATAATATAAAAATGTCAATTTTACACTGTTAAAAAATAAACTGGGCACAGTATTTTTTAACCATTATATAATTTACTGTTAGATGCGATAATAGTATTAAGCAGTATATGCTTTTCATGGTCATAAACGGCCTCCTGTTGTGAGATTTTCCAAAGCAGTCTTTGTCTCCAGAGACTGTTGTACAGTTCGCCACAAGAGGGCAACCTTGTACCACCCCGTAGTTCAAGGCCAAACTTTGTTTTTTCTGCTTGTTAATGTAAAACACAGTGATATTTTGTTTTTGTTCTAATAGTGGGATACTACAGGTAACAAGATAAGGTTAAATAGGTATAAGATTATGGCTGAAGCAGTGAGCTGTGGAAAAGGTGGTGAGTACTGCAAAGAAGCTGGTCAGCTACAATTATAAAATAACACGGTTATAGAGCAAGCGATTCTTAACCGTTCTGTATATACTTTTATTTAAATGAAATAACCAGTTAATTAAAGATACGCTTGCAATGTGCCCCCCAACTATCAGATACAACTCAAAAGTTTTATTTATAAACATCATATCTAACATTTGCTTAGCAGAAACATTGTATTATAAATGAAAAAATAAATATAAAAGGCTTTATTTTCAAAATTAGCGCATATAGGGCCATATAGCGCATTGTAGGTTATATTAATAATAAAAGCATGTGTTGTAACAAGCCGTCAAAATGATTACTTTGGGCGGTTCTAGGTAGAAGTGCTCATAACTTTTTTATTTTTGCAATTCTGACTTTCAAACGTTGTCAGTATATTCAATACATGTATTTAGGAAAAGTCAAGAACAGACAACCGTGGATCTTTAACACACGCATAGTAATTTCAATTTTAAAAGTGAAAACCGTCAAAAATGACTACCGTGGCAGTTCTAGTGTTAAAAAGAATAGTGCAGGTGTTTTGTTTTTGTGGCTTCTGCCTGCATGTCCACGAGGTTACTTTTAACATTATAGCAGAGAAGCTGGTCAGCTGGTATTTAATTAACTGAAATAACCAGTTAATGAAAGATACACTTCAAAGTCGTCCCCCCGATTTTTAAACAAACTGTATTCGTGTGACTTGTAAAGCTCATGTATTAAACATATTAGTATTACTATTGTGTTCTGGTTTAAACATAAGTGCGTTTTTTATTTTTCCTGCTATACAGTTACAACAGCGTTTAAAAAAAAAATGATTACAAAACATTTGTATACAGCACGAGATCACGGTATTTTTTCAAATAATTAGTGTGTTTCAGTATGTCTACAGTTCTACATATGCTTGCATGTCTACAAGGTTGTTTCAAATAAACAAACAACATTAGTGCAGAGATTACAGTCATTTTTCTCATACAGTGAGTGTGTGTGTGCCGCTGCTTTTTTCCCAGCGTTGATGCAATTGCAAACAGTAAAAATAATTATATGACGATTTATTGTGTCTTTTATAGTGTAGTGTGAGGCACATACCTGTTATATTTAAAAGACAAAAACATAAATACACAAGTACACGGCAGGCTTAGTACATCACTGCTGCCTGCTTCACGCTTACGTTGTCTGACAGCACGAGTGTCAGAGAGCACTGCAATTCTAAAGGGACAGCCAGAAGCGTGATGCGCTTTTGAAGTTCTGCTCGTTGTAGTTTTATTTATTATTATTTTTATTTATTTACTAGCTCGACATAACTACAACACGCATGTTTGCCTGTGGTTGCCTGGCTACACTCGTATGTCCACGTGGTTATTTTAAGTAAAGAAATAACATTACAGCAGAACAAGCTGATCCGCTCCTATTATACTAAAATGCCCGCTGTTTTGGGAGGGATTCTCTGTGAATAACCATGCGAGCTTAGTCCTTACAATTGTATTTAATAGAGCAAGCGATTTTGAACAGTTGTGTCTATGGCACTCATAACCTGAATGATACGTTTGCAAAGTCGACCCCCCCGCTCCCTCCAAAGCGTCTTTTCAATAGCTTACACGCGGCTTTTTGCAGCAGATTCAGGATTTGTGCCTGTGTTGTAAAAATAATTATATGACGATTCTTAAGCAAACTGTATTCGTGTGATTTGTTAAGCGCATGTATTAAACATATTAGTATTACGATTGTGTTGTGGTTTAAAAATACGTGCTTTTTTTTTGCCTGCCTTTCAGTTACAACTGCGCCTGCAGTACATTTATTAAGTGCATCAGGCGCCAGGTCCAATTTATTTTCACACGCCGCATTTAATTTTAGATGCGCTGTTTAAAAGTATTTTTCCCCACAATCAAACTGGTTTAAATGGCCCTGCATATCAACAAAGCACTCACTGGCAACTCCGCCCCGCCCCACCCTTTCGTTCGCTACAGCTTTCACATATGCTTGAAATAAATAATAATAATACTAATAGTCGTACATACCGATCGATCATCTCCTAATCACTCATTTTATCACCAAACTCCTCAATAATGAGATCCAAGTCATTATTTTATTACTATAACATCTCAAAAAGCTCTGCAAATGTCCGTGTTATTCTCTGTGCGCTGATTCAGTCACAGGCAGCTTGTTTCCTTTTGACCGCTCCTATCTAATCACGGGGCACGTATGACTATTCATGAGCTACGCCCTTTTTTCGGCTTCTCTCGGCTCCTGTCGCCCCACTCGGCCATTGAATGGTTTTCTTGGCTTTTTCAGTTCTAAAGGGACAGCCAGAACGTGATGCGCTTTTGAAGTTCTGCTCGTTGTAGTTTTATTTATTATTATTTTTATTTATTTACTAGCTCGACATAACTACAACACGCACGTTTCCCTGTGGTTGCCTGGCTCACACGTGGTTATTTTAAGTAAAGAAATAACATTACAGCAGAACAAGCTGATCCGCTCCTATTATACTAAAATGTCCGCTGTTTTGGGGAGGGATTCTCTGTGAATAACCACGCGAGCTTAGTCCTTACAATTGTATTTAATAGAGGAAGCGATTTTGAACAGTTCTGTCTATGGCACTCATAACCTGAATGATACGTTTGCAAAGTCGACCCCCCCTCCCGCCTCCAAAGCGTCTTTTCAATGGCTTACACGCGGCTTTTTGTGTTGTACAGTTCGCCACAAGAGGGCAACCTTGTACCACCCCATAGTTAAAGGCCAAACTTTGTTTTTTTCTGCTTGTTAATGTAAAACACAGTGATATTTCGTTTTTTGTTCTAATAGTGGGATACTACAAGATAAGGTTAAATAGGTATAAGATTATGGGTGAAGCAGTGAACTGTGGAAAAGGTGGTGAGTACTGCATAGAAGCTGGTCAGCTACAATAATAAAATAACCGGTTATAGAGCAAGCGATTCTTAACTGTTCTGTATATACATTTATTTAAATGAAATAACCAGTTAATTAAAGATACGCTTGCAAAGTGACCCCCCACCAAACTATCAGATACAACTCAAAAGTTTTATTTATAAACATCATATCTAACATTTGCATAGCAGAAACATCGTATTTAAATGAAAAAATAAATATAAAAGGCTTTATTTTCAAAATTAGCACATATAGGGCCATAT